>VZTA01018097.1:99630-113082 GCA_013398855.1 Mohoua ochrocephala
ATGCCTGGAATGCGGGCAGGGAGAGCCCGGGGCCGCCGCGGGGACGGGGACGGAGCGCGGAAAGGGACAGGACAGGACGGGGCGGGGCGGGGAGGCCGCGCCTCTCTCTTCCCAGGGCAGCCGCTAGTGCCCTCCTTCCACACAACCTTTGCCATCAGAGAAGGGCCGAAAGCAGCAGAAAGGAGCAGAAAGGTGTTTCCCAGGGATGCCTCTACACCGAGCTCTCCCCTCGCTCAGCACTCATTCCAACTGAGGTTATTCTACTTCAGGATCACCCCAAAAATCCCACCATGTGCCTGAGAGCATTGTCCACTCCTCCTACGGCTTCCCCTCCAGACTCTTCCCCATCCTCGTGGCTCTCCTTTGGATGCTTTCTAATAGCTTAATGTATTTTCTACATTGTGGTGCCCAAAACTGCACACAGTACTCAAGGTGAGTACTGACCCAGGTGAGTGGCTTTTCCATCCTAAAATACTTACTCTACATTAGATTCTGAATAATTACACACTCTGACAAATCACACACGGAGATATGTGGAAATGGGAAGGGTGCAGAGATTTTACAAGCAAAAGCTTGTTTGCGAATAGCCAAAGTAAAAGCCATACTTGGAGGAAGAGGAAAGCATTCCCACTCAGCTCAGAAGCCGTGGAGAATGACCAGTGACAGGTTTCCCACACATCCAGGACCATCTCCAAGCATCACAGAAATCCCAGGCAGCAGCAGCAGCCAGCTGGGCACACGGGTATGTTCAGAGCAGTTCCTGGTGTACCGAACCAGGGTGCAGATAAGAGAGGACTTGAACAGCTGAATCAGTACAAGCACCCTGAAAGCCATTGTAGTCTATGCCAAGACCTATGACTCTGAGGCACCACATCAAGTTGATTTTTAAAACACTGTCGTGGTTCTTCATGAAAAGAAGCTATTTGCTCCAGCCTGCTTTTACCAGAAAGAACTAAAAAGAACTACAGAAAAAAACCTTCTACCTATGGCTGGATCTTCTAAGCAGTACTGTTAAAACATAGCTCATGTTTGGGCTGTAGCTGTATAAACAAACATTTGATCAGAGGAACAGGCTTGGTGCTGTGGTATTTGGCTATGTTCTCTGGTTCAGTAAATGCACACACTGTGCCAATTAAAACAGCAGAGTTGTAAATTACCTTTGTAGGGACTTGTCTTTCCTCTCTCTTGCCAGTGCATCCCCTGTCAGGTCACTCTCTGCACTCTTTCTGCGTTGAAATAGAGCAGCCTTTGCACCTCCCATCTGACCACAAGGAGTGCTGAAACTGTTTGGGGGCTATAGACAACACAAACTGTGCTTGACCAGACAACCAGACATGCTCAGCCACGAGCACATGGAAGGAAAGGAGAGAGTACTGAGATTTTGCAATGTGGCACCCAGTGCCACGGTGGTTAGATACAGCTCCACAGGAAAGCATGAGGACACCCTCCTTTTGGCAACAAAACCAACCAACAATGAAATGACAATGCAGGGAACAGACAGGACAAACTGTATTTTGTCAGATACGATCTGATGTGTGACCACGGAGGAAAAAAACAGCACAGATACTCAATCTGTCTTCCAGCAGTAGGAGGAGGTCTCATTCAACTGGGCCCCGCTGACCACGAGATACTAACTTGTCTGCACAGGCCATAACTTGGGAATCATCACTGCTCAAGGCAGATATTCCCCTTCACATTTACAATTTCCATTTTGTACGTCTGTTGGCATTATTCACTTACGCAGCAGAATGACAGACTTGAAGTAGTGCTCTTGCTATTGCAGATGTAATTTAAAAAGCTGACAGCTACTAATCATTTCTTATTTTTGAAGATTCAAAGTCAGATGAAACAAGTCTCATGCCACACTTAAAGACTATGGCAGCATAACACTGATCTTAATCAGTTCTTATATTCCTGGCACTTGCCTTGCTGACAAAGGCCCCAGAAATGACAAGAAGAGACAAATTCCATTTCCTTTCTATTAGCCACGGTGAACAGTCCAGGTAGACTTCCTGAGTCTCCCTACTGTTTGTGAGCTCTAGTTGTATCAATGAATCCCAATTAAAAGCTTAAAGGCTTACTCAGTTACTAACGGATCATCCAGAATGGTTTGTTTTGCGAGCGACCTAAGGTGTTTAACTGTTCTAAGAACAGGAAAGCAGTGAAACATCAAAAATACTTTAAAATTAACTCAAAGAGAAACACATTTTTATAACAAGTTTATTTTCCTGTTGTGTGGCCATTATACAAAGTAAGCAGCCAGAGCTGCCATTTTGTCCTTGGGTTTCTTTGGGTTGAGTCTTCCTCCGGGTCTCCGACCTTTGCCCCTTCCCCGCCCTTGCCTCTTGCCTTGTCCCCCACGGTGCATGGGGTGCCTCATGGCCGCGTGTTTCAGCTCCACCAGATCCTGAAACACGGGATCACAGAACACACAGCCTGAATGTTGGGTCTCGTCGCCAGGTAAGGGAGATTTGGCTTTGTTGAAATCCACGTCCACGAGCGCCGCCTCGCACAAGTCGCAGGTCTCGGGCGACACCCGGACCTTGTGGGCGTTCTCGAAGAAGTGCACGATCACGTTGCATTTGTTGCAGGCCATCTTCCACTTGGGACCCGACGTCGAGTCCAGCACCAGAACCCCGTTCTCACACTCCACGCACTGCCCAATTCCAAGCATGCTAAGGGAGTGCTGGCACGTGGGGTGGGTGCACTCATTGCAGCCCATTCCTGGGGGAAGAAGAGTGAAACCAGGCCACCCTTTATCTCGCTACTCACACTACCCAGTTTGAAGGAAGCGAGACGCAGGAGCCAGAGACACTTGAGTATACTATAGATTTTCCAAATCACTGAAGGATGGAACTGCTCCCAAAGTGGCAACTTGCCTCGTCACAGTTTCAGAATAATCCCCTGCTCAAAAAATTTTCTGTAATGGTTTTCAGAATTGCCATATACTGCCACTGTACAGTACAGGCAGTTTAGACAGATTAGCGATGAAAATTACGTTTTCAATTAAATGTATGGCTCCTGCCTAACTGCTATTTTATACTTGAACTACTCACTGTTAGTCCAAGATATTTTTAATTAAAAGATGGTAATAAAAAGATGCGGAAAAGCTTCAGTGCGCTACTTTAAGTGAGTTTCAGTCCCACAGCTACTAAACTAACTGCAACTTCTACCTCTTCTTGTATCCTTCCACAGCTTTTGACACACCATTTATCTCAGTATCAAAACATTCCCAAGACCTGGTCTTTGTTTATACTCCTATCCAAGCCTACTCAAATTTGCAAGGCACCAGTATTTTGGTGTCTTTCACTGCATGCTGAGTGTTGTGAAGGTCACCTACAGTGCATGCAGGTAAATTATTTTCTTATTTCTTTTATGAAAAAAAAAATACTCAAAAATTTGTTAACTAATAGATTTTGGTGAGTAAGTTTAACGTGAGTTTTAGGTATCTAGAGTCTAATTTGAAGAGCACTTTATACTAAGCAACACCGATTTTAAAACTCCTAAAAAGCATATTGTATAGACTGTACTTAAATTATTTCGAGTGAGGGTCATACCTGCATGTCTGCAGAACGCCTACCTTTTTTCATGTCCCTGAAGGGAGGATGGTTGTAACAGTATGGACACAGTGGATAGCTCTTCCCTCTGGATCCAGATGACCACAGCACCAGCTCAAAGTCATCCAGGGGACAGCGCAACTCCTTGTAGAGTTTAATGGTTCCGTTCTGGGGGAGACTGTAGGTGTCATCACAGTGAGAGCAGTGCAGGCGACTCGGCTTGGCCTGGAAACAGAACACAAGGCTCCCGAGCAACTGCAGGGTCAACAGAGTTTAAAACTCGTGGCAAACCCAGCTGGAGCTGCTCTCTGGTTTGTTCCCCAAGGCAAAACCCCATCGGCCTTTTTGTTTTAGAAATGCACTCATGACAAGCACATTTGAACCCAAGCTCAATACTAGAAAAGAAGTTTATACTTAATGCCCCCCAGCAAGTGAAATTGAAATTCCAAGTATGAGGTAAACTGACCTGAATGTACTTCATGAAACGATGGCATTTACCACAGCGGGAAAGAGGTTTGCCTGTGGCAGCCAAGGGTGAAAAAGACACTTCCATCAGTTCATCCATACCTGCAAAAGGAATAATCACATTTATATCAGAATTCTAGTTCTTAAGAGGACACCTTGCACAAAATCATCTACAGACCTGTGAAGAAGTGAGAATTAAAATATTTTACTCACAATGCTCTTCCTTGTCTACAAAGACTTTTAAAATACACAGTGTTTTGCACTGAGCATGCACAAACACACAGGTTCAGCTAATCTCAAGTTTCCAAAAACTCACCACTGCACAAGCACAAAATAAACTTGAAGTAGAGTTTTGGAGACATGATTCAGTCCATCTCCCTTTGGAGAGCAAATTAATTTGACTGGAAACTTCCAGTCCTGGCACAACTTTTCAGAAAGCCTAACCTCTGAATCGAGCCTAATATATAAGCATTTTCTACGCAACAACTAAGTAATTGTAGGGAATTTCACATGTAGAAAGTTTTACCTGCAATAGAATCCACAAAATAGTGAAATTTCCTTTTGAAAATGTCAAGGGTGTGCTCCAGGACCTGATGATAATTTGCTTTACCCAGAGCTATTAAGTTGAGCTGCTTCTCTACAGCACTGCGGATCGTAGGAAGAACCAATTCTGCATCTAACAGAAAACCAGAGACAGCAGCAATGAAAGGTCAAAAATGGAGGTAGGAAACCCCAGTTCATATGTACACTGACATCAAAATAAGCATTATTTGAGACAGAAATGCTACTTACACAGAGACAACAGCCTTTGATATAGTAAAGGGAAAGGAAGGTAAAAGGATGGAAAGGGAAGAGCGTTTAACTGACCTATTTTGTAATAACCATGAACCAGAACAATGCCAAGGTTTGTAGGCTTTAGCCTTCGACCGCTCTCCACTGTGACGTAGTTTCGCTGGCAAATGTTGTTAATGTGGACTGGAATGCTGGCATCAGTTCCTGCCACACAAAGGAAAACAACAGATCCACCCTGAACAAAGCAGTGTTTCCAGCATATGACTCACTTCTGGCTTCTCTGGTCAAATCACAGGGCTCCTAAGACTGCTTCAATTCAGATACCTTCTTACTGTTACCCAACTTCCAGGGCATAACTTCTCTCCCTCCAGTAACTCTGCTGTGCCTTTGCGAATCTGAGAAGTCTGAAACATATGTTTTAACCTTAATCCTTTCATCTCTTCCAAGGAATTACTGTTGGGAAGACACCTATTCTCACAGTTATTTACTCTGGAAAAACACAGTGGAGTAAGAGACTGTGTTCGCTCTGACTGAGCAAATTCATGAGAAAAGAAACGAGTCAGACTGATAAAGGAAAGTAGAATTGCGGTAAATTGTATCATAAGATACAGAAGGATTACTGAAGAGAGCAAAGCTAAAGCAAGCTGTAGAGACAAGAAATCATTCCTAAGAATGGGGAGGTGCTTCCTTCCACACATCAGCTCCTTCTGACAGAGAAGTGACAGGGATGTGTTATGAAAGGATACTGCTTTGGCCAGAAACCAGAAACTACTAAAAATAAGGATATAAGAAAGGGAAAGGAACGTGGGGGAAGAAACAATCTACCATCTGCTGAGGGGAGCTACGGGCATGGTGGTTTGAAGGGAAGAGATTATCAGTGTACATATCCAAATGGATACTGAGAGCTCATTGCTGACAGAGACAGTGCAGAGGAGTGACTCAGACTCTTTGCACTCTTGGTGGATGTACTGCAGGACAATGTAAGTTAAGCAAGTTCCTACCAATGCCATGCTTTTCCATCAGAGTGATCAGTTCTGCTTCTGTCAGGTAGTCAGGAGGGCTGGTTTGCTTTTCCAGCAACTTTATTTCGCCAATCGGAAAAAGATCTCCTTTCTCACAGTGGGGAAGGCTCTCTTCTAATGGGATGCTGTGCCACGGCATAATTTCTGTAAACCCTGCAGGTAAAGAAACAAACAACTTGCCGGTTTACCACAAAAGTCTCAGTAGTGCTGCTACATTCTTTTTACAGAGGCCCAAGAAAACACTTCTGCCTTTGTGCAATTTATCCCCCACAAGGCGTTCACTGTCTGTAAAAAGACTGGCCTTCACACTGGCAAATGTGGCATTAAATCTTTGAGACTACTACACGAAAAATAACACTTTTTCTATCATAACTGAAGTATGAAAATGAGGACAAGATTTGGTCTCTGGTTCTGAGAGCTCAAAAAAGTCCTCACAATTGCACTTGTCCTCAAAGCTTCACTTTTATATCCATTAAGCGCATTAATGGGGAAAAAAATTAATCTGCAGTTAGTACTTACTCCTGATTAGTCTTACCTGGTGAAGTTACCACCTTTCCAACACAGGTAAATCTTTCAGGGCCAATACTGAAGGAAATGGTGGTTTGTAGGTACTTGCAGTCAGCACTGACAGTGGCAATGAAGTGCCGAGTTATGTACTCGTACAGTCGCCACCCATCTCCACCTGGGGAGAAACAACACCTCAGCCACAACATATAATAAAATTTCAGTACTTGGAAGCTGCTATTCTGGGACAAAGTTCTCCTAGAAAAGTAGGCATTGAGCTGTTTTCTTTTTCTTGGCAGTACTGCAGTCCCAAGGATCAATTGCTGAAGCAGCTCTGAACTTCACTGTCACCAGAAGCCTCAGTGAGGATCAAGTTTGCTCTCTCTTCACTTCCTGCCATTCAAATAATTTTATTTTCTGTTGAAACTTGGTGATTTTGAACCTGGCACCTTACACCTCAAGCGACTGATTTCCTCACACAGTGTCCCAACACTACTGAATCTGCCTGTACCTAATTCTGCTTCTGTTGCAGCTCTCATCGGGGTGATGGGAGGATGGTCTCCTGCATCGTGGCCTTTCCTTGGACGATTGATGCCTTCTGATAGCAATGCTTTTACCTGGGTGAAGAAAGAGATGGCTTACTGAGATCAAACCCATAACAATACAACATAAATAAAAGAAACTAGAGCTATTTAAAGTTCCTGAAGGCCTATAGGTCATAATACACCAAGCAAGATCTAGTCTAAAACACAGACTAGAGAATGATAGTACAGCTTTTGCTTCATGTACTCACAGTTTCTGCCCAGTAAGGATTGTTGGCTTGTTGTCTCAAACATCCTTTCAGGTCAAAGTTTTCTGGATAATGGGTAGTTTCTGTTCGAGGGTAGCTAATGTAACCCTGAGTGTAAAGACGCTCTGCTATTTGCATGGTATGTTGGGGACCCATTCCTAAGAGGGGACAGGAGAAAACAAAAATCATCTACACATCCCTGTGATTACGGTTTGCTGCATCTGGATGTACACCTTACCCAAGTATTTCAATAAATTATGCTTTGTCCTTTCCATAAGACTTTTGTCACCTTGATCTTACCAAACATCTCACTTTTGACAAGCAGCTTTCTAAACTTGATCCTTTGCCCAAAATGATGTATTATTTGTTTTGTTTGAGAGGCCAAAAAATTTTGCATTAAAACATTGTGAAAATATGAACTTTTGTACCTACCTAAAGCAGCACTGGCCACTCGTAGCATTTCTACCGTGTTCAGAGCCAGTGGTCTCTGTTTCACCTTCTCTTTTTTACTCACAGATTCTACCTAGAAAACAGCATTTTCACAGTACAAGTTCTGACATTTGGTAAATGCATAATTTCAATCATACCTATAAACATGTATCATACCTACCATTGTCTATTCTTATCATATCTGCTTTGTTCTCTTAAAATAGTAACCACCAATACATTTTTACTTTAGAAAATCTGACTGGAGATAATTTTATCAAGTTCTAAAATTAAAGTCCCTTTGTGCCAGGACTAGATCAGGTCTATAACTAACTGGGAACACAGCAAGGCAGCTTACTGCTGTCTTTACTTCCCACTTACCTCAGCAGCACATAATTTTCAGTGCTACAAGGATTTAGTGCTCATTCCAAGCAACAGTCCTAACTATAAGAATGCAGATTTTTAAAACCTTCAAGCAGCCTTTGAACCTTGATGTCTATAAACACTTAAATCCAAACATGCTGTCAAACAAGTATTGAACAGAGCAGAGTTATAAGTTAAGTGGCTATAAAGACTGCACCATACACGATTAAAAATTTAACTGCAGGAATATTGCCCTGCACATAATTAAATTCCGATTTATTCAATGTCTCATGGGAAACAAGAGGTCTGCTTGGAGAGTTCTGAACAGTATTTCCTAGCAGGTTTAGTAATGAAGAGTTCCTATCGTGAGTGATGATCATTTCCAAAGTCAATACTAAGAGGAGGCTTCTGCTGAGATGACCACACCAGCACAGTATGATCTACAATAAAAAAAACTCTTGCCTTTTATTCTCATTTATACAAAGATGAACGAAGTAAAAACCAAAATACAGATATTCTACACTCTTTAACAAAAACAACCAAAAGCCCCAATATGCAGCAAATGAAATATTAAATTGCATTTCCTTTACATGCAATATGGATCTACTGACACTTAGTAAATATTCTTACCTTTGCTTCTTTTGCCATCTTTGTTATATTCAGGAACATTTGAGCAACCTCACGATCAAATACCCTCACTCTATCCCAATCTAAAGTGAGAGAATTTTCTTTTTCAGGGTTCACCTATTGGACAAAAATAAAATTAATTAATTCTCACCAACTCTACTCCTAGAAGTGTGAGAATGTGTATTCCCAACAAGAGTCCAGCAAGCAGATCCTAGGACATACAGGATTTGTTAGGATAAAGTTAGGACAAACCTGCACCAGGACACCAGTGCTCAAACATGCAGCTGTGCTCTTTTTCACAGGGGCTTTTGAGAAGGATGGACCACTTGGAGTTCTGGGGAATGACCAGAACTATTCCTGCATTGAACTGAAATACTGTCCCTGTTCAGTGCTGGGAACAGTAAAGACTGAAATAGGCAGAAATTCAAAGTTTACAATTTTGATCTAGCAAAACCAGTCATTTGTGTATTAAACTGTAACTAGGTCATGTTTTAAGCCCCATGTACAAAAATCAGTATGAAGCGACCAACACGAGAGAGCACAAAACCCTCTGTAAACAGCACCAAGCATTTCCTAGCGTGACACACAAGACACATCACAACAGATGACAGCAGATGCCAGATTTCACCATTTTTTTTTACTTTTAAAATCCAAAAATGGCAACTTTTTACCATGCATCCCTTATTTGTTTAAAAAATCCTTGTGATCACAAGCCATAAAACCCTGTTGGTTTGCTCTCAGAGCTTGGACAGCAGCGAGGCTGTAAAACTGCTCCAAGCTGCCAAAGTACTCTGAGGACTCAATGGCCAATTAACACAATGAGCATTTTATTTGCTTTAAAATTCCAATACTCAGCAATGCCAATGTTTGCTGGCAGGCTAATTAATTCCTGGATTCAAATTAACAACAGTCAGTCCAAGGACCCCAGGGAACAAAAGAGAAACATTTTAAGTAGTCTTTTTGGCTGAATCTAAGCTTAGATGATTAGCACTGAAGAATTCTTATAAGCAGCAGACAATAAGCACTTTAATACAAAACTGACATCCTGGAATCTGTTCTTGAGACTGGTGACACACATGTGAACAGAATGAGAACACATGAGTAAACTATAGGCATTGTCAATTCTTGTCAGCAGTTACGAATTTATGAATGAACAAAACACAAATTAATTTCTTTAGTAAAAACAAGTACTGTAAAACTTACTTTAGCTTGCAACACCCAGTAAGTCTCAGGCTTAAATGACTGGATTTTGTCATGCCTCTCAACACAGAATCCAAGTGTTGGGGTCTGACATGGCCCAAAGGAGATGAGGGAGCTGTCTAAATTCCCATATTTCCCCTGAAAATACTTAGTCTGGAACCTAAGAGAAGGCAGGGGGGAAACAAATGAGGAACGTATGCATTAATATCCTAATTCCCATGAAAAGCAGCAGTTTTCATCATCATACATGCACAAAATATGAGTAATCTATAAAATCATTCAGGCATTAGGAAAAGAGCGTTCTGAGAAACACCATCTCTCACAGCTAATTAAGACATAATCATTTTGCCTCACAAGGAGCTGGGAGGGGACACAGCCAGGACAGCTGATCCCAGCTGACCAAAGGGACATTCCAGATCATGGGACATCATGCTAAGCATATAAAGCTGGGGGAATAAGGAGGAAGGGGGGGAAACACTTGGAGTGATGGTATTTGTTTTCCCAAGTAATGGGTGATGGAGCCCAGCTGTCCTGGGCATGGCTGAACACCTGCCTTCCCCTGTGAAGTGGTGAATTAATTCCTTATTTTGCTTTGCTTGTGCGTGCAGCTTTTGTTTACCTATTAAACTGCCTTTCTCTCAAGCCATGAGTTTTCCCACTTCTACCCGTCCAGTACTCTCCCCCACGCCACGGGCAGGGAGGCAGCACGTGGCTGTGTGGGGCTGGGCCGGGGTTAAACCCCGAGGGCACAGAGCCATTCCTGAACCTTTCACAAAACCATCTGCAATCTGTGCTGTCACCTCGTAAAAGCACAGCCAATCCTCAGATCCAGCTCCTGGCGGGCATCCACGGACAGAGCTTCATTGCGATTGGGCTCTCCCAAGTGATTCATGGCATTGCAGATGTCTGTGTCGGTGATGGAACTGAATTTAGCTCTGTAAATCGTCCTCTCCGTGCCACGAGGTTTGTTCATGACAGGAAGAACAGCATCAAGAACCTAAGGAAAATCAGAAGTGTAGTTAAAGAGGATTTGAAAGATAAAGGCTTTCTCTCTAAAGATAAAAAAACTACTCTCCACAAAACATTGTTTTCTGTCACTGCTTTCTCAATTCAGCAAGATGTCATGCCAACACATGAACTGATAAGCCAGAGCAGTATTTGTCCATCCACTCAAAAGCATATGAAGAACTAACAAAACTGAAGGATTTATTTACTATACAGCAACTGCTGGGAGCAAATCAGTATTCTTGGCTAAGGGCAAAGACATTCACCAGTGCAGCTGCAGCACCTTTTGGTGAACACGTACCAGTTTCTGTCTGGGTTTATTCTACTTATTGCTAAGGCACAAGTAATGATACAGTGGCATGTAAAGAACTTAAAACAATTACTTGATAAAATGTGTTTCTTTAAACTAAACAAAAAAACCCCAAACAAATACTTTGCATGTAGACTTCTGGGAATAGGATGCTAAAAAAAATCTTGGCAAAGTTTTAGTTCTATGTCTTTTATGTGCAGAGACCAAATTTCTGCAGTAAGCCTACACACTTACAAGCAGCTCCCGTGCTCTAAAGCATCTAATTGCTTGATAAACAAAAGATAATAGAGATGAAGTTTTATAAGGACATAAAAACAACTACTCCAGCTGTAGAATACAGACCAATTCTTGAAGCGCTGGAATGTTCTAACATTTAAGAGACCCGATTGCTCATCTGAGACAAGCAACACCTCTGAAATTTATTTATATTCTCACAGAGTTCAAAGCATGGGAGTTTTTCCACCAAGGCCCTCCATGCCTTTAAAATGTTATTCAACTTTAGTTTGAGTTTTACTGTATACTCATAAAACAACGTATTGGTAGTCCTGTCAGACAAATATATTATGGTATTGTGAGTCTTAAAAATGGAAACCTTACTTCGAAACAGATGTTTTCTCCTTCCTTATCGCAATCCAACCACAAGACAATACAATCACAGCCTCTTCCCTCCACCTGTGAGAAAAATTAGCACAGTTCTTCAGCAACTCAAAAAAACACCTCCCCCCTCCCTACCTAGAGATTTCTTTTTCTGGGTTCAGCAGGGCACGTGAAGTGTGAACAGCAACCAACACAGACTTGTTTTAAAGAAGGCATTTATAAGCTGTGCCTTGCACTTGCTGTTAAAGCTAAACTTGCATCCAATGCTCCAATTCTGAGAAGCAGGATATCAACGGTCAAAAAACTCAGAAGGCAATGGCAAAAGTGAATTTAATAAAGATTTCAGACAGCGTAAGAACCAGCAAAAATAAAATATTATTTATACTACGTTAATAAAATAGATCTAACTGTGACAAAAAGATACTCCCTGCAGGGAAGGAAATTCTTATCTAGGAACATAGAAAAATGTAACTCTAAATACTACTCATAAGAAAGAATACCTGTAAAAACTTCACCATGGTCAGTTTGGGATTAGCTTCTTTCTTTTCTGTGGGAGCTTTGCTAAAAAGTTCTGCTGGATCCACTTTGTCCCAGCTGTTATATTTTCCTGAAAAGCAAAAGTATATTAAGTGGAGCTCTGAAGATATATTTAAAAAACAAGCAGCTTTACTTGGCAAAACACTTGGCTTTCAAAATTTGTATGGAAAATTTTCTACCCCAACACATCTTGCTTTACTGTATACCAAGGGACCTCTTTGCTTTTTCTGAAGGACCTGGCAGTTCTACAAGCAGGATTAGTTAAAACATCTTACGAGCAGGCAAATACCTATGAAATCCAAAGTCATGACGTGACCACACACGGACGTCATCTTGAAGTGGGCACTCTGTCCTAGAAAGGAGCCGGTGTACTCGTGCACAGAGCACGCACCGTTGAGTCCCTTGCGAGAGGACATGTTCCCTGGGAAAACAGGATCATAAACATCAATGAGGTAAAACAACCCAGCTATTGAAACAAATTACTTCGTGTGAAATTACATCTCCTTTTCCTTAGATTTTACAGCTAGAGTCTTCCTGATCACAAAATTCTACTCATTGATCAAATGTTTATTTCACTAAGTATCAATTCAGGCCTTTTTTAAAGTATATTTCATGTTCAAATTAAAATATCCATTATCTCCACCAGCCTTTCCCTCCCACCAGGAAACCTTACAAAAATACAGCTAGTTTTCTAGACCACACACTTATAATAAACTTATTTTATTTTCCAGGTAATTTGTAAAACTTTTACTTCAAAAATCGCAGAACAGCAACTTGCTATTTGATTGGCACTTTCCAGACACCGTACGCTCTAGGGCACACTAGAACTACACAAAATATCGAAACCAGACTCCTTTATTCTTGGATTAAACAGGCATCAGCCCATAAAAATAATCAGAACGTGATGGGACATCCCGTTCTTTTATGAACTACAACCTGTCCGAAGCCACCGTTCCCAGGAGGCTCCGGCCCCAAAACAGCCAAGCCACTGCCCAGGGTATTTCTCACCCTCACTGCAGTGACAGCAGACCCGGGAGCCCCGGCAGCTCGCACACATCCCCGTGCTCCGGCCGTGCCTCCGGGGCGCTTCCAGTGCACCCGCCCCGCCGCCCCTACCTCTCGAGAGGATCTTGGCGATGGACTGCGCCAGGGACGGCTTCTCCGCCACCATGAGCACAGTCCTCATCTTCGGCCGCTGCGGCGCGGAGCCGCGGGGACGGGCCGGCGGTGCTGGGGCGCGGCGGCTCCCGCGCCTGA
>VZTA01018097.1:116156-155319 GCA_013398855.1 Mohoua ochrocephala
CACCGCTCCCATCCCTCACATCGCTTCCATCCCTCACACCGCTCCCATCCCTCACATCGCTTCCATCCCTCACACCGCTCCCATCCCTCACACCGCTTCCATCCCTCACACCGCTTGCATCGCTTCCATCCCTCACACCGCTCCCATCCCTCACACCGCTCCCATCCCTCACACCGCCGCCCCGGGGCAGCGGCTCAGCGCCCGGTGCGCTCACTTCGCTCCGAGCTGTACTGTTTGCCCCGGGGACGGGCTCCCGCCCGCTGCGCCAAGCCGGGGAGCCCCGCGGAGCCCCGCTCACATCGCCGCCTCCTCGCAGAGGCTTCTCCCCGCTGTGTGCTACTGCCAGTTCAGGCTTGGCCGCCCTGTCCTCAGAAGCGCTTCTCACCACACTGAGAAGGCTCCAAAGATCGCGCTGCCAGACCTCACCAGCCCCTTGGCAAGCAGCCTCATTTCCACAGGAGAAACTCCAGGGAGAAGAGTCCGTGTTTGCCAACACACCAGTTGTCCACAGAGCTGGGGCAGGCTTCATCCAGGACTCCTGACACCCTGGTACTACTGACATCCCATCCTTTGTTTCATCCAGCTTTGGCTGGTGTTCCTTCACTTTTCCTTTGAAGAGCTGAAGGCTCTCCAGCTGTACCAACGGGGCAGAACAATGAAACCCCGAAGTAAGCAGCCTCTCCTGTGGTTTTCTCAAAGAAAACGAAGTTTGTTTCTAGGTTTAAATAATTAGCAAGATTTTGGTTTACATCAACTTGGTAAGTGTATCAAATCAAGAAAGCTGCAGTTCTGGATGAGCACTTTGCACACTGTGGACACTTCAGCCTCACCAGTCCTGCTGCCTTTTTGGCTCCCAAGTTTTTCAACACCAATTATCCCCCAGGTTATTCCAGTGCACGGTTATTTAAGCAGTCAAAGCCCTCACCCTGACTGAGACATTCATGTTCCACTTGTCCATCAGAAGAGCTTGTGAAGGATTAGAGCCCTGGACCTCCTTGCTCTGCCACTGACTCACTGATTCGCTTCGGTAACATGCCTTGGTTCCTCCTCTCGCCTCCAGGACTTGAGTAGCAACTTCCCTCTTCAGGGATGCTTTACTGATCTGTATGCATGGAGCTCACTTTGAGAGCAAGACAGAAAAAGCTACAGAAATATCAGGCTCTCTGTTGTAGTGAGCATGATCATTCCTGTTTCACCTCCCTGGGCTCATTCTTGACCTTAGAGTAACTTTTCCCTGTTTGTTTCCAAACACACTTGAAAAGATTGTCATGAAATTAATAAGTATTGACAGGAAGGTCAGGCAGGCAAAACCACATCTGGATGGATACCACAGACATTAGAAATTATTAAAATGCAGGTCAGATTATTAAAATAGCTCTTTTTTTTCTTTTAAAAAACTAAATAAGAACTATGAGGCCACAAAAATGTTCCTGAAATCTTGACTACAAATCTGGGCTCCAGATACTTCAGCGCTGGGAAGAAGGAGACAGAGTCTACCACATACAGAGCAACAACAGCACTGGAAGTGTTTTGTGCTGGAGTGAAAGTTATGCTTGTGCCCCTTATAAGAACTTTTTTTTTAAAAAAACCCCTTTGAATAATAGAAGGGAGAGAAAAGGGTGATGAAACGGGATATTGCTGGGACACACACACACGACTCGTCATTGGATCTTGACTGTTGACAGTTGTCCTGTCAGAACCCCAGCACTGCTCTGGCAGAACAGACTCTCCTGTGCTCTGGCCATGCTGTGCCTGCACTGGGTATTGACCATATTTGCAGTTTCAAAGTTCTTGTTCAAGGGATACAAAAATCTAGATAACAAAATATCGTGCCACGAACAACCTCACTGCCAAAAAATAATACCTGGATGTGAGGAAATACATAATTTGTAATTCATAACCATACAGGGAGGTTTAGACATTGCAATGTTTACTGTCTATCTCATTATTCACGTCTCTGCTTTCCAGACGTCCAAGTTGTATCAATTAGGGGTGAGGTAAATTCTTGCCTGTCACTTTGCAGAAATAACTTCATTTTGAACAACAGTTTTTATTGTGTTTGGAATTTGGAATTTCTTCTTTGAATTGCATTGAATCCTCAGTGCTGAGGGCCAGCTGAACCCAGCTGGAGCCAGCCAAAACCTCATCTTTCCCTGAGTTTCACGTCTCACTCATCACATATTTTCATATGCTCTCTCCTTCTTGTTGCAACCACATTTTCTTATGGTCTTTCTCTATCCCACATCTTTGAAGTTAAAATGATCCAAACAAGTGTAGCTACACTGCTCTTTCTTTGGAAAGGACCACCCATCTCCCCTCAAGTCTAGGAGCTTGCTGAGGTTGAAGTAGCTGTGAAAAAAACTGAGGACCAGCTTAAAAAAAACCCCCAAACCAACAAACTCTGAGACCTCTTATTACAAGAAACCTCTCAGAATGAGTTCACAATTACAATGTATTTTAAATAATACCTATGTGAGAGGTTCATATGCCCTCTTCCTTCTGCTGGCTGACTTTGCCATCTAGCCTAATCCCAAAATCTGTGAGTTGTGGGGTTGCTCCTTCCCTGCCTGTGGCCCTGGCCTTTGAGCTGTTTTGAGTCAGTTTTGCATTATACATTTTGAGCCGACACTCACACTCGTGCTGAAGTCCAAATTTGCCTTGTATCTCTGCTGTTTGGAGGTTACTTTGGATCTGGATCCGCGCCATAGCTCCCCCACTGCCAGCTCCAAGCACACACACAGTCCAGGGAAAAGAGCTCCTCTTGTCAACCAACCCAGTTGTATGTAATGAAACCTTTTACCTCCCTCCTACAGGAGACAGCTCTGCCCTCGCTCTTTACAATTTGAAGTAATGCTTTGCAGCTCTAGCCAGCACCTCGGGGTGTATGTTGGTGCAAACTGGCTTCAAAACCCTTCCAGATCCAGCCTGCAGAGCTCAATGTCCTCTTCCTGAAGTGTTACCTGCTATTCACGCTGAGCAATGTACACTGAGAAAGAGCCCCCAAATATTGGTCCCTGCTGTAAGGCTCATGTTGGTGCCTGCCCAGCCCTGACCTCTCTGCACACTTCTGCCCAGTCCCAAGGCACCTCCATCCTCCCTGGGTCTTTTCTCCCCATTTCACAACAATCCTGAACAACTGCAGCACAGTGAAGCAGCCAAATGGGGAGACCTCTCAGGTGTAAACTCTTGAGGGTTTGATTAACAGAACTGCTGCCTTGTGGCTCTGGCTTGCAGCAGTGTTGGCACTTTGTGAAACACATCCTATCCGTGTGTTTTACTACAACAATGAAAACCTCTTTACCTGCTTTTTTTTCTACAGCTGAGGCCACCTAACTCCACCTGGACAGTAAAGGCTGTACAACCTCCATTCAGACTGCCTTCAATGGGTTTGTTAGCCCATAAATAACATCAATCAGCAGTTGTTTTTGAGGTAGGGAAGTAACTTGACAGATTCTTTCAAAGGAGAATTAGATTCCTGATTATCTGTGACCTTGTGTGTTTCAGAATCATTACGGCCATTACAGGACATCACTTGTCTTCACTTTGACTGTTCCTGCTTCCTTTGCATTCTCCAACATTTTTCCTATTGATTTTCAAAGAAACTGATGGGGTCACGCTGTGGCCCTCAGCAGACACAAATCCTCAGTGCCTCCAGCAGCTCATAATCGGCGCGTGGAATGAAAAGCCATATATCGCAGGACCAGTTAAATTCTGCATCTCTGCCTGGGAGACTGAGGCAGAAGCAACATCCATGAAGGGGACTTGCCAGTTAGGGCAATTGCCTGGAAAATGGGCTAACACCCCGGGGAGCTGCTGGGATAATTCAGCCTTCCTGGGACCCTCCCGATTGTGCTGCAGTTAAACCAATGCCCTGCAAAAGCGGCGCTCAGGCACACAGCCCGTATTTTCACAGATTTCCCAATTGCCTGCCACCGGCACTTGGCGGGAGTAGAGCTGTAGCTCTCGCAACAAAACCCGAGCAGAGCGGAGAGCTCGGTGCGGTGACAGGGCAGTGTGACCGGTCCCGAGCACTTTGAAACCGCTCTCGTGTTTGCGATGTGATAGCTCTGGAGGTATTTTAATGCACAGCCTGCTGCCATCGTGGTATCACCTGGAGTGGAGGGGAGAGAGGCCGGATGAGCCAGTGCCACGTGGGGTTTTACACATTCACTGACTCCGAGCTCGAGCTGAAATCAAAGAGCAGCTGTCACGAACACTTCCATGGGAGATGCCTGAGGTAATTTTTCTGTGGTTTTCAGAATAACTCAACATCTTTGCAGAATTGTCTGGAAAATGCTGCGTGTGAGACACTCTCTTCCCATTTTCCAGCCTCCATGGGTGCAATGATGGAAGGGGTTAACCGGGCGAGAGGCGCGGGAATTCTGGAGACTTTTTCAGATACCTGGGGTACCTTGGGCTCCGAAATGTTGACCTCTGACTCTCTAAGTTTATCAGCAGGTTCACTAATCAGGGGTGTTTAATGGAACAGCCACATGGATTCCTGGCATTCTTAAAACGTTATGACCCTGTCAGTTGTATGAAGACTGAAAGTCTCTTGCTTTTGAACTCACTAGAGTTTGCACTGTCTTAGAAGCCTTTGATAAATACTTGCTGGATTTCTTACCTAGCTGCTCTAATCTGCCCAAGGTCATCATTCCAGAAAAAAAAAAAGGTTTCATTTTGTGGACATTCATCACTTAAATGGGTCGAATTAATGTTTTCTCTAATTCTGGAATGGTAAAGAGCATTGTGTGTCATGTTTTAAAAAACCCAGCAGATAAAAGGTTTATTTTCCTGTTACATGTGAGGGGGTTTGTGTTCACTGTCAGTCTCTAAAGACCAGTGAAAAACAAATGTAAAATATGTTTTTGATGAAAAAACCCTAACATTACTTAAACAGATCTCCCTCAAGTACCCAAAGGTTTTATCAACAGTGTCCATGTGCCTGTTTTTCCTTCACAGCTCACGCTAGAGAGTTTAGGCACGAAGGCCTGGATTCAGTTACAATCAGAGACCCAAGCTTGGAGGTATATGTGATCCAAGCCTTGTCCAGAATTTAAATGGACACAAATGCAAATGGGTGGAATTCACCACGAACGAGGTATCCGAGTCACTTTTAAAAATGAAACTGGAATTTGGCGGTCACTTTGAGCACATTTAAAATTTTCCCTCAAGTCCAAGATACAAATGTAATAGCGAAGGCCAAGTAAAATAGTTTGAATTTTGAGCAAGAAATATTTTTTTTAAAATTTCTTGTGGATAAGCTCCATACAGAGCAAGCCTTGCTGGGCCAGATAAGACTGGATAACTCTTCAGTGTAAGAAAGCCTTGTAATCAGGGTATTGGCAACAGGCAAAGAAAAGAGGCTGGAAATATCAAGAGTTAACAGGTGACTTGATAGGGATGGTGGTCTCTGCTACAAGGCATTTAAAAGCAAACAGTTCACATAATTTATGAATGGTTTCATAGGAAGGCTCACATTTATCCAAGAGGCAATGCCTCAGCATAGCAGACCTCCCAGGAGACTTTTCAGGTGACTCTTCCTTTATCAACCTAATTTTATTACTCCTAGTTCTATTCTTCTGCTGTTTCTCATCGTATCTCTCGATATTTTTAAACTCGTCACCTACTGGCAGTTCGTCATTAGGGTACATTGTTCAGCTGAGCTACACACCCTTATTTTGAAATGGGCAACAGCAAGAGCCTGACCCTTCCCAGGGCAGGGGGAAAGCACATGAAAAGAGCTGAGGAGGTCAGATCCCATGCACCGTGGGAGCTGAGGTGCTGCTGTTAAGCCAGCATTGAGTAAAAACCTCTCACTTGCAGGCTGACAGAATGGTCACCCGTGGTTCCGCACGCACCGTCCTCTGCCCGTCGGCTTTTACCTGATGTTGTGAGGAGCTGAGGAATGGGGACACACAGTTAACAGGTTTAAATCCCCTGAACCTGACCCCAGCACCCAGGCAGACTCCAGCTCACACGTGGTGCAGCACAGCCACCTTGTGTTTCCTGGTGAGCCTCCTCATGTGGGCTCAAAACCTTGGAGGAATTTTGCAGCAGTCCTAGGGATGCCTTGCTCTCCTCATTACCTCCCCTGACCTAGCAAGTGGGGGGCAGGATGGGAATGATCTTTGTATCTAGGTCAGATCTTAATCTTTTTTTCCTTTACTGAAGAATCACTCCCTCCTTTTTCCTCTAGTTCAGATTTGCCTTTCAGCTCTGGTTGAGCACTTGTCTGTCATTCTCTCCTGCCCTCTGCAGCCCAGGGCAGAATCAGTTGTACTAACAGGATGGCACTTTTCTTCATTTTCTGTCTCACATAGTTCTTTTTCACCCCATCTGTCATAGCCCCACATCTGACTGATGCAATACAATGAGATATTTAAAACCACAGAAACTGTGCAAGCCATTTTTTTTCCTTACCTAATGACAGAGCAGAAACCAACTGGGGACCCACTGATGCAAAACTCACTTTGCCAGTGAGACTCGCTTACCTGTCTTCAGCCTCATGTTCCTCTGGTCAATGGAGCAGGTACAGCTACTCTACTTTCTGTCCAGCAACAGCTTCACCTGGTACAGAAGCCTGATGTTGGGCATAACTCTGCTGCCTGGACTGTATTATTATGAACACAGCATTCACAGCTGCCCTTCCAAGGCACTTGGTCCTGCGTTGGCCCACAGCTTCCCTGGCATTTGCCCCACACATTATATGTAAACTCCAGGGCAAACCTCCTCCTTACTCCCTTGGGTGAGTGTCAGTCCAATGCATTAACTATTGCTGATAAAATCCTGGCACAAACCACATAAAGCTTTGAGCAAAGCAAAATATAGCCACAGATTTAACGGGTATCAAAATAAAACTCAAAAAACAATTATGACAGTACAGGAAATTGCAGAGCAATGGCAACCACAGGAGGAAAGCAGGAGAATATCACAAAGGCCCTGAAAGTCTGCAGAGGCCAGACAGACACATGGCTCTTCCTGACCTCTCTCTCCTGGCAGAAGGGGGAAAACTCTCCTCCTCCGCTCAGCCAGGGGCCCAGCCTGCTGTTAGTCACCCGTTTTGAACTACTACAAATACATTAATTTAGCCAACTAGAGAGAAATAAAGCTTTTGAAAGAAGCAGCAAATAAATCACGGAAGGCCCATGTATAAAAACCAGGCAGCGTGACGTGACACCTCCACACAGGGCAGCTGTGACCTGTGTTAACCTGCCCAGGC
Source organism: Mohoua ochrocephala (assembly GCA_013398855.1). NCBI lineage: Eukaryota > Metazoa > Chordata > Aves > Passeriformes > Acanthizidae > Mohoua > Mohoua ochrocephala. Next base: position 123,379 of record VZTA01018097.1, read on the forward strand.
TCTGGCACTTGAAAAACACCAGTGAGAAAAGCTTTAGAGACAACAAACTCGTACGAGAACCGCTGCTACAAACATCCTCCTCTATCTATCCCTCCTCAGGAAGGGGCTGGGAGGGCAACCCCGACTGCTTTTCTTCTCCTGCTGTGCTTGTGGACTCTGATCTACAGCACGCAGCAGAGCTGGGCTGTGGGCACACCGCCTCTCCCAGCTGCCGGTGTTTCAGCTGAGAGGTAGCTCTCCTGGTTTGCCCTCATTTCTCATCTCCACAGCCTCCTCCTGACTTTTAGAGATTGTTGCTATATAAGAGCTGAACATCTTGTGTGGCATTCAAGAGGAAATGAGTTAGTTTAAAGCAGCGGAGCTTCGCTGAGCTGACCTGGCTCTTCTAAATCAGACTACGCCATGAAGGGAGCAATCAACTCCAGCAAAGGGAAGGACAGCAAGCAGATTAGAGCTGGGGAAGGCTGGAAGAGGAATCAGACAGGGGATGAATCTACAGACACAACAGCTAAGAGAGCCCTGGCTGCCAGACCTAGACTCTTCAATCAACAGAGACAAGTAGGTCCCGTATTTTGACCACGTACTTACTCGCTATTGCAGTTTGTTTGGTGTGCATGTACAGGGAGGGGACAGCGCGAGGCAGCAGGCAGGATAGACGGTCAGCTTGGACCTCATCCCACCACTTGAGAAATGCATGGCAGAGTGGGAAACCTGCAGGGAAGCCAGGGAACTCCCCATCCATCTCACCCCTCTCTCAACGTGTCCTCCAAGAGTGAGTTCTGCTCCCCTGGCTGTACACTGAACACTTGGTAATGCTGAAGAAGACTGAGTTTTATTCCTTCACATTTGTCCTTTCCTTCCTTGTTCATTTTAGGGAAGGGGCAGGGAAGCAAACTTTAGAGAGCGTGTGAAACCTGCCAGTCCCTTGGAGGCTGAACAGCTTTCCACTCACACGGCTGTTACTGATTTGAGACTCTTGGGCAAATTCCTCGTTTCTGGCAAAGCCAGTGACATGTTCATGTGGCTGTACCTCTGCTAAGGCTGCAGGGTACTTTGCTTACTGGTGAAACTTTGCTCACCCAAGCTTAAGTGAACAATTCAGTTGGAGTGAACAGTTGGTTTCATGCTTCGCTTGCAGAAGTGCTCTGAGCTCTGAGGCTCCCCATTTGCTGTGGCTTGTTCTCCACCTGTGTTGCTTGTGTCTGCTGCTCTGATTCTGGTGTGCGCTGTTAAACTGGAGCAGTGAGAGACTTTAAAGGAGACAAAGTGATAGCTGGGAACTTCAGTCACTGCCCAACAGTTGGCACTCATGGAAAGCACCGTGATCTCTGTGGCTCCCAGCAGAGAGGAAGCTCAGCCAGAGGATGGATGGCTGGGTCCAGCTGTGCACTTGAAGGCAGAGGCTGCTTGCACAGCTCCTCGCTCCAGCACCTGCAGAGCTCTCCCTCTTTTGCTCCTTGGACGAGAAGTTATTTTTGGCTGTGTTTTGCTATATTAAATATTAGCTCTAGGCTTTCCCCTATGTACCGTGTAATCCTGTTCTGTGTGGGTTTTATATATTGTTCTTTTGACATTATCACTATTGCATATTAATAAATTAAACTTTCAATTCATGTTACTCTCTTGGGCCAATGTATATTGCTAGGGGGTGAAAAGAAGGGATTAAACTGGCTTATGGTGTTCTGCTCTTGTACCATGTTACAGCAGACGCATAAGAAGGATCAAGGAGCTTTCTTGGCTCAGAATTGTTATATTAATAGCAGAATTGTGGGGTCATAATTTTTATTACACTCTTTTAATAAGCTATTGATGCAGACGCATTTTACACATATGGGAAAATATAATTATGCTGGAACTGTAACATTGGATGTTCTTAGCAGAATATCACGAGGTATTAAGAGGAGAACGAGTCTTCAGTGATGTTGAATGAAGTTTTAGCAAGCCTAGTGGGGAGTGAAGGTTCAAGATAGAGAAAGAGGAGTAAAATCAGCCTGAATGTCTCTAAGTTTGGGCTTTAAGTTACTAATAAGCGTAGCCATTGGGGAGCTGGTGACAGACAGATCTCCCCTGAACCCCTCAATAGGAGCATGTGCAGATGCATGATGCGATGCTGCACAGAGTCAACAAGCCCCCAAAAAAAGAATGCACTGAGAAAAGCCCCCTGTAGGGTATAGCTGATGCTGGGGCTTCAAGACATGTGTTGCATCTCCGCCTTATAAAATGCAGTGTCGAGTAGTGGAAAGGTGAGGCAGAAAATGAACCAATGTCAGATGCAAGAGCCCCGTCAGCTAGTTCCAAAATAAGGGAAAAGTTAAATCTGGCTAAAAGATTGTCTTTGAGATGGAGTTTGATGAGGTAAAAGATATTAGATACTCTATGAAAGTTTGAATAATAAGCAGAATGACAGGGTTGAAAGCCACAGATGAGGAGAGGCAGAAAACTCGGAGGTGGGCAGCTACTCTCTGTTAAGTCAGATGCACCAGAGGAGCCAGTGCTCCTCCAGATATTCTGCAAACACAGCCTCTGTGCAGCCACCTCCTCAATTAAAAAAAAGAACAAACAAAACAATGGAGCTGAAGCCACATACCAAAAATCCCACACCCTGTTAGGCTGCAGCAGGGTGTCTGCTGGAAAAGGTGACTGGTTTTGAACATATTTGATAGTTCCCACAGCCATTCTTACTCCAGTTTGGTTTATGCTCAAGTAACAAACACCACAAAAGCTCTGCATCTGCACTGTCAAATATATTCTGTCTATGGTTTAAAGACCCTCCCCTCAGCAAATCAGATTTCCTGATCATCCTACAATGTCTAAAATATGTACAGTGTCAGAAGTAGACAAATATGACTTATTTTTACTGTGACTGCTGTTATTTTATATCCTGTAGCACTACAGATACGGCAGACTCTTTACAACCATTACAGGAAGCCAGTTCCTTGCTCTGAAAATCTCTCCAGGGTTAACTCTTGGTCTTAATTCTTATTTTGTGGTTTAGCACTTGTCACCACACAGCAGCTGAGATACAGCCTCGTTCTACAGACAACTTTACATTTCTGTCCCAACCAGTGACTCCTGGGCTATGATTCCTGCTTGAAGTCCTGTCAAACATATCTTAATTTGTTAACAGTTTTGCTCCGCTAGGCTGACTCTGCTAAAAGGCTATAAAAAGTAATAGTCCATTTGTGAGTTTACTGCTATTAGCTACAAGTGTTAATTCATGCACAGAAAACTATACAGCTGAATACCTGCAGTCGGTAACAGAGGAGAGGAGGTTGCACACTGGGTGAGGAAATTATCCCTGCTGTAGATTTGGTGCATATTCATCTGCAAACAGTCACCTCTCCTGCCTCAAGACAGGAGCGATAACTTCTTGGTTTTAATCACACGCTGCCAGTTCTAATTGCTTTACAAACAACGTCGAGGGGAGGGTAATTGGACCCTTCAGCTTCTCCATCATAACAGCGTGACTACTCCAGAAAGGAAAACAAATCTTCACCCATTCCAAAAGCTAAAATAAAGCAAGTGATGGAAAGAGAGACTTCTAATTTCTGCGCAAGGTAACACCCACGGGTTAATGCTTAATTAAACAAGTAAGAACAGGGGTGTCCCCAGTGAGTGGCTTGCCAGGGAATGCACGGAGAAAACTATTGCATTTGGAAAAGCACAGCCTCCAGCCTGCACCTGCTTTCACACCCTTGCAAGGAAAGACGACCTCATTGCCACCTTTCACTGCCCTGCTTGCCAAGGCTTTTCCTTTTCTCAGGACATAGAGAGGACAACGGAGCCTGGCAGGTGTTGGGCAGTAAATTTTTCTGCAGAAGTGCCTGTTGCTTCCCCGAGCACCGGCACAGCAGCCACCGCTCTCCTGCCTCAGCACTGCTCAGCACGGGGCAGAGCCCGGGCAGGGCCACCACAGCACCTTGGCAGGAGGTCTGCAGCAGCAGCAGCAGCAGCAGCAGGTCTTTCTGCAATACCCCCGGGCAGGATGGCATCACCAAGCACTACCTCTCTCCAGTTAAGCCCCTAAATGAACCCGAAATATTAGGGATAATTTTTTTTTTTGCCGGCAAGAACAAAATTCTGCAGAAGTCAAATCAATCAAGGATACCAATTGAACTCAACGTTCCCTATCCTGTAGGGCAAAGAGCTATCATTTCCTAAGATGATTCCTAATTCTATGCCTTTTCGGGAGATCACAGAATGAGGAAAGCCTGACAGCTCAGCATCCCATCGCTTCAGCCAAACAATTGCTCAAATGCATTGCAAAACTGCATCAAGGAAAAGCCCCAAGCCAGCAAAGTGCTGTGTGTGCACCCAGCCTCCCTGGTATCTGTAAGCCACGTTTCTTGAGAAGCATTTTCTGGCTTTCTGGACACCCCTACATCAGCACTGTAACACCGAGACATTTTGCCCGGCTTTACATAGGAAAAATAAATGTGGCTGTGAAGATAAGATAGAATAGGAAAACAAAAGAACTTATCGTAGTTAAAACAAGACTCAAGTGAGACCACATGGAATGAGACAACAGGGAAGCCGAACAAAGGAAAATATTAGAAAAATGCAGGTTGTATTTGGTGGAACAAGATCTTGGAAATCTGAGGATGTTTGCAAAGCAGTGCTAGTTCCTGTGGATACCAAGTACTAAAAACCTGCCAGAATTTGTTATCCTGAGAAAAAAAAAAAAAAAAAAAAAAGAAAAAGAAAAAAAAAAGTAACAATGGCTTTAATTATTTGATTTTTAAAATGTAGCAGCTCTCTGGACAAAGGTCTCCAGAAGAAGAGAAAACCAGGTTGTGACTATGGGTGCCAAGAAAACAAAAATAAAGCAATATGCATGCAAGGATCTCACGCTACATCACACAGATCAGAATGCTCACAGGGAGCATCACTTTGACTGTCCAATACGTAGAAGCAGGAGACACTGAACCCCATTTTAGCATATATCTGGAGAAATGTTTATAAGCCCTAGGGAAATTATTCTCATCTCACCCTATGAAAAGGGGGAAAACAGGACTAGTTCTATGACACAAGTGTCTGCAGTGGCACACAGACGCCTGTCATCTGTGTGCTCAAGCCTTTTTTATGGTCACATGCGTATAAACATTGCACTGCCTTCTCCATGTCAAATCTGCCCTGACCGAAACTGTCCCGAAAATACTTCATTCAATGCTTAGACCCTGAAAAACAACATTTGTTTTGTCCAAACTTCTTGCTCGTTCTTAAATGAATTTTAAGAGGGTAACATTTAATGATGGTTTCATTGAGTTCCATCTTGTTGGTGTTACGTCACACAAAAATGCACTGCAGAAAGGTTCTTCATAATGCCATTATGCTATTAGTGACAGAGGGAGAAATGGTGATATTTAAGTATCAACAGAAATAGCTTCATTGGCTTTCAGAAGAGATGGGGAAGGAAAGAGAAAAAGGGACAATCAGCTGATATGTCAAACATCCACATACAAATGATGATTCAGAGAAGGGTTATGATGGTACTGAGGCTAATGAGACACTACAGATAATACAAGAGACGTAAAATCGAGTTCACTTGATAATCTGAGTATATTATGGAGCTAATCAAGAGGAAGGAAGAAAACAAATCATTGCTTGTAGAAGTGGAGAGGAGGGGGGAAATGCCAGCAGATGACTCAATGCTCCTGAGTCATTCCAGTTCCCACTATCCATCGACCTGCCTAGGAAAGTTTGAAGAGCACTTTTGAAAATGTTGTAAGTCTGCCCTATACTTTCTTGACTGAAAAGGCAAAACCAGGACAAGAGATAGATTTCTAGATCTGCCGTTTACAGCCAGGGAAAAACCAGAGGGAGTCTTGGCTGTGGCTGGTGGAGATGGCTGTGCCTGCTGCACTAAGCGTGCACTCACATCTGCCAATCTTGCTCTGTTCATCAAAATTTTTTTTATAGAAACAAAGGTTTGCACGTACTGGTCTTTTAATAAGACAAGATATTTGCTCTTAAGTTTACATCTCTTTCATCACCCTGTTTTCCCTGTATGGGAAGGAACTTTTAATGCTTTTACACTTTCTGTGCACTCTCCCAGTAGCCAAACCTGTGAGAGCAGCGAGCACCCAGCACTCAGGCAGCTGAAAGATTTGAAAACACCTATCCAAGATTCATATCTGAATACTGGAAATGAAAACGAGCCAGTCTCAGGGTGCAGCCAGTTCCCTGTATGTCTCGGAACAGAACCCAGTACAGTGAAAATCTGACATTTCTGACTGCCTGTCTTTGTCCTGTGCTTCCCTGAACGCTTGTTACTAAGCGCTGAAAGTTACAAACTCTTTTCGTGCTTTTCTTTCCGAATTTCAGGGAAGCAAAGTAACCACTTTGCAACTTCTGTAACAAAGCATCTGATGTGCGCTGGGTTTAGGTTCTTCCAGGAAAACGATTTGAAAGCTTTTGTAACTGGAACTGAGTCATCCTGTATCAAGTTAAAGAGAAATTCACTAATATATGGTAGCCTTGTGTAGACAATGCATTATATTAGCCTGTGTGTCTTGTCATAATATATTCCAAGTGATGTGTGATGATGGCAAATCTGTTATCCATTAAAAAAGGTGCTGAAGACCAGCTTGTCGGAAGACATTTTTTCCCCCAGTTTTACTCCTCATTAGTTTTTGAAGCTTGGAAGTTACAGAACAAAGTTCATGTTAAAGGCTACCACTAATATTGTCATGCTGCTTTAATGCTGGAGTAATCAAAAACGTGAAAACTATATTCCCAATTCCTAGCACCACATTTTTATTCCAAACATTAGAAAAGCACACACATCCTGGAGAGAAAAATGTTTGCAGCTGACTGATATTTATCCAAAAAGTGTGATTTCCTCAAAAGCAGCTTGGTGCAGCTTCCTGCCTGCACGGCTCACACCGCTGGGGCTCCGGTTCAAGACTTGCACACTCTGCAAGTGGACACTAAGGGGTGTAAATTCATCAACTTCTGCTGAACTTTATATTCACACGCTGCCGTAAAGTGAGGTCGGAATAAGACTGCACACTTCATATAGAAGTGCAATTCTATTTTCATGTGCCTAGAAGGGTTGTAGGGGTTGCTTTGTTTTGTTGGGAGGGGGGTGGTTTGTTGGGTTTTTAAAATAAAATTGCAAGGAAGCAGAATTAGGTTTCTTCTCTAACAAGTTCATGGATGTTACTTTTTTTTTTAGGAGGAGGAGGAGGAATTGATTTATATTTAGACATCAGACATTTTCTTCTGACTGAACTGAGTCAAGTTCCTCCCACTCCAACCTTCACATACCAAATTTTTAGAACTAATTTTTAGAGCTTTCTCTTTACATCAGCTAGCAAGATATTTTGGCCAGCCACCTAGTCCTTCCTCTGGGAGTTCAAGATTCATAACAAAAGATTTTGCACATCCATCATTTGGAAAAGATGCTTCCATGCCAAAGTTTTCCAATCAACTTCACATGTTGCTTCTATGCCTTAATACATCTGATGAAAATTATATTATAGACTTTCATGGAATCTTTTTGGAGAGCTAGCTCAATGCTATAGATCAGAATTTGTGATGATTTAGAACTATTTTCTAAATCAAATGAAGACTGACAAAGAAATTAGTGTATATTAGAACAAGACCAGTATAGTCTTGTTCTGCATGATGCTCTTAGGAAGTGTCAGACTGGAGATTAGCAGAAGTAGAAACTTGTGGAATTCAGAGTTCCCTGGCAAAGCTACAGACCCTGGCTGCACTGAGGGCAGGATGCAGATAACAAATATCTGATAGAGAAGGTCTCTGCCAAGGACTTAGGCACTGAATTTCTCATGGTATACACAAAGTTTGCAGGCTTTTCTTGGTGCAGATAGCATTTCTCCCAAAAAACTGTACTCCAGAGAGTCTGTTTTTAAGCACTCAATAATCAGCATTATTCAGAGTTCTCCCCACCTGAGGGACTCACCAGGACTGATGCCTGCCCATGCAGCTGTGCACAGCTACAACAGTAGGAGTGAGCTCTGTCATAGAAACAGAGAAGTGACTCTTGGAGCTTTCTCTGCTCCCATGAGAAAAGCAAGCCTTGGAAGAGGCCCTCGGAAAGCTTTCCTGGTCAGACACAGCTATTCTTTCCTGAACAGCAGCTATTCTAAAACCCCTCATTGTAAGGACAGCCCTGGAGAGCACAGGGTAGCTTTCCAGTACCAACGTGCTTTACTAAAGGTAAAAGACCTTTATCAAGTAGTTGGGCTTTTCTGATCTTTTAAATGATCGCTTGCAAATCCCTCCCTATTTCTATAAAGGTTTTTAAAGAGATGTCTTTAAAAGAGGGAAACACAGCAGTGGAAGACCTCTCTGTGGCATTTTACCAGTAGTCACCTCCAGCCCTGCTCTTGCCTAGAAAGTGCTGGAGACCTTCGCTCACATCTCTGAGTACAAGCAAGTTCCAGCATCGTTTTAAAGGGTGGGAGCTGACAGCAGGCACCACCTCCAGATAGGACTGTTTATGCTGATGCAGGATAAATGGATGGAGATCTCCATTAATTGTGACCAGTGCAGTAAAGCTGGAAGTGTTTCCTTGCACGGAGAGATAGCAGTGCAGGCAAGGAGCACAGTGGGAGCCGCGCTGTAGCTGCGGTCGGCTCTTTGCAAGGAAGGTTCCTGCTATTAATACCACGGCTATCACAGCAGATAACACAGTAAAAGGCAGCAGCTTGCAGAAAGGCTTAGGTTAGAGTAAACTGAGGAGTACTCTTTGGATTACGGCGTGGGGTAAAGTCCGCAGGGTGTTCTCCTATCTCTGCGAGCCGAGCAGCCGTGCTGCGGCAGGACCGTGCTGCTGTTTGTGCTGCACCCACACCGACGGGCTGCCCTGCCCTGGGTGTAAAACAGCAGGAGCCAGGCCTGTGCCTGCCCCAAGGCCCAGGGACAAGATAAAGGTCGGGAAATGGGAAAAAAACCTGTTTGTTGATCACAGTGTGCTGGGACAGATCCTGATCCTTCCGGGTAAGGCAAGTGTCCTGTGATCTACCAGGAAAGGCAGATGAGCTCCCCCTGAGAAGAGAGCGATGGTGACTGGGACCGGTTCCGCCCGTCCCTGGCAGTGCTCATGGTGGCAGAAAGATGTTGTTTGTCTCAGCGAAGCTTTGAACCCTTGGGAGAAGTGCAGCTCTTCTCTCCGTGCACCAGTCTTTCCTGATCTACTTTCAGTTCCTTCCTGCAAAGCTGCCCTGTGCAGCAGGCAAGTCAGGGATGGAGAACTTCCTCCCCTGCTTGAGCCCTTTGGAAATAGCTAATTTACTACAACATAGGGAGAGAAAGGAAGGAGGATAGTGAAACACAGCCCAGCCTGGGCCTCGGGGCCGTCTCAGATTCAGGAGGAAAGGAAAGGACAAAAGAGCTCAGAGACCCCCCAGTCTGGCTTTTTGCAGGACCTCAACATATCAAATTGAAACGGGCCTCTTTTTGCCCCTGGCTGTTCCTATAGTTTAAATGCTTTAACCTTTAAAGGTAGCATTCAGGAACCATGGTACTTAAGTGTTAAAGCTAACTTGGAGGGTATTTTTGCAAAGGGGAAGGAGTTTTACAGGAGCTTTTACCTACCAGACTTGCATTTCATTTCAGCACAGGTCATGTGCGGTGCTGGCTCTGTCTATAACCTGCCCACGGTCCCTCATCTCACCAATTTCCTCAGTCTTGTCCTGAGGAGATCGACAGATTAAGAGCAAAGAAGATTTGAGGCTTCTTTCCCTGTAGTGCTGAGTGCCTGCTGCTCCCCATAGTCCCGACAGAAAGGGTGCTCAGCGCTGCTGCAGGAGGCAGCAATTCGTCTCTGTCTGTGCTGCTCTTCGCCCTGGTCTTACAGATTATTTGAGACAGTGGACAAGAAATGAAGAAAAGCCTTTCCCTATCAAAAACCATCAGAACTCTCCTCAATTTTGTTGATCCCAATATCTCTAACCACAGACCCTGCTCATTCTCAGAGCAGGCCCTGCACTGCCTTTCTTCCTCTTAAACTTTCTTCTGCTGCTGCTATTAAGAAAGCCCCTGTCAGATGTGTCACTTTCTCCTTGCTCACGTAGTTGCTCATCCAATCCTCTAATTCTCACTTTTGATCTCCCTGTACTTCTCTCTCATTTCATCTCCACTGTTATTTTCTGTTTCCTTTGTTCGCTCCTATATGTACAGACCTCAGAAAAGGCTCTCTTGACATAATCAGCCTTCTTCCTCTTCCTTCCTGTTGTTTTCTAAGCTTTGTTATTTTTCTGCAGTGAATCGCTTTTCCATTCCTCCCATGTGGCTTGAAATGTCTCCTTTTCCACAAGCACTATCAGAGGTAGCAGTGGCCTTCTCACAGCCAAGCTAAAAGGGGACCTTTTTCTTCCTACACTTGAAAATCACATCCTCCCTGGACACAGGTCAGTGTTCCTTTTTTCCAGACCTCCTCAGCTACTCATTTCCCTGTCTGATGCTCAGGCTTCAGTAATTTATCTTCTGTCCTGCCAGTATCCCGGCAGTATCCATGGAATTCTGTCCATCTGCTAAGCTCTATTATGCAATTTTTTTCTGTATATTTTACCTACCAATGACTGTCTCTGTAGGTGACACCCCACTCCTCCAGCAGCAAGGAAGGAGTTTGTTTTCTGGACAGTTCACCTGTTAGAGTCTGTTTGCTGAGCCCATTGAGAGGATACATTTTCTGGTAAGGACATCTCTACATTGAGAACAACCATCAATGAGTTTGTTTCATGCCCTGATTGCCATTACAGTACTTTGGTTTGGGGTTTGCAAGTCACAACCTGCGTTCCTCATATAACAGATACGGCAGAATTCCAGCAGCAATCTCCCTCGGACAGGGTAATCACCAGAAAACAGCCAGCCTTGCATGTGAGAGCAGGCTGGGGAGGTGAACATCTCTGTGTGACATTACAAAACCAGTTTTCCAGTATGGCACAGCAGCTAGCAGCTTTTCCATGTTCCTGTGACTGTGTATCACAAAGTGTGTAACTGAGCACACTCACTGCACAACCAACCCCAACCCCACACGCCCAGCTTCACGAAAGCCTCCAAGAGCAAATATATTTCAGGTTCTTAGCTAATTCTTCTCCAGCACTGGAAAAGAACATGTGATATGTCCACTTAACCAGGTATAACAAGTTAAACATACTGCCACCAGCACTTCAGCAAAGTGTCTCCTGCTCCTCTCATACCCCCATGATTTTACTATTTATGATTTCTCAGGGTAGAGGAAGCCAAAGCAAGAGTTTAACTATATCAGAAACCAAAGCAAGAATTATTAGGAGGGGCTGAATGGCACGTGGATGTAGACTGCAGCCAGGTTCCAAAAACCCCCATTTCCCCATTAGCAAGGTGGTGGAGCAGGGGCTACGTGTCTGCCTCTTCCTCCAACCGAGAAATGCAGCCAGGACTCGTAAGCACATACAGGAGTTAAGACATATGCAAATTGCTTCTGGAATAAAAACAAAGATGCACAAACAGAGCAGCCTTAGCCCCAGCCCAGTCCCAGGTTAAGCAGCCCCCAGCACTCTCCAGATGCCTCTAGACAGCCCTGGAGCCGCCAGGCTCTCAGCAAAGAACAGAACTGCCTGAACTCGGCACCCCCCGATGCTCATGTGCTCGAGACACGAGCAAGCCCCACAGCCTTGGTATCCCAAGAAGACACAACAGCTGCCCAGAAAGCAGAAAAGCTGCCCAGAAAAACCTTTAAAATGCATTAACTGCCTGTAGAGCTGCATTAGATCGCTACTAACAAGCCTAAATAGGTTTTCAAATCAAAGGTGGTTGATCGCATTTTGCATTGGTTTTCCTCTTCCTCTTTTTTTTTTTAAGTAGCTTTTTACAAAATAATCTTCATCTTTCCTAAATTGTTGTTTCCCCTCTTTTCCTCTTGTTGGTTAAATCTGGGCTGAGGTTTGATTGCTGTAGGACAGAGGTATGTTAGGAAATTTGATGCAAAGGACAAGAAAACAAAAATCAGAGGTATTTGGTCTGAAAAGAGGCTTTGTCCAAGGCATAATTCTTGTGTGTTTAAGGACAGAGTAATAGATTTGGAAGGATAAGTCATATATCTTAGGATTTTCTTCCCTGCCCCCTTTGATTGATTCATTCCAGTCTCTTCAGATCTTTGCCTGTTCCCACAAACCTGGAATCTCAGGATTGTTTGATTAAGTCATGGTTACCATGACAATAAAAGTGCCTCTGGCCAGTTTGACCTTTGACTGGATTCTATTCACTGAGAGAAATGGACAGAGACTATAGAAAAAGCTTCAGCTTCAACTCCACTACTGCATAAAACGGGCTCTCCCGCACTTTCAGAGAGTAAGCTGGCTGCCCTTTTAAAAACATAAATTGGGCTGGAATGCTTTGGAAGGCATTTCTAAGGTTTTGGTAACCAATTTCTTGATGAATATCACTTCAGATATAAAATGCACACAGTGGTAAGGTTGGAGACTTATTTTAAAATGTGGCGTTTAGCACAACAAAAGCAAAAGCTGCAATCAGACTTCACATGTCTGATCTATACCCATAGAATTTAAAAATCATGTCGTATCCATTTCCATCACATATTTTATAGGTATTTGCAAACACCTAGTTCTTTGTAAGTATGTGCACACATATAAAAGGAGATTTCAGACTTGGGGCTCATTTCCCCTGATCGTAGCCCACCCCACTGCTGCAGGCAGGCAGCAGGCATTGTGCTGCCGTTGTTCATATAGATAATTATTCCTTTTCAAATACTTGCATTGTAAATCCATTTCCAGCAAAAATAAGGAGGGGAAGGGGGGAGAAGAGAGAGATTTGAAAATTAAACCTGTTATGCGATTTGTAAAGGGGCCTGACAGGATGACAGCCGAGGGGCTGTTGCAGGGCAGTTCATGCATGCAGGATGGCCAGATCCCCGGTGGGAGAGAACGCGGTGCCCGCGCACGTGGAGGGGCTCCGCCGGCGCTGCTCTCCACCTCCCCGTGCTGGGCAGCCCCCTTGTTTCACTGCTTCCTCCTTGCAGAGGAGACAAATATGTTCTTTGGTCTAGCTCAGAACAATAATTAAAGCCAGATAAAAAGGGGGCTTGCCTCTGGAGCCAGTGGCTCCCCAGAACGCAGGTGGCAGGAGGAATCAAGGGCTCAAGCCATTTGGGAAGAGTGGGCTTCACTGGGCACGCCATGGAGAGAGCAGTGAGGAGCCCTTCCCTGCTATACCCAGCCAAGGTGAATGTTAGCCAACGAAATGGCACGGAGCCAAGCAGAGGGAAGTCAAATAAACCCAGGCACTGTGAAAACAAGGGGGAAAGGGTGTCTGGGCTGGGGCAATAGCTGCATTGACCTTACTTGGGTAATAGACAACGCTCCTTTAAAAGACAGACCCGAGAGGGCAAGCTGGAACTTAAAAATTATTTTTCCCCAGTTTAAGTAAATCTTTTTTTCGTTTGATTTGTTGCTCATTTACTGTCGTAAAGTCCTTCCTTCTTCTCACCTAGTTACCTTGAATTCTGAAGCCATGGGAAATAACTGAAGGGGATTATTTGAGCCCTCCCACAAAGGCTTTCGGACGCAGAATCCTCCTGTTTCCATGCTGGCCATCAGGACCATATCCTGTCAAGTGGCACAGTTTCAACAAGTTCAGTAGAGACCTGCCATTGTTACAGGATTTTGGTTCCCAGACCAAGAACTGGAAGAGAGATTTGTCTGAGAGGGAATAGGGAATGGAGGATTTTGTTTGTCACTTTTTTCCCTCTTATTTTTTGGTGAAAGACAACAGGGAAAATGTCAAGAAGTATATACAGGAAAATGATAGATCTGAAGAAATCTGTCCCGACTGGAAAAAACATTTTTGCCTCCAAGAGAAGTCAAAGTAAAATTTTAAAAGGCACTTACCTGACTTTCAAGGAATAAAAACTCCTGGAGATCCTCTGGCTTTGGAAAAATGTATCTGAATCTTCCATAGTTCATAAATGAAACTCTTGGATTTGGATGAGAATGATTTCACGTCTGAAGAAATAGCAGGCACCCGCCCCACTGGCTTGTTCACCATCCCCTGCTACAAGATGGGAGAACATTAATAAGCAGAGAATATGCCTGATCCATCTTGGCCTTTCCCTCCCCTCGTTCTTTTGATGCTGAGTGCTTCCAGTTGTGCCAGTCTGTAAACTCTCGGCAGTATTTTGTATTTTCCCTCAGTCTCTCTCTCCCTCTCTGTAAGATTTCACCAGCCTATTAGTGTTAGAATGTGAGTGTTTATTAAATCCAGATATCTATTTATCTATTGCTCTATCTTTATGCAATTCATATACATGTATGTCTGCTGAGGCATGGTTCTGCTGAGGCATGGTTCTGGGTATAATGTTCCATTAGAGTGAAATGTTTACATAAAGGAAACTGAGGAGTTTAGCTATTATAAACCTGGACACTGTCAGTTTACTTACAAGAATGTCACATGCAGCCCATGGCCAACCTTAAACTGAGACCCTATCACATCTCTCCTTTCATATCTGTCCCTTTATGTCTTCACTTGTGGCCCATCACCTACATACCGTAGATTAGTTCAGATGCAGCGAGAATCTTAATATCAGCGAGTAGCACGATTATTGGAAACATGCTGTGTCTGTGCAGGGTGAATATCCACACATTCCTTTTTTTCTGAGAGGATACCTATTCCCATGAACTCAGAAAATTATCACGCAGTCTGTTACGTCTGTCTTGCCCTCAGAAATAACTTTACACACAAGAACTATTTTTTCTTCCTTATTGAATAAAAAACTACATTGCAAGCCCCCAGTCCCCATCCATGGAAGGTAAGCAGGGATTCGAGACAGGTTAGAGGAGCAGCAAGGGTTGCTGGATGAACCAGAAGTACCTACCACACGGAAAGCAATTTGGAAATACCTGCCTTTTCCTACAAGCTGGATTCTCTGCTGTGGGAAAACATGTTTTATTTTTAGATCCAGTAAACAACAAGATGTTAGGTGACCACCAAAGACAGGCGCTGCTGTGTTTAAAACCCTGCCTGCTAGCCATACTCACATCCAGAGTAACTCCTGGCACGATCACAAGCTGGTGTGATTTTAAACATAAGCGCCTGGCTGTGGCCAGCAATGCCTTCAGCCGAGGAGAGGGAAATCCAGCTTTTCCCCCTCGTCCCCGCTGCCCGAGCCTGCTGATCGCACGGTGGCTCTCGCTCCCAGCGGCGACGCTCCCGCCTGCCCACTCCGCAGCCCAGCTCCCTCCTGCCTCACCCCCTGAAAGGCAGCAGAGCTCTAATGACCTCCCATGCACTTACATCTAACAGATACGTTTTTGAAAACAGAATCAGACCTCACACATCTACGAGCACTTTAAAAGGCTTCTCACCACACCTTCTGCTCTCTGTTCTCTACACTCAAGTGGAAGAATGGCACAAAGCCCCCCTCTCCCCGCCCTTTTCACCTAGTTCCTCCCGACAGCAAGAAAAATCTTAGAAGAGCCGAAGGAAAGCTAAAGAAACAACTCTGGGTCCTGTCTGCTCAGGGAACAATTTCCACATCTGGCTTTTGCTGCTGCTAGAGGGCTGGGTGCAGCTTTACTGTCACTTCTCTCCCTCTGTGTCCTCTGCTTTCCATGGATCCATGCGGATTTTGTTTGTTGAGTCCAGCCAGTCAATGGGAGAAACTTTCCATCACCAATACCCAAAGACTGTCCTTCTTTCCATCTGATGCTCACCCACTCATGAAAAGGAGAAACAAAAAAATCACAGAATCAGTCTTGGTTCACCTCTTCTTTCTTTGTTCCTCCCACCCATCAGTTTTATGGACTATCTTTTATTGACCGGTGTGGGTTGAGCCATGTGAGGACAAATTTGCAGGGAGGCATTAGACACACCGTGTGTCACAAAAGGTGCACCATCAGAGGCTGAAGACAAACGTGCATCGCTGATTCCTTACTGGGACTGTTCACAATTGCACTGGTTAATATGAACAGTCAAAATTGGGCAACAGCATAACAGGCTCTACACACTAAAATAAACAAGAGCTCTGTGGCAGTGAGTCATGATATCCTACCTGAGCTGGTACACTCTGGTACCCTCTCTGTGACAGAGAACTGAGGTGATGTGCTGTACCTCTGGACACATAAAGCAAAGCCAAAAGGGCTACTCAGTCCTTAGATAAGTCAGTAATAAAGAGGGAAACTAGTTGGGAGGTTTTAATCATTGATTCAGAAAAGCCATAACCTGATAAAAATCACTGCTTGGATATAAATCCAATCTATGAACTCTTAATTGATAACGGTTTGCTAGGGCAGTGCTCACGTTGAGATGTTCTACACCAGATCAGATATCACCCTGTGATATCACTCTGTGCCTTTTCCTTGGTGACGTGCCAGGTGTGCAGCAAAGCCAGCAAAGCCTCTGCTGGGTGCTCTGGGGGATTCAGTGGGACCACAACCATGTGGCCGTGCCCAGAGTCTGGCAGTGCCCCATGGCACCTGAGTTACTGTCCTTCACTTACTCTGATTGTGACTTCTTCAAATAAATAATTCAATAAGTTATTTTGTGAAAGTAGCCCAAAAAGACAGCTACAATCCATTTACATTCAATTAGGGGAACACAACACACCTTTCTCCATGAGCTCCCCTGCTTTGCTGCAATCCTCTCCTTCCCAGCAGTCCTCTCCAGGGCTCTCTCAGTCCAGCACTACCTGAACCCAAATGGGCTCTTGGGAAATGGTTTCCCTTCCCCAGGTGAAGACCTCAGGTACCGGTTACTTCTTACAACCCTCATCCCTTCCACTAATGCCCCTCACTTGTGCAGTCCCATTGCCTGTCCATTGCTCCTTTTTAGTCATCTCTTCCCTAATACCGCTTTGGTGACTAGAAGAGAACAGAAGCAGAGGAGATGATTGTCCCAAACTAAATTGGGGGTTGAAGTTTGTTCAGTTCTGCATTTTTTTTCTGAAACAGAGCAGGGGAAACTCCCAGTAGAGCCTCCTCAACCAGTCCATTCCCTCACCGCCACCCCAACGCTGCCCCCATTTTTCTGCAAGCCATAAAAGTCACTGCTAAGAAGATGGTGATTTTTCTGTCACTCTGAGCCCAAAGAAAGTCTCTGGCTTGGCTGCATGCAAGGTGGCAAATTTAATTCTCTTCTCTTAACTGCTTCTTCACTAAATCTATGCTGCCTGCTAATCTCCTGCATCCCTGTAGAAAAGTCACGACTGAAGACTCAAGTTGTCAAAACATCACTTGTCTTTTCCACCAACGCTGGTGGAAGCATGGCTGTGCTCAGCCAGAGCGGAGTTGAGCAAGCTTTGAGAAAGTCCCTGTTTCCAATTTAGCACAGCTCCCAGGAGGTATTACATTTCCTGGTGCAGAGCAGAAAACGCTTTGAGATCCTCAAGCACAAAGCCTTGTTGTTTTATTCATTTGTACTGCTGAGCAAATTCTCTTTTCAAGGCTTCCAGTGGGGAAATTTCCTCCAGTTTCTCCATAGCAGAGTCCAGATTAAAGCTACCTTTACCCTTTTAAGGTCTAGAAAGCATGATTTCTTCAAAGACAGCCTTTATTTCCTGTACTCCTGGAAGATCTTTTTAATTGCAAGAAATACTCTCTTCCTAATTACAAAAGCATTTGAGCTCATCCTCTATTCTGTTGTGTTGGCAAAGCCTCTGGAAGAGTTCTCCAACCTGAAACTTCCAAGGAATCTGTTGGGAAACCCATCACAGCTTCCAGATAACACGCTGCCAGCTTTATTAAAAGAGCAATGCTCAAGCAGGCTCACACTCGCATTGCAGTCATTCTTGGCACTCCTGCAGCCTCCTCCATCCAAGAATTCTGCACCGCTCATTCCACCGGCTGCCTCTTCCTGCCGTACCCACAAGGAACGTACCGAGCACCTCCCAGGATCACCTGGAGCACGTGGTTTTTACAGCACCTCACAAATTGCATTTTGACAAAGGCTCTCTGATGTCCTGCCCACTCCTCTCCGGGGAGCCGAGCACAGCAGCAGTCGGAGGAGGCTTTGTGGCAGCAGCTGAGAGCAGGGAGGCAGCCCCATGATCCCGGGACGGCCTCGCCGGTGTCCCACATGCTTCACACAACTCTGTCCCCAAGCGCTGGGCTACAGTTAACCAACCAGATCCCAAGGTTATTCTTGAATTTTCCCCAGATTACAACCAGGGCAAGTTTGCTGCCGCTTCAAAACAATGTTTATCTGATTACAACCTAGGCTGACAATTATAGTGATTTAAACCCCAACTAATTGTGAAGTACTTTGATCATGCTTAGCACAACTTGTGGTTTGTAGGCTGCAAATAGTTGAAAGGAACTCTTGGGTTCACAATTTCCTTGAATATAAATTTTATTTTGATATATAAGGTATGATTTAAATATTAAAATGAAGCTTGTGTTTGTTTTTCCCCTCATTCCATTTCTTCTTTGAATATTATTGCTGGTATAATTTTCTCTCCCTGAACTTAATATTTACCACACAATTTGTTTTAGCTTAAACCTACTTTCCCTGTTCATTTGTTTTATTAAGAACAATTTTATAAAGGTGTTGTGGTTTTGTTTTGGGGTTTTTGTTTTGCTGGTTTGGGGGTTTTTTAGCCATGAAAGTTATTGTTTTGGGCTTTTTTTTTTTTGTGTTGTTGCTCAGAGAACATGAGTTGGCAGCACCAATGGCTTTCTCTGGAGCAGAGGGAAGGTGTCCAGCAGCACTTGACTGACTCCAGACAGGGTTACTGAGAAGATCTCTGCAGGCTTTGCAAAAGCCCCAGCAGCAATTTGCACTGCACCAATTCAGCCCATGCAGTTTTTGTTAATCTAGTATGTGGGCAGTAAATCCTTCTATTTCCCTCTCCTTTCTTTGCATTTTTAAGAGTTTAGGACACTGGCTTTTGCAGCAGCAACAAGCTGCATCCGCTGGTTGCAGCCAAAGCTCCTCTAAGTGCTTCTTGCCAGGCACTGCACACGGATCTGCTCTGCAGGTCACATTTGCCTGCAGCATTCCTCAAGTACGACTAAAAAGTGGTGCAGATGCTGATCCTCTTTAGAGAACTTTTATGTTTCCCTCCGTTACGTTCTGCTGCCTCTGCCCATCCCTGGCACAAGGCTCCATCCAGGGCAGCCTCGGACCTTTCCCATCTCCAGCCGGTGCTTCCTTGCTTTCAGTGGGGTTGCAGGTACGAGTGGCTGGTTCAAAGGGAGGTGCACATGTTGGCCCCATCCCCGAACTGGCGCCTCTCTGCCTGGGAAACCTGAGAGTTTCTGTCCTTGCTTATGAACCGTGACATCTGCACATTCCTCGGGCGCTGACCCCCGGGGGCCAGAGGTCACCCCAAGGTCAAGCAGTTTCCTCTTTCACCACCAATAGAGACCTTGACTAGAGGTAAATTATGTTGCAGTTTAAGGAAATAATTTGAAACACTCTTGTAATTATAATAAATTTTGCTGTTTACATTTTAATCTTCAACCCTTTCACCCTCTGGTTCTCTTGTTTAAGAAAAAAAAAGTGGGGAATTACATATTTAACAGAAAGACTCCTGCCATGGTGGACAGTTGAACACATAGCTGAAGTTCCAATAGCACAACAGCTCCAAGGTCTTTGTCTGCCTTCAGCATGAGCGTGCACTTTTGTAAGTGCAAAATCTACTTAATCTTCAGATAAGTATGTTCATGCAGCAAGAATGGAAACATAATATTGTGTCAGGAATGTCACGTGATTCCCAATTCTCCATGTTGAGTAACTGTAAAGTTACTTGAAGAAAAATCTCAAGCACCTTACTCAGGCAAAATTCCAGTTGGTGCCAATGAAATTTTACAGTAAAACAGATTTTGACTCATGGCTATAGCAAGAGCAGCTGTTTTACTGAGCATACGTTGTCATTTGATCATTTTCTCTTGCAGCTCACAAGTGCTGCTGGGCTTGGAAAACCTTTCTTTCAAAGGAAAATGATCAAATAATCTCAATAAAGTCCTGTTACTTTTCAGCTGGGTACCATTATTCCAGCTGATATTTTAAAACAGGACCCTGGATATGTACAACAATTCCTCATTTATCCAATACACACCGTTATCTGAAAACTAAATTTAGAGCAAAGCAAAGAAGGAGCAGAGCAATTACGTTAGTCGGGTCTATGGTGATGTTCAGAGCTGAGAGAATGAACACTCGAGGAAAGCAGAGAAAACAACAAAGCTTGGCACAAATGAACACCCGGGGCTTTCCTTGCAAGGATATCCGAACTTTGTGCCGATCACTACCCTGAAAGAGCGTGTACTCAAGTTCCATCTGTAGGTGTGGGAGTGTTTGCAATCCTACCTCACTCCAAGGACCCTGTCCATGTGCTCCTGCAGCACAAGCACAACACAACAAGGCCAAGGAAGCAAACAGAGCAGGGGCAGTTGAGATCCGCACTCCGTAATTTGTGTTCTGTCCCAGATGAGATGTGTCTGAGGGCAGGCAGCTTCACTCCTCTGCCATAGAAACAGCACTGGCAAAGGAGATACAACAGTCCCTCTCCTGAGATGCCTTGAGGAATACCTTTGCAAGCTGCTACTCTGAGCAACATTGTGTCTGTGTCTATTATTGCAGAGTCCTCGTGTTTTGAGAACGTTGGATAACAACAGCTCATGAAGTGATAAACATTGTGTTTAACAAAGAAAAATAACAAACCCCAGAGAAATTACACAGGCTAAAGGTACTCACTCACCAGCAAGCAGAGAGGAACCTGCAGCAAGGAACAGTCAGAATAAAGTGATGTGGCCTGGACCTGCCAAGCTTAAAACCTAACCCCCAGTGCAGGGGGGTTTTCTGGGAAGGAGTTCCTATAATGGGAGGCTCCGTGCAGCTGGGTGAGTGCTAAGGAGCTTTGCCTGCTGTAATGAATGTCTCACTAACACCAGGTGATCTTAAGGCGTAGGCAAGATAAGGCACAACACAGCTTACTGGAAAGAGGAAAGGGAATATAAGGAATCCCTGACCAAACAATTTATTTTGATCTTCATGTGCTCGCTCCTGGGCTGGCTTGTGTGGATGAATGGTCTCTGCCACAGGAAGCTCCTGCCTGTCAGTGCAGCTCTCTGCAGGGTCAGGGCCAAGGGGTCCCTTCAGTTCATCCCCTCCCCGAGCACAGCCCTGCTTGGGGCAGCAGTGCAGCCCTGGCTGTCCCACTGCTGCTCCCTCCCCACACCAAATCCTGTGAGCTGTGCAAGTGATGGACACTCAGGGAGTTGTTTCTCTGTCCTCAAATGAAATAACTCCTGGCCTGAAGGGGTAACTGTGGCAGAGGGGAAGAGTGGACCTCTTCCTCTGCAGGAGGATGAGAGGAAGGCGTCTCTTCTCTGCTTGAGAGCATAGGGAATAGCAAGACACTGCTCTGAAATTTGGCGTGATTCTGTAGCCAGTGAGTGCCATCTTTGTGTTGGCAAGACATGGTCTAAGTCTCTCTATCCTTTCTTTTTCACCCTGGGCTGCCCTTCTCTGGCCACCTGGAACAGGGTGCCAATATCTTGGTCTTTTGTCTTGCCAGAAAAAAAGAATCATCTCATAGCAAGCACTGAGGGCAGTGTCCTGTGCCTTTGAATAGACACTCTCCTTTGAGACACACGGGCAGCCTCCTCAACGAAAACTGTTTTGTCCAAAAGTGCAGTTCCAATCCTCACACTGATCCACATCAATGATTTCAACAGGAGATACTGTTGGCTGGGTAGGAGCTGGAAGCTCTCCAGACCTCTGTTCTGGACTTTAGTGGAAAGTCTGTTTCTTTAGCACTCTGGTGTACTTTTTGTGCTGCACTGACACAGCCTGACAGTGTAATTCTACCTGCATTCAAAATCAGCAGCTAAAGTCTCACTGCTTTCAGATGGAAACCGTTCCAAGCTCTTAATCTTAATGAAGTGTCCAAATTAGAAATTAATCAGCCTTCCATGTTCAAAGAGTTGGAAACAGTGATGCTCTGTGTCTTCTTAAAACATGACAAATGAACCGTTTCTAAACACAGTGTATAAAACAAACCTGTGCAGAAAAGCACTGAGCTGGTACACAGGCAGTAAAACAGAAACTCCTCTTCATTGGGCAGTACTGCTAAATCTGGTCAGCTCCCAGATCTGACCTTACAGTCTGTGCGGAGTATGGGAAATGAAACTTGGCTTCTGCAGTCCTCACTTTCCATTCACAATGCCCATCTGTTGCTGAGAGATCTCTGAAAAGCAAACTCCATCTCTCAGTGCAGAGGATGTCCCAGTAATAGCTGGAATATGACTACAGGGACTGAGAGAGGTTTCCCCATCCTTAGTTTCTATGAGTACATTAAAATAAAACAGTCTCTTGATTTGGGACAAGCCTAAGTAGATTACTCTTTTGGTGTACTGTGGCCACGTCCAAGTTCCTGTGATGACAGGTTATCACAGAAATCGTGCAGGAGTTTCCAAGGATGCTCCCAAGGAGTAGCAAATATCTGTCATTTCTATCAGTAGTACTCAGAAAACTCGGCAGCAGTGCTGATCCAGGGTCCCACTGCACAGATGTGTATCAGTGGAAACAGCATCAGACTCTTCATCAACATGAAATGTTTTAGTGTTTAACTCCTGTGAGATCTTGGGAAACAATGTCAAGGAAGGAAAGGCAAGTGAAAAGCTGTCAATAGGCTGGACCACGTTTTTGTCCAGCCTTGGGCTGAACTCAGAATCCCACAGTTACTTTCCCCACAGGAGATGGTGTCTCAGTCAAATTCTAGAGACACATTTCTCTGGGAATTCAGCCACGGGACTCCTGTCCTGCATTAGCTGTAAACATGAGACAAAAGAATATAACTGAAATCCAAGAAGCCTGGACTGCGGACACGCCAGATTATGAAAGCATCAGGGCACTGTGATCATTGGCAATCTCGGTGTCAAGTGCTAAGAACGTGTATTTAAGCAGATCCGTGTTCTGAGGATCCCCTCATTTACTTTTCTGTTGACCAAGACACAGCTGATAAGATTCATGATCAAAACTTCAGCTCCCCTTCCCATTTTGTCTCCAGAGTGGAGAGCTGCATGCCCCTCACCCAGCTAACCACAGGCCATGGATGTGATGAGGAGAGACCAAGAGGTTTGTTTTTCCCAGGAACACAGAGGTACAGGACAGATCAGGGTAAGATGTGTCTGTGGTTTCATCCTCCAAGAAGGAAGCAAATGTCCCAGCAGCAGACTCACAGGAACCCAGTATCACTCAGAGCATTTTCTCTTCTTGCATCTGAAATACATGATCATGCATGACCGAGTTGTAGACATGTCACAACAGGGATGTTCCCCCATGTGGAAATGGATGGAAGGGCAGAAGGACAGATGTGGAAATGCTCCCCTCAGAACCTTTCTACCCAGCTGAGCCAGGTCTAAAGTGCCAGCGATGGCTGTGCAGCACAGGAAAAGGCAAATGGAGCTTCTCTCCAAGAAGTACCCAAGCTCTTTCCTTTCTTAGCAGAACAATTTTAGAAACCTGCTCCTTCCCTATCTGGAGACATCCAGACATGTTTTATTTTCCATGTCATTGTTTGAAAGTTTTTAGGTTGGTCTGGATAATGCTTCCATCCCTCCTTTCTGATCATTTGTTTCCTTCTCTTACCTCCCCTAGTTTTAGTTCCTTTCTTACAATTGATTACTATATCTCCAGCTTTCATTTTAGTTTAGTGATTAGAAGTCTAACAGAGCAGGTTTTGCATCACAAAGACTCGATTTCATTCATTCTAGCTACTTTCTCTTTCTAAATAGCAAAGTTAGCTATTAAAGTATTTTGGTGGATATTCAAGCAAACTCAAAACTCAGCTGGAGCTTAGGTATTCCTGTGGACCACAGCAGAGCATGGTGAGGAAGGGAATGGACAGAGCAGCTGATTCATCTTGCTAACCTCCAGATTTCTGTCAGTGTCTGGCACTCAGATGGGAAGCTAAATACGCTGCCTGCTCTCAGTTGTGCTGTCGTGGTCACCTGCAAAGCAAAAACTGGTTGTGTTGGGATCAACTCCTTGCTTGAGCTTTAAAGAATCACAGGAATGGGAATGGTCAGTCCCAGCCAACACTGAAAGGAAAACCAGAGCACAGAGAGAACTGTGCCCTGGCACAGAGGAGCTGACCTGACGTACTTCACGTTCTCTTCTGCCTCCCTCCAAAGGGACATTCAGCTGTTCAGCCAAGGCTGCCTGCAGCAATAAAAGGGCTCTAACCCCTGTGGTGCTTGTACAGGATAAACTCTGCCCACTCTCTCCTTTATCGGAACAGCTATTCCTCTCCCGAACGAGTGCAAGCTGCCTGGGCTCTGACATTTCCCCCACTTACCCTTCCTGCAAGACACACAGTTCAGGAACCCACTTCTGCTTCTGTTCAGGCGCTGCAGATTATTCATGTATCTGTTGTGTGACTTAACCCTTTTCAGCTCCTGTATCCCCATCAAAAGCAGAACTTTTGTTCTGCTGTGTAGGGCAGTGTTGCTGGGAACTAGCATGTCCTGATGCACTTGACATCTAAAGGAGGGAACCGCAAATTTTCCTAGGAACTGAAAAAACCATGGTAGAGTAAAGAAGGATTTCAGTCACATCTCGTGTACAAGGGTTGCCTCACAATGAGCATGTAAAGCACCTGGCACCAGAAGCCCCCACCCCATCCGCTGCTGGGAGGCACGGTGGCAATGCGGGAACAGTGGAAATCTCACCAGGACAGATATTTATGTGAGTGACCTGTTCAGCCGGAGAAATCGTTTGGAACAACAAGACAGCTTTTTTCAGTCTGAAGAAATCAGTACGTTCACCCCAGCCACTATTTATTTTATAAGTGTCCTGCATATAATGAAAGGAACAATCTTTCTTACCATCTGCCTTGCTGAAAGGCACATTTTGTGTGTCGAACGGTTTCAGAGAGCTAATGGCAAAGTGCACATTACTAGCCCAGCAGTGAAAGCATTTGTAAACATCATCATCATCAAAGAGGCCTAGAGCTGCAAAGGCTGTTTTTTGCCTTGTGAGTTTATGTCTGTAAATGACTAATTGGTAAAGTTTTATCTGCAGAAGGTGGTTGGTGGTGGAAGATATTTACAAGAAAGAAAAGCAGGAAATAATTCATCTTGAGAAGCTGAATCTAATCTGGGATGTTCGTGAATTAAAATGGGCTTTGAAAATGGGTCAATTTTCTTTTTAAAAATTATATAAAAATACAATTTTACTTGTCATGAAATGAGAAATGGGAATGGACAGCCAGAGGATGTGAAAAACTGGGGAAACAGGTGAGAGTGAGACCATATGTCTCTGGCATTTGGATCATGCAGGAGACACCACACAGGAGTGTTTTGGGATGGAGGAGCTGAGCACTTGCACCCACTTGCTGCACTTGCCATTAATTCATTAAAACCAAAGAAGATATGACATTTTGAGGGAAATGACAGCTTCGCTGTGGAAAAGAACCACTTAGATTTTGTTCCATTATTTAGTACAACCTCCAAATAGTCTTCTTCTTTGAAACAAAACCAAAAAGGAAGAAAAAGGCATTGCAGGCTGGAGAGCACTATTTTCCTTTAGTTGTTAAAGTCATTTGAGATGAGCTTGGGGTTTAGTTTCCACTGCAGGATGCATTGCTCTACCTGTCTGAAACAGCTCTTATCAGGAAAATAATGCTCACTACCTCTGCTGAAAAATCAAGAGGTGACTCTTTAAAACAGTTATGTGACCTTTAAAAAGTACCCAAAATAAAGGACCAGCAAGGATGCTGGAATCCCCGTTAGCTAAACGGCCTCCTAGGCTTTCATTGGGTTATGGATGTGTTTAACTAATAGAAAACATTGCCCAGTCTGATTCCTGTCCTAGAAGCAAAATAGGGATAATTTAGTATCAGGAGTGATTAATGTCATTTACTTACCCATTTCGTTATAGCTGTTACTGAATTTAAAATGCTACTCACAAATTAAATATTTTACAACCATTTTGCTCCTAATTAGTTGCAGATCACAGATTTCCTTTAAACACAATGGCTGTTTAGGTGGTGGGGTTTGCAATGCACATTGTTTTTTTACAATCGCTTCTGACATCTTGAGAATTTGTTTAATTTTGATTAATTTCAGTTAAATGAGACGAGAGTGTACAATCTCTTTGGAATGGTCTGTTGTTTCAAAGTGTGGTTTAAGTGCACAACATCCTTTAGCTATTAATTTGCACACTTTGCCATATACACATTGGACTTTAAGAGTCTGAATTAATGTAGCTTAAAGAGATGTTATCTTGATTGTTATTCGGATCAGGATAGTTTAACATACCCTTAATAAAAACAAATATCCTGTCACGTCACGACCCTAAACTTTTTAGGGATTTCTTTTGATGATATCTTTTAATGAAAAGTTTAATTTGAATGAGAATTAGTGAGGTAGAGAGCGCACATCCTCTCTATGAGCAGCAGAGAAAAGCTGGTTCCTTTTTTCCAGCAGCTAATGAATAGCAATTTTAGGATGCCAGTGACTTCTGAAGGTTGTGCTGAAGCCAAGGCAGGTCTGCCAAGAGACAGGTAAAAGTAGTAAACAAACTTGATACTCTATTTGAGTCTTCCCCTGGTAGAACAAAGTTTATGTGCGTACTTGGAACAAACCTTAACAGTTTGTTTAAGCTGTTATCAAGGTGTTCTTACTGTGTGGTGGGGTTTTTGTTTTGTTTTTGTCTTCTTTTATTTTGTTTTGGTTTAAATCACAGTTGTTCTACACCTTCATTCTCTTAAAAGTTCACGTGGCAAAGAGAAAAACTGTCTGAGCTGGAACATGATGGTGACTAAAGTTTCCACTGTCAGGTCTGAACAGAAAATTTTCTCTTAAATTCTGGACTTTTAAAAGGATTTTGGTGGTGTTCACAGCACCAAAGTAGTTTCCTTCTAAGCTTGTATCAAAAAAAGGTGCTGTCTCTGGTTTCTGCCATAAAGGAGCATCTTCATTGGTGATTTTAAATCAAGTATTTGGAAGAATTGCTGAACTGATTCTGCCCTGGGAATCTCTGGTTCCCTGTTAATATTGTCCACACAAAAATCAAAGCTTCCTTGAAGGTAGTGCTAATTCCTCCCAGTTTTGATCTGCCTGGTGGAATTGCCCAGTCATGAAATCCTTCAAGCCTCCTCTGACCATTTGAGGAGCTGCTGTCCTGTCCTCCCCTTCCCACAGCAGCTCTGCCATGTGACAGCCTTTGCCCACCTCAGATTGTGTGTGATGTGCTGCAGCGACCACGCACAGGCTGCGTTCGCCCCTTCCTTCCCAAATTCAAACATTTGCTCCCCGATCATCCAAATATTGATTTAAACAGTCTTTGATGTCATTTGGGGAAAAGCATTTGAATGTTTTAAATGTGGACTCAGCCCACTGCAAGGAATACTCAGAGGATTGAGACAAACAGGGACCCTTTGCACTCTGTTAGCTAATGTCATATTCCCTGCAGCATTTGTTAAAATCATTTAGTCACAAAGATAACAGTGTGGATAAGGAATATTCTAAAATGTTTTGAAAAGACGCTGTTATCTGCTTGATTTTAACAGATGACTTCTACAATCTGAATTCCATCTCCACGATAGCAAAAGCCCCTGTTCTGTAAGCCAGTGTTTATAGAGGGCTGTACGTATCTGAATTTGTCCTGGGTTTGGTCACAGGCTCTTGACCAGTTTGAGCTCTGATTGAAAAATTAGTTCTTCTTGTGGGTTGTTATTTTCCAGGTACGGATTTCAATTAGCAGGAAGAAGCTCTCATTCTCACATAAATGTTCCCAGCTCCAGACTGGTATATTTAACCAGGACTTCCCAGCTCCTAGGTGTATAAACACCAAAATTTCATTGCTATTTTTCCCCCATTGACATGAAAGGCAAACATAAACATGCTCAAGAGCTAGCAGTGTTGACTGAAATATTTCTAAAGGGTCTTTTACACCTTAAGCACCCTCCACTTTCCTGTGGTTAAATGCACAATGTGTGTGAGATATGAAGAAAAGAAATTCTATAATTGCAAAGATCATTTCTCAGGGCTTGTTAATTCATTTATTTTCATTTTTCCTCTTGTGTCAATAAAGCCTTGCTTAACTAATTCAGCATCTTTCATTACAAGTGATGAGGAATACTAAATTATAATGAAAGGTAGGTGCTCTCCTTGGTTAACCAGAGGTGCCTGGAAACTGGGTGTGAACTTATCAGTGATATTTTAAATATAATTGAACCATTAATCCTTGATGTACTGGAATAATTGGCACACAACCTGAGAAAAAATAATTTAGCAAAATGCCAATAATTATTGTTTTGGATTTGTGAGAAGAGCAAACCACACAAGTTGTAAGGGAAGGGGAAATTAATCTTGAAACAAAGTTTTTAATAAACAATGTTTAAAATTAAGCTTCACTGGTGCTAGTGAGGAATACAAAGATTAAATTTAACTTTGGAAGCATTCACTAAGTCTGCAAGCTTAAAACGAAGTTATATTGGTTAACAGCTAAAAGCAATGGAAATTAGTTTTCAGTTCAGTTCCAGACTGCAGTTCAGTAGCAAGCCAAGCAAAGCTGTGAACATTTCTGTCTGCAGTTTTCTGCTTCGTTCTGAAAGGACAGTTTAGGAGATAGTCAGACTCAGATCACAGCCACATGTTCACCCCTCTAAAACACCCTAATTTAAGATGAAGCTTCAGGAGCCCTTTAAACTAAACTGTTTGATAAGCAAACCATAATTTCATAATTCCATTTACATGTTTAAATATACCAAGTGCATCTGCACAAGTGTTTGCTGGTGGGGTTTTAGAGGTAGAAAAGGGGAGGCTGATTTCAAAATGTAGCAGAGAAACAAAAAGCTCTGCCCAGAGACTGCTCTGACACCTCAACAAACACAGGAGTATCTTCATGTTTAGCACCTATTTTACAGAAACCAAAAGGAAGAGAAAACCTTTATAATTATTTCTCTTCATATTAAATTCTTAACTCAGAAGTGAGATGTGACCCTTAGATAAATCTCCCATAATACCTCACTGATTCCTCCCATTTGGTCAGGACTAACAGAATCATATTTATTGGCAATTCTGCTTGGGGGTGGGAAAGAGGTGGGTTTTTCTTCAGTTACTTTTCTTGAATGTCAAACAGATTAGTGCCCTAAAATGCCTGGGAGATAAATATGCTGCAGTTTTCAAACAAATGAAATTCCAAAATAATTTGTTAAGGTGAATTCAGCGAATGGAGGAAATAACCATCCTTTTTTTCATGCTCTCTGGACTGCAAGTCGTTTGCTTTATTTTATTTTTGGTTGGTGTTGAAGAGTTTTTTAACTATTTGGGGGGGAAAAAAAAACCAAACAACTAAGAAACAGATTTGGAAAGAAGGAAAGAACTGAATCCTATGTTCTGCTTCTGATTAACTTTTGTGAATTGTCTTAATTTAAAAAATAAATAAAATAAAATAATCTGAGTGTTCTTCTTGACACTAAAACAAAGAGTGCTCCCCTGAAACCCTGAGAGTGTAGGTTTTGTAGCTGTAGTGCTCTCCTAAAACAATGCCTCAAATCCGTCACAGCCCAGTTCCCTCCTCTCCCTGCCTGTCTGAAAGCACATTTTAATTGTTTGATAAAGCGAAATGACCTTTTTAATTTTGTTCCAAAAAGAGCTTAAAATATACACCCACAGAATTTTGGAGATGAGCATGTCCCAGGGATTTTAGCAAGGCATTTTATTTTGAAAATATTTTGGTTTTAAATGTACCTACAGAAGCTTGCAGAAGGTTGAAAGGATGAACTTCCTGAAATTATCTAATAATGAAGAAGGTTCATTCTATTTAAAATCTTGTTTGTTACTAAAAAACATGGGATTTCCTAAAAAGAAATCGTCCTGGAAAACTTCCTATTGCAAATTCTGGACAAGATAGAAATAGGTGTTGCACATTAGCATGAATTAATACAAAATGTTTGGGCAGTTTGCTGTAATAAAATCATTAAATAAAATTAGTAAGCATTTGAACTAGGATTTAAATAAGAACTTTGAACTAGGGTTTTTACACAAAACTATATATTAAAACCTGCTCTTTAAATCTGATGGTGAATATTAGATATAAAAATAATTTTAAATACTCTTCATGGGTTTTTTTCCATGTGCTGCTCCACTTAAATTATCTCTTTCAAAGTAGTGCACTTTTGAACCACTAAACTCATTCTTAAGTTAGTGTTACACTGATAAACTAATTTCAAACAAATGTTTCTTAGTGCCAACACACAATTTCAACAAGAAGAAGAATTACAACAACAAATACCAAACAAACTATTTGACTGCTTGAGCCTCTGTGAAATCTGAGAAAGGTGGATTTCTCAAACAATTATTATAGGAACTTCGAGTTGTTTGTTCATTTGGAGCTTTTTTCTGTTTGATGCAGACCTTTTACTGATGAAACACTTTCAAGCTGGGTTTTGGTTTTAAATTTTAGATTAAAATGAAGCTTCAAGGCACAGCTTTGAATTTTCTCTCAAGTGATGACTCAAAATTACTTGCTTTCTAAGGAGAGAACATAACTATTTGCTTTTATACCCATGCCAAACCTCTGCAGTATTTCTTTGAGCTAACCTTTATCCCCTTTCTGGACTTGTATTGGTCTCTGCTAGAAAGCAAGTCAGCTGTAATTACTTACAGGTGAGTTATTCCATCCTAATGAAATAGCTCTATGAAAACGATGTTATTGAATTGAAATGTAGATGGCAGAAACACATTGATTTATTTTGCATGGATTTTTAAACGCTTAACAATCGCTCCCTCTCCCCTCAGTGCTAAAGAAATTAAGATCCAGCAGAGAGAGAAGTGAACATGAAGTTCACTTGTAACTTAGACTGGTATCATTTTTGCACAATTTGGGGACAGAATGAAAAATAAACTTGGCTTAATAGTTTCCTAAAAAAAAAGTCTCAATTTTTTATTTCAAAAAGCCCAGTGCTGGTCACAGAGAGGGGCAGCACCCTTGCACTCTTACCTTCACCCTGACATTAACTGAAAGATGAATTTGTTTACTCTGTTGTGCTTTTTTAAAAAGTGTGGATAACTCCACCCATAACCCTACAACTTCCCACTCACACAGTCCTTTTTAACCTTTTAAGCACTGCTTCTGACCCTCCATCCTCCCTGCCACTGGAGTAGGCATTTTCAAGCCACATCCATTTTTATTGACCAGAACCACACCGAAACCTCCAGCTCCCAACTGCAGCCCCCTCGGAAAGTGTCCCCAACAGCTGTAAAAATAGGGGCTCTTTCCACACCGGCCTGACACTGCCTCTGCCCTGGGCTGGCAAAAGGAACCAACTGCCCCCTGCATTTGTCTGCAGGGAGGGGTGGCTCTTCTGGGGCTCTTTCTCCCCTCTGTCTCCCTATAGAGGTACATGCATATACATATATATGTATAAAATCATTTTTTGTGCGAGGGAGGGACAGGATTTTGTTTTGTTTTTACAGCAGCCATCCAGAGCCCTGGGTATTGATTTTCGGGCACATGAAAGGGATTTTTTACAGGCCTTCCCTGTGGAAGGGAGCAGCAGTAAAAGGTGATACCACCCACTCCGAAGGAATGCTGTGCATGCAATTAGGAGCAAGCTCCCAGCCAGGAGGTTAGAATTCAAAGCAAGGGTAAAGCTCCCCACCTCCCACAAACAACAAATCCATTAAAACTACCAAAGCCATCAATACTAATCAATGCATCCAGGGGCCATTAACTATTTCGGTACTCGGGGTTTTTCCCCCTCGCTCCCTCACACTCCTCCTTCCGCGGCTCCGTGGTCCCGGGGGCTGCACCCCCGTGCTGAACCCCTCCACTTTTGGCTCGCTGGCGGATGGTTTGACCACTTTTCCCAACGCCCGGAGCCGTCCGAGCACTGCCGGCGCTGCAGCAGCCTCATTAAATACTATTAAGTGCCACTGACTTCAAAGGGCTGGTCCGGAGCGGCGGGAGCGCGGGGCCGGCTCCGGCCGCTGGGGCAGCGGCCCCGGGGCAGCCCCGGCCGCCTCC
>VZTA01018097.1:161794-172068 GCA_013398855.1 Mohoua ochrocephala
ACCCCCAAAGAGCGAGGCAATAAGTCACATGCTATCTCCAGCCAGTATTTATATTGGCTTAATATTTAAATCTCGTAAAAGTAATGCTTTGCTTAAATAGTCCAGAGTTTTTGCAATAAACCAGGGTGCGCAGCCCAAAGTGTTTCTTTGGCATTCTTGCACTTTGCCCCAATTCCGCTCCGTTTCCCTCCAGTGTGTGGTCTTTGAGTTGTGTAAGGAAAGCTCGTACCCTCGAACACAGACCTGGGGCTCTGGAATTAAAAAAAACTTCCTAAGGTTTAATGCACATTCTTTTAGTTTTCTTTTTCTTTTCTTTTTCTTCCCTTCTTTCTCTCTCTTTTTTTATTTTCCTTTTTTTTTTAAACGTCTCCAAACCAGCCTAGGTTTCTGGATTAGGGGTAAATTATTGTTAAAAAAAAAATTTAAAGGAGGAGGAAAAATTAAAATGAAGTGAGAAAACAAGAATGATGCAATTTATGATTCTAATTGGGTTCGGATGTTTCTAAATCAATTGGCTTTTTGTTAATACTACTATGATAAAGTGACAACTAGAATTCATGTAGTGCATTTTCTCACTCAGCCCAAACTCCCCCCAGAACCGAATCAGTTTAATTCATTTTTAGCATTTGGTACGATTCTTACTTGTCTCTACGGTTCATGGAAAGTTGTTTTCAAGTTTGGATTTCTTTGCATAGAATTTCTTTGCATTGTTTGAAATAAAAGAATTTTATAATTTCTCAAGTGATTCTTATTTAACAAATAGTTACATTTTCCAGCTTTAAGTTTGAAATTGTGTAGAGAAACAAATGGTAAATAGTTTGAGCCTAAAGACTTACAAGTTGACTTTTAAATGTTACTTATTGCTAAAATTATTTGGAATGTCTGATTTGTAATGATTAACTGATGTTTTCTCCTTACTACCTATATATTCTTTTTGAAAAGGGAAAAATTACAATAGTAATGTTTTCATGATGCAAGTAGGTGATTTTTAAAGGTCTCTCACTGCTGGATGGCAGTTGTTTTGAAAGCTTGTTTAGATGCCTCTAAAATAGCAAGTCTTCCTTAGCAATTGGAAGTGAATAATTTAAGGTACTAGAAGCATGTATGTAATAAATACCAATTATTTTAACAGCTGATTCAGATGAAAGCAAGAGAAAGGATATTAACTTATCCTCCATTGTGTCTTTAATATTTAGTTCATTACACTTACTTTTGTAAAATGCTAGGGTGCTGAAATGCAGGCAGGACAATCCCAGTTCTGGTATTTGCTTTCACATGCTCTAATGCAGTACATTTACTATTGATAAGGAAAAAAAAGTCCCTAAAGCAAGCTTATCTAAATTCTTGCTGAAGTTAATTGAAGAAGCAGTTGTGAAATATTAAAATCTAATTTTAAAGAATGACATTGATTCAATGTGGTTGTTGAAGAAACTCCTTTTTTTTTGAATGTAACAAATCTGTTTTAGACTAAAACATGCACAGAAGCCATCACTTGGAGAAGTTTCTAACTGATTTATCATTTATTTTGGAAAGTCTCTGAAGTATGCTGTTGTCCAGAGCCCTTTTTCTGTTGTACTACTGGCAATTATGATGAGCAGTGCAATATTAAAAGGGCATTGGCTGGCAGAAACATGACCCCCTTTAGCAGCCCACCCTCTTCAGAGTGGGCAAACAACCCTAAAATAGATGCCTCCTCCAGTGTATTTATGCACGTGTGTGAAATAAGGTTTTATACATGTGGGAGTGGTTTGAAATAAGGAGAGAGATTCTGGGTTATACATTTTTATGTGTCTGTCTATAGAAATGGGTTGGAATAATTTAAACACATCCTATTTCAGACATAAGCTCCAAACATTTCTGGGAGCTTTCGAGGCATCCCATTGCCTGCTTTGTTTACCAATAGCTTGTGAGTAATTAATTACTAATTTCTACACTCTTCCATACAATAGCTACACTGAAATTTTTGGTGTTTTCTTTATAGTTTTTTCCCCTTAGAGAAACTTTCTCCTATATGTTTAAAGCGGTCCCTATCAATGTCTGTATAGGGATTTAATGCTGTTGATTTGTTTCTAAGAATCTGTGGTGTTTATGCTGTAATTTTTGAGTGGTCACACACAGAGATATGTGTGAGATTGGAGCACAGGCACTAGGTATTTTTGTGCACAGGTCTCCTCATTTCTGTAACATTTTCCATAGCAAATCAAAGCACTGTGTATTTATACCATTCTATATATACACCACACCCCCCAGGCTTTTTCATCTGTACTGGTCAACCATGATAAAATCACAGCACAATTAAGAAAACTTCTGAAGGCACAGGAAAGGGTTGGCACTTTCTGTGATTTATTTAAATTGTCTAGTTCAGATTCATTGACTGACCAATTTGGGCTTTATGGAAACACATACGTTTGGGGATGCTGAATTATGCCCCTTCTTGTTTTATTCTCCATTACCGTAGAAAAATATTTTGTTGTATAAAACCTTTATAACGTACCGTGCCTAGATATACTGGGCATGTAGCAGAAGACTTGAATGGTTTGTTTAACAAGCCATACTAACAGTGGTCTTTTTCTATCCCTCTCCCTTTTTTTCCCTCTCTTTCTGTCATTTTTTAAACTAACTTTTTGTTGTTTTCTCTTTTTTTTTTTTTTTTTACCTTGTCTAATTACGATTGCAAATAAACTTTGTCATGCAGAGTTTTATTGGGGCTAAACATAAAAACGTTATTGTGGTTAACACTGTAATGTAACAGTCCCTTACAAAAGGATGCAGGGACAGCTGTGCAGAACGTGACAGTGGCTGCTGGTATCGCTGGCTCTGACAATGTTGCACTACTGTCTGCACAAATAAAGCAGTGCAATAATATTGTCAAAGCATTTGGTTCCAGTCCTAATACATCCTTTATGATCAGTTACTGTTGCACACCCAGCCCCTGACATTATGGCATTCTGTAGTTATTTAATGCATTTTAGTAGGGAACCAGCCCCCTACTCTGATTTCTTCCGTCCACCACAAAGGCTCAAACGAGCATTAAAATGCCAAGATCGTGTAGAAATTGCTTTAAAAAATCCCTACCCTTGTGTTTGTTTGTTTATTTTGTGTTTGGGTTGAGTGGTCTGTATGGAAATTCCTTGGGTTTTGTTCCCCGTTTTGACTGCTTCAGTGTACAAAATGGATTGCCCTTTCTGCCACTAGCTTGGGTTTGTGTGTCCAAGTTGTAAAATAAAAAGCTGGCCTATTCACATTTTAAAGCCCTCTTGTCCTCCTTCAGAGCAATCACCACCTTTAAAAATATCCTGACCAGCTATGAATATTTTCTTCTTCTTCTGCTCTAAAACCTAAGGATGTTACTGTTGTATATAGAATTCAGTGACTCGAATATATACACATGTATTTACAGACAATTTAATTTTTGCCTCCTATTGATGTATTTTTCAAGTTCCATCGTATTTCACTTTTAGAGAAATTACTGTTAAGATTAAAGGAATATTGATACCTTCATTTTCATTAAAAAAAAAAAAATAGTACAAGATACCTAAATAATAATCAATAGGATTTGAAAGACAATCTGTCCCTGCGCTTCCCAATAGCAACGTGGAGCGAGGCTGAGAGACGCGAGGATGATGTAGGCCTAGGAACAGGAACACTGCATTCAGAATTGATCTTTAAATAACAATATGTTGGTGACTGTCACTCGCGGTGTAGTTGGAGGCAGATGTGGTATTTTCGCTTGCAGCTGCTAAGAAAGGGGTTTGGAGGGCTGGGGGATGGGACCTTCCTCTCTCTCTCTCTCTCTCTCTCTCTTTTTTCCTGAAGCCTTGAGCTGTTACCTTGGGAGCAAAGGGTGGGGGTGGGGAGAGCCGTCATATTGGAAATCAAATCTAGGTAAACGAGTGCTTTCAGATTGCACAGCACATCCCAAGCCAGGCCAGGATGTGCTGGTGTGTGAGCCATGGGGAGGAAGAAAATGGAGGACCACATCCTGAGGGGGGGAGCGTGTCCCATTTTAGAGGGTTGAGGAGAAGCCGAATCCTCAGTAACGCACTCCAGTTCTCCAATGAACGAGGGAGCAGACAAAAGACACCTTTTCAGCCCTTCTGTTTCTGGGGTGAGCTGAAGGCTGCGTCCCTTTCACGCCCAGAGGAGAAGGCTAAGCCTCCATGCCTGAACCGGAGGCACGGTGCTGGTGGCCCATGCGGTGCACTCGCAGGCCTCAGTGGAGGTAACCCGAGCCGGCATGGCTCCCTTTCTCTGGAGCTTTTCTTTTCATCCATCTCTGCATTGTAGCACGGTTGCCATTTTTGTGTGTGTTAAGGAACGGGGAGGCCTATTTAGCTTTGGCACTTTCCCCTCTTCTTCCTTCTAATTCTTGATTAATGAAGAGGTAGGAGAGAGTGAAATCTCTAAGGGCTTTGCTAGGGGGGCGTCTTCCCCCCTCGCCATCAATAGGAGCGCAAGAGCGACCAGGACGGGAGCGCGAAGGGCCCTTTGCTGCCCCTGGCCAGGGAGGATGGGAAGAGGGTGGACCAGCCAGGAGCTGGAAGCCACCCTGGAGCAGGGCAACGCTTTGTTCTCCGTGTGTGTGCGCGTGTGTGTGTGCGCGCGCTCGTGGAGCCCATCAGCGAGTGGAAATAAGTGCTAGTGAAAGCCTTGGTGGGGCTGATGCTGGGCTGTAAGATGGCCTCTCAGACATGTGAGCCTGCCTTGTTTGGAGGTGGAGAAATCACAGGGGGAATAGATGCATAGTTGTTTTCCTCTATGAAGTTATGTCTTTAAAAATAATATGGTCACTACACTTCAAAACCTCCCCTGGGCGTGGGGGGAATTTGGGGCGTGTGATACAGGGAAAGGCCTGTGTGATGACAAGGACCGTATCCCATTCGCAGAGGGAGAGGAGCAGCCTTCTGAGGGCTCCTGGCTCTGGCTGGGGCAATGGAGCCCACAAACGCCCTTTGCTGAGCGCCAGCTCCCTGGAAGGCAGGCCCCAGGGGTGTGAGGGGAGAGGACGGGGTTCCCTGCAGATTTGGGCCTGGGATGGAGGTTACACATTCCAAACCCTCCCTTCCCCACTTTTTCTTTTTTTTTTTTTTTTTTTTTTTTTCCCCCTCTGTGTGGGAGTTTNNNNAAAAAGATAAAAAAAAAAAAAAGCACTGGAGGAAAAGAAAAAAAAAAAAAGAGAGGGGGGATTCGGAAGCAAAGGCCCCTTCAGGAGTCTGTATTTGTGCAAGGGAAACCATTTGCATGTGTGTGGAGATGCCAGAGTTTGTCTCCAGTTGGGTCGGAGGGGGAGGGCGCGGGAGGAATGCGGGGAATCAGGTCGGGCTGCGGGGG
The DNA here is from genome assembly GCA_013398855.1 of Mohoua ochrocephala. NCBI lineage: Eukaryota > Metazoa > Chordata > Aves > Passeriformes > Acanthizidae > Mohoua > Mohoua ochrocephala. The sequence goes on from VZTA01018097.1 coordinate 167,126, forward strand.
GAAGGGCTCCGGCAGAGCCTCCATCCTGTTGTTGCATAAACTTGTTAAAAGAACCCCTCCTCTGTGGAGGCAGCACACATAGGGTATTAGTGTGGTGGAGGAGGCCAGACCTGCGCCCTGGCTACACAACCAATTGGAGCGGAAAGTGAAATCAGATGGTTTAAGTTTTCAGAGGGATTTTTTTTTTTTTTTTTTTTTTCAGGGGGACTTTTTGAGTCATTGCATTGAGTGCGAGATCTGTGTTAAGGTCGCTCCTGCTCTGGCAGCTCTTGGGTGGTTTGGGGAAGGGAGGCGGCCGGGCGGGGGCAGGAGGTGCCGCTTCCCCTCGTGCCGTGCCACTGGCCCCGGCTGCGGAGCCTCGGGCTTGGGGCCCCCTGGAGAAACCACAGCCTGCCCCTGCAGGCATGGGCGGCTCAGGGGCAGCCGGGTGGGTGTGCGGTGAGGGGAGTCTGACCCTTGCCGTGGGGGAAAGAGTTATTTGGGGGACCTCAGGATCAGCCCCACACGTTCTGTTCCCCAGCCAAGGCAACTACAAGGCCTTTCACTTGCCCCGTACATGCAGGGCCAACAGTGGGATCGGCACTTCCAGGGTGATAGTATTTAGCCCTATTTTCCTCCTGCATTTAGTACCATAAGTCGACTTTTTTTTTTTTTTTTCCATCAGACAGCAGAGCGCTGGTAAACACCATGCAGAAAAGCCGTATTGTGGGGTTACAAAGTCTGGGCTGTTTAAGGAGCTCTGTCATTCCTTTTAATGGAGCTCACTGACGCAGATCTGGGTTCTGCCAGCCGAGGAAATATTGCTGCTGAGAAAAGGGTTATTGAAACCCACAAACTAAATATTATAAGCAAGAATCAAATGGCAGGACATTCTGGAGTGTAATCCCTCCTGATTTCAGGAGGAGGGGAACGTATTGGTAAGTGGCTGTGGGTGACAGAATCCCTGAGCTTGGTGGGTGAAACACACTTGGGAAGGTGATGTTTTCAGAGAGGATTATCAACCCTTGCTCTCTGGAGTCTCACACCTGGACAAGTTGACTCTTGCATGGAAGCAAGAATCCCCTTTTTCTCTGGACAGATTTGTACAAACTTGCTAGATAGACTTAAGGAACCAGGACTGGAATGCTAAGAATTTTCTCTCTCTTAAAAAAAAATTAAAAAGGCAACACTTCCCAGTTTTAAAACAATGATAAAATTATTAAATAGGATGGAAAACTCTAAATCAACTTTCAGCCTACAGCTGTTTCCAAAGTGTTTGCTTTGACCTTTGGTAATAGTGTCAATTCCGCTGCAGAAAATATATTGTAGACTATATAATGTATTTAATTGCAAGATGGCTTTTAAATGGTCTCCTTTCCTCAGGCTAGAGAACTGGCCGTGACCAGGAAAACAAGGCTGGACCGTGCCCTTCTATGTTTTGTGAGATTGTAACTGAGATGAAAATTTTAAAAAACCGCTTGCCCCAGTGGCATCTTTAACCACAAGAGAAACAAACAAACAAAACAGCAACAAAGGGAAGGAGAAATGGCTCCCTAAGCTAAACCAGGGAAGGCAAGGTCTGATCCCGTGAAGAGCAGAGGCCTCTCAGCTCCAGAGACTCAGCTCACTACTTTATTTATCCCAAGGCTTCATTGTAAGGACACTTCAGTCTGTTTGTCTCCTAACATCAGAAAAAGGGGACTTAAACACATAGCAAAGGCTCCTCTACCGTAGATTCCCCCGCACACACTGCCAAAAGAAGAGCTTCCATTATTGAGCAACATATAAAGTGTTATTTCCATACTAGTCTGGGTGACATTTCCATTTAGTTTCTATAACTGTGATTAAAGGCAAGAGAGGTTTCTAAACATATCTAGAGATGCTGAGCCTCACAGTGTATAAATAGCATGCATTTCATAATCTCGTGTTTAAACGTTTATTCTAAAATAACCCCCATATACATTCCAGAGAGTCTCCCTGCTATAGGACATAGTGCAACCCAGGCTTTGCATATCATTTGCGAACTAGGTGGAATACTATTGGAATACTCTTGGAGGCTGATTCAGTCTGTATTTTCCCTGTTCCGTTAAAAAAAAAAACACCAACAAACCAAAAAAGGCAACGTGTGGGGAGGCCTGTGCCAATACACCACTTAGAGATAAGGACATTTTTGAGACACATCTAGGCTCTCAGCACGGATCCAGAAACATAAAGTAACTTAATTGCCTTGCTTGGAACTTGTGGCTGACGTTTCTAATTACATCCCTTACCCTCCCCTGCCAGTTGTAGCTTCTGCAACTACTGAAGTATTTCAGTTGTGAGGAAGTCGTCAAATCGTGCTTTCCCCCACACTATCCATGCATCAGTAACACCACTTCATGTGCAGATTGTGTGTTTCCACTGTAAACTTGCCAATGGGTTTGTCTCTTGGGCCACTGGAGAAGTTAAATTGTGTGTATTATGTCTAAGTCTTGTTTGAGATAACATCTAGGCTGAAGAGTGGAAAAGACATGGTAAACAATAAACAAAATAGACTGGACGGGAATAGATGGAAAGGTAAGGCTGAGCCTAGTTGCATCTTTTTTTATGTTCTCAGTCCAACTGGATGTCTAGGTTGCAGGGATTGTTGAGAAGCAGTGGCAGGATTAAACCTGAGGTTTTGCCAAGGTAACGAGAATACAGAAGTTTGATAAAACTCAATTCTGAGCTGCTTTCAGCAATCTCTGTGAATGTGGCCTTTTAACTGGTACGAGCAAAGATTTAATATAAATAAATAACGTGGAAAAAAGATCCCTGTTTTCTTCCACGAGCATCACAAAGGATGGGGAGAAGGAAGGGTTGGGACAGATTGGAGATTTGTTTGCTGGGCATTAGAAAAAACCCAAACACTGGCTGGAACTTGCCCAGTTCCTTTTTCTTTGGCAAGTCAAAGCATCAAAGAGGATGCAGGGCTGCCTCACACCAGCATGCCAAAAGCCAGGGACCTCTAATGGCAAAGACCAGATCAATGTGGCAGGGATAAATTAGCCAGGAATCCATGAATTAGGGGATTGTCCCTTCATTACACTCCTATTTAATCCACTGGAAAGCAGACTGAGGAAAGAGAAGCTTAATGTGTCAAAATCATGACCTGGTTTGGGATGGCCTGGGAATGAAATTTCCTTCCCCTTCCTCTGGACTCTCAAGTGTTCCTACGTGACAAATGCGCTGGGGCAGGTTAATTGGGAGCCAGAGTGCAGAGGAAGAGTCTAGTTGGCAAAGCAGCCCTGAAGCTGGAGGTGTCTCAGCCCTTCCCTGGGAATAATTTCTGTGGCTGTTAGTGTATTCAACACTAAGCCAGCCCCAGCTGAAGATTGTGCCTTCCAGCCTTGGACAGAAAAGGTGCTGGGGAGGGGGAAGAGAAGAAAAAGCCAAACAAAACAAGCTAGGGCAAAACACGCGTGCGTCTCCAAACACTGTTTAACCTGTGTGCATAAATATGAAGTCAGTGCTGGAGAGCCAGCCCTGGAGATCCTGTTTTGCTTTCTAATTTTTGGTGTGTACTTAATCCCGTGCTTTCCAATGAAGGGAGGGATATTTAAAACACTGGGCTCTCCAAGTAGGACAGCCCTAGAAAGGAAGTCCTCTGAGGGCTCGATGCCTGTTACTAAGAGGCTCAAAATACAACTATCAGTTAATCAAATAAATAGCACTTCCCAGCCTCTGACAGCTAGGCAGCTAATTGACTGAGGCTATTAATAAAGGAGAGAATTTTACACAGAAGAAAGTGAGAACTGGGGATGGAGGTATAGAAACTTGGATAGAATCCATACTGGAGTTAAATGTGTCCTGGGAGAAAGGGATAGCGCCCGTGCATGGATTCTGTGGGTCGGAGATTTGCTCCATTCTTGCATCCCCGCTCTCCCAGGAGCACATGGTGCTGTGATCCATAGGGGCAGTGCACTGCTTTCTAACTTTTTACCCCTTCCCCATTTGCAGGCATGGAATGAAGCTCCCTCCAGTCACCTGCTGCAAGACACATTATCCAGCTTCCTAACCTTAAGGATGAGACCCTATCAATATTGCCTCTGCTTTTGTGATCAGGGTAGTAGTGCAATATTGCTTATAGGGTCTTTTCTTTTGAGGGTTATTCTTCACGGAGAGAAGAAAGCCACAGCAGGAAAAAAATAATCCCATGTGCCCACCAAGTTAAGGGAAAAGTTGTGAAATGCTGAGCGTTATTAGATAGGCGAGTAATTGTACAGAGATGTTATTTGTGACAAATAATCGTGCTATTCTAGTGACTCAGGTTGTGAGTAATGGGCATATTTTTGATGCTATCACACAGGATTCAAAACGGCCTCGTGTTTAAAACACAAGCAGTGATTGAAACCAGAGAAACCCATCATGGCTCCTTTTTAAAACAGTATGAGTTCTGAGACGTTTGAAGGGTGTCTATATTACATACTGATGTAAACACCCACCAAAGGATGGGAGGAGATACATAGCCATACTTGCTGTTTCTGTGCCTGATCCCAGCCCGAAAACCAGCGTGGTGCGAAGCAAAGCACAGCACAAAGAGGCCGAGACTCTTAATCCCAATAACCTCCGCGAAACAAAGCTCATGCCTCTGCCCGGCGAGTGCGGCCCGCCGGGCTCCGCGACCGTGCCCCACACCCGCGGCTGTTCCAGGGTCGGGCGGCGCAGCGGGGCCGGGCGCTGCCTCCGGCTCTTCCCGAGAGCTGCTCTCTGAGGTACGTGGGAACGGAGCAGGGATGGGGGTGTTAAATCTCCTCTCCGCTTTGTGAGGATCAGCTGGGGGCTGACAGCAGCCGGGATGGCCGAGTGGGTGGCCCTGCCTTCCATTTCAGGTGGTCCCCGCGGTCCCTTTCGGGACCTCAGGGGCCCAGGGAAAGGGGTGGTGGGAGGGGACTGAGGGCCGGATCAGGGCGCGGCGGAGCAGCCGCTGCCGCGGGGCTTTCCGT
>VZTA01018097.1:172663-189643 GCA_013398855.1 Mohoua ochrocephala
CGCCGCTCCCCGCCCCGCCGGCCCCGGCCGCGCTCCCCGCGGCCGCGGAGCCTGGGGCAGCCCCTCTGCTGTACCCGGCCAACACCAAATAAATAAAGTGACCCCCGAGTGCCCTGTCCCTGCTTTTTCTTCCTGGGGGGTTTCTTGCAGGTCAGCAGCCCCCTCCTGCCTTCCTGGCAGCCCCTCGCAGATAAAAATCCCCTCGACGAGTTTTTGCCCTGCGATCCGGTGTGCTGCTCACCCGTTTGGTCTTGTGGGGAGAGGCCGAAAATGCGAATAGGAAACGAGCGTCTTCCTTCGCTGTGGAGCCCGAAAAACTCGAGTCGTGCCCTAGTGCTGGGTTCAGCCATGGGGGAGCACGGGTAGAGAAGTGAGTGTGGGGCGGGAGGGGAAGGGTTTGCAATAATGGGGATGAGAACAGTGCTTTGCATCTGGGAGCTGTGCTGGGAAGGCCAGGAAATAGCCCTTTGATTATTAGTGGCCATGGTGAAATGGATACTTCTATAAAAGAGGGCTGGGGAGGGGTATTTCCTTTAGCAAAGGACCTTTCCGCTCTGGCCTTTTGAACCTGTGCTTCTCCCTGGCACTATTTCTGCTTCATCATGACTTTTTGCAGAGGAAGGTGAGTGCAGAAAGCAAGCTGGCTGTCGGAGAGGGATGCAATCTAATCCTGATGAAAAGGCTTTTACAGTCTATGCTTCATTTCCTATTTCTTTTGGGTTCTCTCTATCGTCCATCCCTCGCATGCACAAGCAGATACAAAAGCTGAATCTTTCCCCGCAGTCTTTCTCCCAGGGAAAAGTCAGCCCCCTCCCCAGCTTCACCTTCAGGCTTTGCGCACACAAAATGGCTGCAGCAGCCTGTGGGTGGGCATGGAGAGCTCAGGAAGCTGCTTTTCTTTTTCCCACCCTGCCTGCCCAGGAAGCCCTTCTGCTTTTATTTTCTGTGGCATTTTGCTCTTGCATAGCTCTGTGCAAATCCAAGGGGGTCTCCAATGTGTAATCTATGCATGGAATGGGAGCTGGGGAGGGAAATGGCCAGTTTGCATGAGAAGGGGACCTGTCGGGCCCCAGTGTTTATTTTTTTGCTGACCTTCTGGGGATATGGTCAGTGAGAGCTGTGACAGCTGCTGGAAGCGGCAGGGGCTTTGAAGATTGTGAAGGTTGTGACCTCGAGGCCCCTTTCCTCTCTCTGTCCCAGGAGCTGCTGAGTCAATCAGGGAAAAGGGGAGGTGAAATGGGGGCTGCTCTTTAGCCATTTTTCAATCGGTGAATGAAACAGGAAAGGACAAATGCAAGAAGAAAAAAGAGCGATTACTTCCACTTTGGTGCATTACTGAGAAGGGGGAATCTCTCTTTGGCAAAAGATTATAACAATAATGGGAAACCACTGTGCTCCTAAGATCCAGCACCTTGAATAAAGGATTTAACTGGGCAAGGAGCTGATGGCAGATCAATAACAGTAAATTAGGGGGAAAGCCTACAAACTCCTTTTGGTTCAAAGCAAGAGGAAATCCACCTCTCGTTTCCACCAGATATCAGCTCTAGATGTAGCAGCAGCAACGTTCCCAGCTGGCCCACTAGCTCCCACCATCTCCTTGACCCTACGCTAACACATCTTCATCTTTGCTGAGCTCAGCTGAACCCCGTGGCTGAGACTGCAGAGGCCACCGAGAACGGCTGCACCACACATGCCAAAATAAAGAGACAAAGTACATTGTGCAGGGCTGTATCCTTGATGTGCGTGCGCTTTCAAATGGCACAAGCTCCCCTGGCAATAGACACCCCTGGGCAGCCCACGAGAGGGCTCTCACTCAGCCCCAGATCCCTCTCTTCAGCTCAGTGAGAGGGGTTTAAGTCTTTTTCAATTTCTGGCTAACATGATCCTATGGATCTTTCCTTTTAAAATAGTAATCAGAACAGCAAACAGAGCACCCGCCTTCGGTTGACCAATACACAACAGAGGCAAAGAAAGCAAACAGCAGGCTTTTCACTTAGTTTACACAGGGGGCACTTAAATACTGTATTGGTTACATAATACCTTTTGGGGGTTGGGGTTTTACACATTCTTCTACTAAATATATCTGTGAGATTTGTTTTAAAGTGATCAACATAAATCCAGCCACAGCTTTGAGGCTATGATTAGACCTAATACCACTAGGTAGCTCATAGCATATTTACTGAAAACCAAAGGCACAATAGAATTTCTTCCCTAGACCTGCTGATCAGCGCTGCGCTCGCTCCTCCGCGGCAGAGGGTGTACGTTGCCTCTGGAAGGGCTGCCATAGACAGCCACTTCCCTGCAGGAAGCACAAGCTGCTGGGTTTTAGGGCTATATCCTGCCACTGCTCCTCATCCAGTCCTCAGAATTCATCTCAGCACAGACTGGACGGGACATGTCCTGGCCATTACTGCAAACTAAGTGCTAAGGAAGAGGATGAAGCATATAAAAAAAATCTGAATCCTAGCTGCAATTGATCAGGAAAAAGGTATACACTGTTAACTCCTCTGGAGAACCCCGTTCAGATGGGGTACCTGAAAGTGCATTCCCTTCCTGAAAAGCCCTCCAGTAAACATCCTGTTTCCATCCAAAGGGAGTAGCAGGTGGCCAAACTGCTCCACTGGAGGCTTGACAATGGCATTATCTATCCAGCTTTTCAGCTGAAGCCTGGCTAAATCTGTACACAACTTCTGAGACTCCAGCTAAACCCTTCCTGGGAATGGAAAGCTTCCCCAGGCAAAGCCTGGATCTAGCGGCCCTGCGTTCTTGCAAAGGACGCATCCCTCTGCTCAGAAGTGAACAGATGGGGAGAAAAGTCTCAAAGCATCAGAGCTTTAAAACAGTGCTCTTCCCTTTAGTGTATTGTCACCAGAAGCTCCATGGGCAGGGATCTCTGCCATAAGGAACTAGCAGAACAGCGGGTGGGTGGCTAATTGAGAATGGAAGTTCCTCAGGGCAAACCAAAATAGTCTTTGTGGCACTGCATGAAACTAGGTACAGTGCCTGGGCTCAGCATCAGACACCGACTCTGTAGAACTCCCGCTCACTCACTCACCTGGGAGGTAGGTGAGCCTTTTACACATCCTGAGACACACAGAGTAATCAGATGTCAGGGATAAGCCGCTGTCACGGTGCAAACTCGAATGTGTGTATCATTTTGCTCGAATGTAATAAGTCAAATGTTTTAAAGAGTCACCCTGCTACTACTACAACAAACAGTAGAGCCCTGCCTTCCTCAAACACCGATATGCTAAGAAGTAACACCTTTGCCAGGAGCTGCTACATCTTTGTGAGCAGTTTGCCCAATTAAAATCTACAGCGAGTTACACTGAGTACAAAAGCCACCATCACACAGTGCTAGAAACAAACTGGTTTGTTCCACCACCGTGAATTCCCATCATATTTCAGAACAAGTTTGGGGTGATGGCCATCTGGATTTACACAGCCCTCCAGCACAAAATTCTGTTACTTGGTTTTTTATTCACAGCCGATACACCTTTAACACATCTCTAAATTATTTTGAAAAATTCAAACAAAAGGGAGGCTGTGCTCTGAGAGAAGGAGAAAATTAAAAACTTCCTGTTCTGAAGGAAAAGGGGCTCTCTCACCAGCCCTAGAGAAGTGTGGAGGTCACCTTCACGTGTGAGATGTTTCAGACACCAAGAACGAGCAAAGCTAAGGATTTCTCTCTGCCTATCCCCAAACACAAAGTGATTCACTTAGGACACTTATAGCAGTGTTTGGAACAAGTGAAAGGGTAGTTTTGGTGTTCCCCGATTGAATCTCTGAATTCTCTGATCAGATCCCTTTTTCCCCTCGTTTCCCTGTTCATGCGCAGACAACCTTACTGAAAGGTAAACTTTTACAGGAAGGCAACGTAACAAACTAACAACCACCAATCTCCTCCCCCGAAATCTCACACATACACAAAAATAAACAAACAAACAAACCAGGAGATCATTTAATTAGGGGCGGGAGAATCAGGATGGTACTTAAATCGGGAAAACTGAAGCCGAACTGTTTTCCACTTGCACCCTGTATTACGGGAGCCAATGGGGCAAGGGGTCATTTTAAAGCCTGGACGAGCTGAATGAATGGCTCTTGGCACTACAGCGGGTGGGGTAAAGCCCCAGCCTGCCTCCCCTCTCCGGCGGCGGAGCGGCTCCCCGGGCCGGGGGGAGCCTCACCCGGGCTCCGCTCCGCGCCCGCTGCCCCGACGGCNGCACGGGCAGCCCCAGCCGCGCTGCCGCCGGCAGGGAGAAAGGGGTTCGGTGCCGGGGACTCATTTTCGGTGCTCGGCAAAGGCCAGTGCACCGCAGCCGGTTGAGCCCGACAGCTGCTGCCGGGCGAAACCGGCCCCCGCAAACGGATTGTTTGGGGGTTCCGAAGGTCTGTGGCTCGTGGTTCTTGAGAGGACCCCGCTGACAGTCGGTACCGCCGCTTTGTTCACAGGCTCTGACCAAAAGGAAGGCTTCAAGCCTGAGGATCTTCCCTCACCGTGACACAGGGATGCAGAGGGCGGCCCCCCTTCCGTCGGGGAAGGTGTGCTTGAAGCCACTGCCTTCCCCTCCGTGAAAGGCTGACGCAAAAAGTCACGTCCGCCAGTCCCAGCAGAGACGGGGAGGACAGGCTCAGGGCGGGGGCAAAGGGGACACCGGCTAAAACCACTTCTCGACACAGACGTCTTGAAATTTTTTATTAACTTGGGGGCACACAGTAACATAGATTTTGGGGGGGAGACACGGCAGGAGTAAGTATTGCTCAGGCTATTCAGTCACACATTTCCGATTCTCTCTGCCCAAAATACCTCTGCCCGAAATCCAAGAACATCCTTCCCTGGCTCTTCTCTATTCAATTTAAACCCACCGATGCACATAAATGCCCCGGAGACCAGCCTGGAGGGAGCCCGCTGCTGCTCCGACCGTGCCGTCGGGAAAGCCCTTCCCGGGCCCCCCGGGAGGCTCGGGGGTGAGCCCGCCGCCGCACTGTGTTTCGTCGCATTTCCCGCAAAGAAGCGAGTGAGAGCCTCCCACCTGCAGCCGGTCAGTCCCGGCGGCGGAAAGCACGGGGCAGAGAAGGGCTGCCAGGCGGGGGGAACCCGTCACCCCACAGTTTCGAGCAGCGGCTACAGTACCCCGGGCCAAAGAGCCGCCGGCTCCCGGCAGGACACCCAGCCTCCCTCAGCCGGGCGGTAGCGGCCGTGCCCAGGCTCCCACCCGCGCCCGGTCACCCTGCAGCCCCTGGACAGCCGGACAGGGACACGCAGGAGCCCCTGGACAGCCGGACAGGGACATGCAGAAGCCCCTGCCTTCGAGGCACAGGTTGGCCGTCGCCATTTTAACCTGCGCCGAGCAGGCTCACAGCAGAGAGGCAGCGGGTGACCCTCCGCCGCTCTGCGGGGCTGCGGAAGAAGGGTATTGGGGAGGGCAGGGATTCACCTGGGCAGCCCTGGGCATGTCACCCAGTCTTCCTGCTGGCTTCTTGGACACCTGCCCTGGAACCCAGAGCACTGCTCACAGACAAGGCAAAAAAAACCTATAATTTTCTCTTCTAGATGGGACGAAGAAGTACCGACACGTTTTTGGGATCAGTCAGTTCTGCAGCTACAAACTGAGTGCTGCTCATCAGTCCCAGCCCAGTACCTTAAGCATAGCTCTACCTATTCATTCCAAAAGATCCCTGGACTTCAGCTAACACTTTATGAGGATTGAATTTTATTTCAGATTAGGTATTAAGAAGTTCTTTCCATATAAACCATAGTGTCTCAGACTGAACAACAATCTTTTTTCCTTCGGTTTCTTAAGGCACAGATATAAGAAAATATGATCTAGTGTCAAGGTGGTTTTCTGACAAGAACGACCTAGACTGGGCAAATTTCCTATGCAGAAGAGCACAGAAAGCGAGTTGGAAAGAAAAGCGGCATTCAGCATTATTATTATTATTTTCCCTTCACGGCATCTTTTAATGTAGCATCCCACTCAGCACCAGCCTTCCCAGGGTCGCCCCACGCAGCATCTCCTCCCCGGTGCGGCCAGTGCCCTGGCGCGCAGCCGGAGCAACCTCCGCTGCCGGGGCTCCGCCGCGGGGTCCGAACCAGGAGCGTGCTCTGGGCAGAGCAGGAGCTGCCCCGGCGGCAGGTTAGTGCTGAGGATGCTGAACCACCCTCCCCTGGCCAGCTCCCATTGTACGTCCACTCCACCCCTGCGCCCTGCCCCACGCAGCCCCCGCCCCTGCCCTGCTGAGGACCGCCGGGCTCGGAAACCCTCGTTCTCCGTCACTGACACGCATATTCACTTTGTTCTGATGTTCCCCACATTAGAGACCCCACCTCCCCACCTTCCCGTCCCGGCAGAACAAGAGCTGCGGGGCTCACTCGCTCCCCGGCTCGGCTTTCGGGTGTCGCTGGGGAGGAAGCTGGAAAAAGCTGCTCTGTCAAGTGTCCAGTCTTGGGAGGGTTCTCAGGCTTTTCTCTGCTACCCACCCCCTGCTCTCCCGGAGGACGGTGTCTCTTCAACTCCGGCTGCCGCTTCCAAAAATCACGAGTACCCCTACCTTTTTGAGTAGGGAGGAGGGAAGTTACACCCTCCCAACCGAGAAATTACCTCTTAAAGAGCGAATCTATTCCCGCCGCTCGGATCGCCCCTCCCCACCCCTTGCCGAGCAGCATCCCTCCTGTCCTCCGGCGCCCGGCTTTAGCCCTGGGAATGGCAGTTTTCCTAAGGGGCGTCACGAAGCACTTTTTCCCCCAGAGCCGAGACCGAGGGGCTCCGAGGCTGCTGGGACTTCTTAAGCAAGATTTCAGTTAATTGCTTACAATAAACAGCCGCCCATCTCATGAGGGAAAACAGCACCCAGAGAGAGAGACAAATATTTTAACATTTTAAACTATTTTGCCCTGGAGACTGAAGTCTCTAAGCTCGACTGAGAGCAAATTTCACCGTAGGTTTGTATTGCTGAGGAAACGCAGCACAACATAAACGTGTTTTGCTGTGCAGCTCTATAGAAAATTTTCTCCAGCTCGACAGTAATCATCTGCACATCCTCACCCAGTGAAGGCAGAGGTAATGCGTTCAAAAGTATAATATTTGCAAGAGAGAGCAGATGGTGCTCCCTTGGGTGCAATTTCAGGAGAAGCCTTGCATTCTGCACTTCTCAAGGTCTGTTTTACCCGCACAGGTTTAATGCTATAAGAGCTCTATTTTCTTTTTTTTTTTCATTTGGCGATGGAGCCACAAGCACACCCAACGCCTGCCCAGTGTAGGATGTTGCTGGCACGAGTCACGACCCTTCCTGTTTTGAACAAGCAGGGAGGATACAAGCGGAATAGACAGGTGATTAAACAAGTGCCTATGCGATTATTTTCCATATCACCGTCCGTGTGCCCACTGAAACCAGTTACCGAGCTAGATGGGTTTGTACTAGGATGGGAGCTGCTGGTGATGCATTAAGGCGTGATTCTCTCACAGTATCAGCAGCCGGACAAGGCTGGAAGCCCTCTCACAAGCTGTATGAGAGCACGGTTAGAACACCCCTAAGCACGAAGGCCTCCGGGCGTCCTTGATGCGGGACAAGCACTCAGGGCGCCCGTGAGCCTCTCGGCTCCCTCTCCCGGGCAGGTACCGACTGAGTCTCTCGTGTTTTCTCGGCACAAGGAAGCACAACGATTCTGTTTGGCAGCCTTTCGGGCTCTTGAGCTACTGGGCTTTAAACTTGCCGCCTGGGCAGAGGAAGGCGGGTGAAGGCAGCGGAGGAATCGCCCTCTCCGCCGGCCCATCGGACGCAGGCCCTGCCCAACGCAGCCCCATCCCTGGGCGTCGGCCCTGCGGCCAAGCATCGCCGCGCCCAGACGGCGAGGAGCTCTCCCATGGGAGACGTGCCGCACCCAGGGCTCCTACCGGGGGCCGGGCTCTGCCCGCAGCCGTGGGACCTCCCCGCTCCCTCCACGCCCCGCTGCGGCGGGCGAGGCTGAATAAAGAGACGCCGATCGTGCCCGGCAGAGAGGAGAGGAGAGGGATGGGGGCAGAGTGAGCCGTGAGAACAGTTTCCCTACGAGAATGAGGGTCTCTTGCCATCACCCAAGGATCGCCGCTAGCAGCGGCTGGCACGCAAATACTGCTACCCGGGATCGCGGAAGGCTCCTGTGAGAGAGCATCTTTCCGCTAGAACTGAAAGAATATCGGCAGGCGGCGGACGCTGAGAAACCCAAATTGCACCGCCGGGCAGACATGCAGGAAAAAAACCCTCCAAAACCTACGTTCTTTTGGCACGTGAACAAAGCCCTGGGCAATAACTGCGCTGGCAGGAAGGGGAGCTGGACCCGCTGCTTGCTGTCCCCACTGAAGACGGCTGGTGGGGCGCGACGTGGGTGACCCAGGGAGCCAGCGGGAGCTGCATCCCCGCAGGATGGCTGGCAGAAGCCTCCCAGCGGCTCGCAAACCGATACCGTGTCGGTAAGAGATAGCAGCTCGGCTTTCATCCTCATGCCAAAGGGAATCCTCGGCGGATGGCACAGGATCTGCTCCAGGGGAAGAGGTCCAGCAAGAGCCGAGGAGAGCCAGGTGAGCTACGTTAGGGACAAGATGTGTTCACGTAACTATCACTGAATAGCGCAACCTATTCTAGCTAGGAACAGATCGTTTCGTTTTAGCTTTTACGGTCCAGATATTGCGAAATGCAATGCGTTGTGTTGTACATGACAGGGCAAGGAGAGCTCCCTGTTTAACGATCCTTTTGTGCGTTTTCTTCTCCCACTGAGCAGAAACCGGTATTTAATTTTACAATACATATAATTGCCTTAAATGTATACTGTAAGCAAACAGACTTCATCCTTGGCCGCACTTCAACGATCCTAAAGAAAAATAGTAAACAGAAACGCCCGAAGCATCGCTTCAGAGCTTATGCTAATGTTTTAAACTTCCTTTTCTAATAACCGAGCAGTACATGACTTGGCAGAGCGCACCTAAGGAGGCACGGCCGCACGGGCGGTCTTGCAGCAGCTGATCGCCTTAGCAGTGTAACGCGGGGGAAGCGGATGTTATTTGTTTCCCCCCGAAGAGTATAAATCTGCGGCGATCAAAGCCGCGCTGCTGAAACCCTGCCGGGCTGCCAAAGGCACACGGTTCGCAGGCAGCCGGCAGCGCTGGGGAGCGGCGCGGAAGGCGGAGGAGCAGCGCTGACTAGCGGCCGCCGCTCCCGGCTCCAGCGCCGGGAGAGCGAGAAACGCGCCCGCCCCTTTCCCCTCAGAACGGCCCTGCTCGCAGCTACCCCACGCAAGTTTTTCTACAGCTCATCCACGGGGCTGTTCCCTAGGCGGGCCAGAGTAGCCACCAGCATTTAACCGCACAGAATAGAAACTCTCGTGTAGGGGCTCTCTGCGGGCACCAACCAAGCCAGGCAGCCCGATCCTTCCAGGCTGCGGCGGCCGGGCAGGCACAGATAGGGCTGTGAAGTCATCAGCAGAAGAAAAATAACAACATCGGGCACCTACTGCGTCTTATGTTCAACTGTGGTTTGAGTTGCACTTAGATTGATCCCACCTACTTCGATTTTCACAAGCACAAGCACACACTTGTACTCCTAATGAGTACTCCCAGAAAATGAAGCCTAGGCGAATAAACACGGAATCCTCACGAAGATCAAGCAAGGAGCCATAGATCCGAGCCAAAGCTCGACAGTCCTCCAGACAGCCAAAGCCAGCATCCACACATTATTTTTACCACTAAAAAAGAGCACGTAGGAAGTAATCAGGCAGCTTTACAGCTTGCACATATTCTGATTAATTTGTAATGTGTTTCGTAAGGGTTTGGTACCCTTGAGATGTCATACAGCTTCTAACGCTTCTTATCCTAATGAAGCAGGACACCATTTTCCCAAGGGACTGAAGACAGATGAATCCCTCACAGAACAGCAGCTTGAATCAGTATCAGAGCTATCAAAGGATTTCACTGTGAACTTTATGCTAATTTAGAATTAGCACAATACCAAATATAGTAAAAAGGTTTCTATAATCAGTTCAATTTGATGCAATTTAAAGAGAAAGAAGCATTGAATGGTGCAGCTGCTGAAGTCTACTTTTCAAGGTGCTCACTATATTCCCTCCTTGCTCATACACGCCCAAAGTAAACCAGTACTGTCCTCAGAGAAATTGGTTGACCATGTCTCAATCAATTCCCACACATTACTGCAATTACAGCAAGTTTGATTCAGGAAACAGATGAGAAGGAGCTAATGCTGGATTTCCATCTTTTGCATAGAGAGTAAAAAGAAATTATTAGGTGTAAATACCCCATGCCCTACTAAAGAATTTATAAACATGGGAGCACTAAGATGCTTAGAATGTCCCTGGAAGGAAAGGGAAGAGGTATGAAATACTCATTCCTTTAGAGTCCTAAGGTTTTTAAAAATGTTTAAAGTTCATTACTGTTTGTGGCCTGCACGCACAATAAACCCTAAGGTAGAGTTCGAATTGCCTTGTGTTTCCTACGCAACTCCAGGTTGGTGAGGTTGAGTGTTTTATTCTTCCTTGAAGAAGAAAACCATCCTCAGTGCTTCCTACCCCACAGGGTAGAAACAAGCACAGTGAAGAGGAAAGCGCTTCCTTAGCTTTGAGTATTCCTGTTTAAGGGTAACTTCTTTTTTTTTGCTTCCTTAAAAAGCTTAATGACACAACCCCAAGTGCTGTCATGTAACCCCAAAAACACGGGTTCGCGAAAGGCGGCTGATGAAACAGCCATGTTATGAAGCAATTAATTACCAAAGACAATTGATTGGTGGCCCAGGGCTGGATTACAGGAGATGTTTTTAAGAGAAAATTGCAAAACCAAAAAAGGGGCACAGATGAGAACTCAAAACTAGGAAAGAGGGGCATTAGCATCAGACACCCTCCATACACAAATCTCTGATAGGCTGTCAGCCAGTTCCCAGCTGCCAGCAGGGAATTTAACAAAGAGGCAGCAAGGATGCCAAGCAGAGCCAGATACCAGCAGGATGCTGCTGCTGAAAGAAGATACTGCTGCAGTTCAGCCTCTGTCTAGGGCAGGTGTAAAACGTGGTGCATCTACAGTGCCAGCTACTGCTTCAGTGCTGGGGAAGGCAGACAGAAGACAGAGAAGATTCAGCAAAACTAACAGGCTTAAAAATACTGCTGAGTAAGAGTCACTGTTACAGGCTTGTTTTGACTGTATTTTTTTCTCTTTAAAAAGATATGCTAATTTAACCTCATACGAACAGATATATCCAATGAGTATTCCCAAACACAATAAATTAAATTATGGTTATACCATTTAAATACAAACGCTGGTTTATATTTAGCCTCGACATTCAGAATGACGAATCAATGAGCAGCACATCCCTTCCAGCCCATTGCCAGAACCAAAACCAGGTCTCCTTCACCCTGACTGAGAAGTCAAAACGTGCGGCAAGTGTTCATATGCTGAGCAGTTGTAGAGAGCTTTAAAGAGCTTCCAGAAATAGAGAAAAAATATCTGTAGGCACACACACTTGCCTCCAAAATTAACACATCTACGGAAGTCTTTGTCATTTCACATTGAACTAGATATACACATATGTGTAAAATGCACTATTTGACAGATTGCTTTCAAGACGGGGTTGTCTTTAGCAACTATTCCCGCTGAGAACAACTACAAATACAGATCCCTCTAACTCTTTCCCCAAAAGCCTTTCTGGTTTATTAAAGGAAGAGTACAAAGCAACATTGGTGCACCTTTTCAGAAAGCTCTTGTAGTAGTAAGCAAGAAACAGGAAAGCGTCTGTCAGGTATTTGAAAGAATTATTTCCTGCTAGCATCAGAAGTCAAAATAAACAGTTTTCACTTAACCTTGAAGCATATAGAGAATTTTGACAGGAGGTATAAAATTTATCACCTTAAAATAAAGGCAAATAAAGAAACAAAACTGCATTCCCAACTTTTTTATCTACATCTCTCAGTATTTCATGTTTTACCCTAGAGCCCCAACAGCTTTAGGCAGACGATAAAATCGTATGGAAAACAAACACCACCACACAGCAATACAAAAACTGAGATTCTCCAAGTCTCTAGTCCTCACCCATGGGGGAACGACTGAAAAGTTGAATTATGAGCAGCCAAAGTAAATAAAAACACCTGAATCATACTCTGAAATCTCAGTACCTGCACATGAGCAGAACCCACCATTTTTCACTGCTATAATTTTTGCACCTCTTACGTTAACATTAGCCAGAATTCAGCATGCCAGGAGTACCAATAGTTCTTTAGGTACTATATTAGACCTTTCCAAAGTAAGATGTACTTCAACTGGACTTATTTGAGAGTCCTTCAGAACAACATTTATAGTGATAAAAACAGGGGGAAAAAACCCCAACCAAACAAAGCCCCCCCAACTATTGTGACACATGCCCAAGTGAAATATTAAGGCTAAGTGACTTTTACATTTTGGTCAGAATCAGAAGTGGAGGAAACTCAGTTCACAGGAATATTGTCGAACGTGTCTTTAAATAAGGCATTCATGGGTATATTTGTGTGTGGCAGCTTGGTTCTTTATGAACAAAAGGTACAAATATTTCTCAAAACTGAGAACAAATTAGAAAGTAAGCAATAAGGACTAAAAGTCAGGGGTTTTGCAGCCTCACCAAATCAATTTCAGAAGAGAAAGCCAAAGATCCAGCGAGATCCCACTCAAGCATAATAAATAAGACTGAACAACACCTTTGCTAGGGACAGAAACATCCAGGCACAGACAATCATCGGGTGGGGATAGTACCCGGCACACAGACCGAGAGGAGCCCCACAGCTCTACCCCTTCTCAGCCAATTTAGTATTCCAGGTGCACAAACACTAAGCCCATATAGTGTAGGCACAAAGTATTTTAGCTCTTAGAGAACTCAGTGCCAAGACTCTTTCTTCCTCTCGTCAAATGCTATCACATTTTTTGTGTTTATGTATATAGCACCTTCAAAAGAAAAGCTCTCCTTCTTAATAAAGGAAAGAAAAAACTTGTTTATGCAGGTGTGGTTTGTCTTTAAATATCCTTTATAGCTACAGCCTCAATACCAATTAGTCAGGAGTATCAGTGAACCTGAAATATTAGTCACACGAAAGTTTACTTCTACTACAAAACAGCAAAAGCCAGTCTACTTCATCTCTAAAATGACTGCAATCCTTAGATACACACATGCAACTAAAATTAGCAGAAAAACATTCTTACCTTTTTCTTTGAAGAAAAATAACGAGGTACACAGAAATGCTGTTGCAGAGGTTCCTTGTTCCATAGGATACGGGGGATCTTCCCTAGTAGGAAACTCTTAAATAAAACCTGGAGCCAGCCTGGGCAGCACTTCTGCACGAGGTGCACACAGCAGCCAGTGGATTTGTAAAGCTAAACTCAGCTGCCTGCTGCACCCTCTCAACACAACACCACCACCACTGCAGCTCCTGACTGCAACGGTAAGAGCAATAAAGCAGTTTCTTTAACTGATTGACTAATGAGCACCACAATCAGTAAACTATTTACACATGGAAACAAGAACACGTGAATGTTCTGACTTTTCTCACTCATTTGGCAAGCTTTTCAACTTGAAACAAAATCGCAAATGCATGGTATTTTGAATTTTAATCCGTATTTCCAGTAACACCGTGTAAAAAAAACACACTGAAGAATTAATTTCTCTTTTCACAGAGGAACACAGAATTCTTAACTTGTTCAATGAGGATTCCTTGCTAGCCCTCCAGTGCACACCACTCTGTCAGAAATCCATGACCAAACCATTGTCTCAGATGGTTTTTTTCCACTCTTCTAGACTCACACATAAAAAACCCCACATAGGTATACACCTCACTATTTATTCATCCGGATTGTCATACTGATCTTGCAGAGTGACGCAAAAGTGAGCCAAATTCATCTGTTCCTTTGCACCATAAGAAACTTTATAAAATCCTAATATTGATTAAGCAAGCAGCAGTTTTCTGCACCTGTTCATAGAGCAGAGCAGCCTTACCAAAGGACAATCAGCTGTACCACCACTACCAGAACATCTGAATTTCCCGGACGAAGTGAAAATATTAAAATTTTGTCTTCTTACTCCCACATACACAATATTTTCAAGTCTTCCAACACAATACAGAATGAAACTCTCATAAGACATTGGATGCAATTTCCAAATGGACACTTTTTTTAAAACTCAAAGACTGAATAGCTGACTGCAAGTCATTCAAAAGACAGCATATTTCAGAATCATTTTTCCCTTTCTAGACTCAATCCATCTCCTCATCAATAACATTCTTTCACTAGGAAGTAGAAATCAGTTTCCAAATATTTAATTACAGTTGGAAAAAGATTACAAAATACAAAGTTTTATTGTACTTGAGACTAGAGAAAAGTATTACTTTCATTTTTCCATTTCCTTCAAATTCGAGAAAAAGTAACAAGCAAACAAATGACAACAAAAACTAACAGAT
The DNA here is from genome assembly GCA_013398855.1 of Mohoua ochrocephala. Taxonomy (NCBI): domain Eukaryota; kingdom Metazoa; phylum Chordata; class Aves; order Passeriformes; family Acanthizidae; genus Mohoua; species Mohoua ochrocephala. The sequence continues at coordinate 187,116 of VZTA01018097.1, forward strand.
GTATGAACTAGTTTCACCAATAAAGCTTGGAAATTCAGAAAGGATTTCACCAAACAAATGTCAGTGGCTGAGCCTGGCAGAAGCCATTCCCCACAGAAGTGCTGCATTCCTAGAATGAACTAATGCCCTTCGGTATTACAGAAAGTCAGTCACTCAGGCAAGGCAGGACTTAGAAGAGACCAAGGATTAGCATCTCCGAACGTTGGGGTCAAACGAAGCATTTTGGATCCCGTGTCAATTCAGAGCTCATCATGTTTTGCAGGGTCCAGACTGGGTTTGATGAAGACTCCCTCCATGGCTTTCCAATAGTTGTGGTGGTTGGCAGCAGGCATGCCATGAACTTCCCGCTGGCCTCTGATGGGGTGGCCGTACTGCTCCCCCGTGATGGACAGGAACACCTCGGTCCCCACGTGCTTGAAGCGCACGGCGTCCTCCCGCTCCCAGTAAGTCCCACTGCACTGCACAATCCAGAAATCCAGGTCATCTCCTTCGCCATCATCCCCAAAGGCACTTACTTCCTGTTAGAGACACAAGCTTCCTGAAATGAAAGCGTAAGCAAACACCTCCAGGACACACACATATGAACCACAGACTCGGCAGGGTTTAAAAACAAGGATGGAGAAGGAAGAAGTGCTGTTGTTTTGCTTTGTCAACAGCCACCAAAGCCAGAAGCAGTGAGGTCCTACCACTACAATCTGAACACAAAGTGCCAACAAACTCCAACCTGTAATCTGAGCAAAAAGAGCTAAAAAAACCCCAAACAAAACAAAACCCCACAATGACAGCTGAACACTCTTACATTACTGACAATATACGAAGTGTCTACATTGAAAAATGAAGCCTGGGGGAAGGTTTTAGAGCCAATCTTTCCCTTAAATAATTCTTTTGAAATGTTATTTTTTCATCACTTTTTTTGATAATCAGGTTATCTAGACACCCTACACAGAGCTGGACCTTATTGTTTCAGCCACTTTACTCATGGTGAAAGAAAAACTTTTTCCACAAAGAGTCAGATTTTCGAAGTTTGAACGTAACAACCTATCAACATAGCCTTGATGAAAGACTGATATGACTAATAACAAAAATCTCCCAACAACTGCATTATTTAAGAGAGATTTTCAATCTTGGAGAAGTATTTGTTCAAGGACAAGACTGGGACTGAATTACAGTTAGAAACTACACTCTTCTAGATGTGTAAAAAATTATAAATAAATATGATTGCAAGAGCAGATTCAGTTTTCCTGTGGAAGGAGGACAGATAAATATGAACAGTGAAATGAAATAGGGATAACTGAGACTAAGAGACTGGATCACCAAGGAACTCAGACATAGGAATGCGTAGAGTTATAAGGCATGATTAGTTGCCTTGCTCTAGAGTAATCTTCACAATGTTGAGGGAGGTACTCAATCTCCTGCATCTTGAAAACACCAAACACTTCAGAACAGTCTTCCCAGTAGCAATGGTATAGAAAAAAATATTGCAAATTTGTTAAACTACTGTGAAATACCAACACTGGAACATACTAATTTTTACCTCTGTCAAGAACTGAAATACATCATTTCAAGATGCAGAAAAGTATACACTTGAATCTGGATGTGCACAGACACACTGCTTCTGGCAGCTGGTACCCAAGTCTGATTCTCCAAAAACACGAGTAACTGGAGAGACTACTGTCAACAGCATGCACCATTTATACAAAAGCTTAAGATTTAAACCAACTCACTTGGTTATTGGAGAGCGGCGATGGGAAGTGATGAGTGTGCAGGTTTTTCCCCGTGTTCACATGGGTAAGTCGTATGGCTTGCCCACATTTCACTGGTGTCCCACGCTGGCAACTGCTGTCACTCTTCCCACGGATCCGCCAGTAGCTATTGGCATCATCTGAAGCTTCAACTCCTGTCACTGACTGCTGCCCACTTCCTGTTGGAATAGAATTAAATGACACAAAACTTATCCCGCCTCCCCAGTTCAAAAAGACACGAGAAAACTAAAGAAATTTGCTTTAATGTTCTCATGCCTTCATGTTTACGAGATGCTTAATTCTCACAGTCCGTTTACCGACTACAAAGGGAACGCAGGTACCAAATAATCTTTCGGATGGAAGCCGTGAAACACGGCGTGTGTTAGCAGATGCAAACCGTCAAAGCTCACGGTGAACACGCAAGAAGAAGATCTCATCCATGACAGGGACTATTCACACCATCCCACCTTTATCAAAAATACTACCAAGGTCTTTGCGTCCCCAGACAGACCAACACTCTCGCTGCCAGAACAGACACTGGGCAGGTACAGCTGAGGCCCTTGACACTGAACAGGGCTTCCCTCAGGGACGAGGGCAAAGCACCCCTGTCACATCCCGACTCCAGGGCCCACAGCGCAGCTGACACGCCTTCCAGTCCCGCAGGCCTTAGCATCCTCTTGTCCCTGCCATGTCTCCAGCGCACCCCTACACCCCATCCCTGGCCTGCCGCTTCCCTCTGCGCCAAGGACACGAACCTCGGGAAGCTCCAACTTCCTCCTCCTTCCC
>VZTA01018097.1:198302-230327 GCA_013398855.1 Mohoua ochrocephala
GCACCCGTGCCATTTCACTGGGCACCGCGGGCGAGGGTGTGCCCGGGAATGGAATCTGACCCCCTGACGCACCCTCGATCAATTAAATCATCCCACCAAGTCCCTGGCATTTCGCACGCTCCTCAGCCCCAGAGGTACAAAGTGCACGCAAGGGTTTGCACCCGCAGGGGTGGGCAAGGCTGCTGCTCTCAGGCAGGAGCAGGAGCAGGAGCAGGAGCAGGAGCAGGCAGGGATGGTGTGAGCCCGGCGGCCACACGCAAATCCGGCCACTGTGCGAGCTGCGAGACAGCGGCGGGCTGAGGTGGAGCAGGAGGAGTTAGTCAGGGGCTGAGTCACGATTGGGTTCGCCCCCGGTAAGCCTCTCTTTTCCTGTTTGCCTGTAATTTGCAGACTGTCGAGTGTTCCGATTTAACCTCCTTTACTTTTTTTGCCAGGGATGACATCTAAGGATGCTTCAGGTGAAGCTAATAGTAACTGGAGATGACTTTGGCTATTGTCCTCGGAGAAACCAAGGCATCGTGGACTGTTTCCTGGCTGGTGCGATATCTAACGTGTCCCTTCTAGTCAACGGAAGTGCTGCAGCAGATGCAGCCAAACTGGCAAGGAGGTAAGCTACTTTCTTTAGCTCCTTTGTGGACAGCCTCCACGAAAAACCAAGCCTGGAAAATTTAGTATTTTGTAGCCCCAGAACAAACACCGTATCATAGCTCAGGCTGGCAAAAGAAAACTGTATTCAGACACATTTACTAAGACTCTTCATAGTAAAAGCAGTGATCTGCCAACCAATACCCATAATGGTCTTTCTCTAGTTTAGCCACTGCACCTTCTTTTCCCCTCAGGATAGGAAGCCACTTCCACTATTTGACTAGCAGAATTTGGGTTTGTTAGACTTTCTCCTTCCGCACTTCTAAAGGATGCATCATCAGTATGAAAGTGCACATTATATACTCAGACCGATCTGCTACCCCTAAAACTGTTAGAGAATAAAAGCACAAGTCTTTAAATCTCATTTAATTTGATCCATTTGACCCAGGCTGAACACAAGGTCAGCCAGGCTCATTGCAGAATCAGGGAAAGGTGTGATTCTGCGAAGGCTTATTTATAAATCTGGGCAGTGGAAAACTTGATTTTTTTTTTTCCAACCCCATAAGCCTTTTTTAAAAAAGCACATCAATATTTCTGTTAATTCTAGGCTTGATAAACACATCTGTAAAAAATGCATCCATAAAGAAAGGGACAATACCTTGTACCTACCACCTTTACTTCGTCACCAACTTCAGAGGCTGCTGGCACAGTTAGCTCTGCAGCAGATCAAATGCTATGTGGCAGTCTCATGGACTAGTCCAGCAAATCCTTTAATAGGAAGCATTATTTGTGTTTAGGAGGTAAAACCCAGCTAATGCTTCAGCTCCGGTGTGGGCAGGCACTTGGAAGCAGGAGTATGTCCTGAAAGAGAGAACAGCAGGATTGAGGAACAATTTAGGAAAGCAGAAAAGGAAAGGAGCTGTACTGCTACTAAATAAACTGAGACCTTAAACTTCACATGCAGCTGCTGTCGGGGGGAGTTTCATGAGAGTCCTGCTGTCCTTGTTCTCATTGAGTATCTCTCCTCACTTTGCTGTGGTTTTAGGGGTACTTGGAAATTTGCTTGTAGCTTCTTTGGTGTAGGGTAGCGGAGGAAAGCCAGGGTGTGGTGTTAGTGGCAAACTGGTCTGTAACATGGCCAGAGATTCCACACAACCATCGAGGGAGGAACTGCCTGGGAACGAGCAGGGGAGGGGGACAACACCACTGAGATTCCTAAAATCCTATTAGTAAATGAAACAGAAAACACAGAGAAAGCCAGCACATCTCTCAGACACAGAGGCACTGTGAAACCCTTTAAGCCCCAGTGGTCTGGTAATGTTGTCAGCTATTTTAGCCATGCTCTTTAGCAGGCTTTTAAAATAGAATCCACCTGGCCTCATTTCCATAGCCAGGAAGTAGGCCATGTAATCAGGGGTTTAAAAAGCATCTTTGAATCCAGGTCATGACACTTGTGCTGGCAGCTGATACGAGTGTGAAAAGCCAGGTTGGAGGGCAGGGGACAGCAGAGGCTGCAGCCTGCTGCTACAATTTGATTTTTTTTTTGGTGGGGGGAGTGGGGTGGAATGTGATTTTGAATTGTCGATGTGAATGAAATGCATTCAAATCTATCTCTGAGCATATAAGCAGGGTGACTTTGGGAACATCTGTCAGCACTGAAATCAACAGCCCAGGTTCTACAGTTCCTCATTTGTGTAACTCTCTGCAGGTGTGTTCAGCCCTACCTAGACATGGGGGGAGCATTAGCAGGTGTGGAGAAGAGGGTTCCTCATGTTCTAATGCGAGCCCTTCAGCTGCTGCTAACTGGCACCTGTGTGTGTAAACAAACTCCTGTGTCACCCCTGAGATGTTTGTTCACGTCACAAAGGCTGACGCAAACTCTTTCTACACAGATGACAAACAGGTCAGACTCACTAGAAAAGTCATTGAGTCTTCTTGTGGTGCAAAAATGGGAAAGTATCACTTGCTTGACTGCCTTGCCAATATTATTCCCTCTTTCCCCTTTCCTGAGTGTCATCTCCCGTCCCACTGTAAATATTGAGGCTTTTTATTTTATGGGATGGAAGTCTGCCCTTTTTTTTTTTTTTTTCTCTCCATATTTTTCTTCCCCTATTCAGCCTTGACCAGTGGCATAAGCAGGAAGAGTGGATCTATCCCCAGCTGAGAGAAGAGGCTTGAAGCAAGTAGCTTGTCCTTTCCTGGGGCACACTCCGGTGCTGTGGAATTTGGTCTTTCACACACACGGTGCCAGGATTGTCAGAGTGATGGACTGCTTCTATGGCTGCTTGATAAACTGTCTATGACACAATTGCTTGTCACTGCAAGTCTTAAGCTCTCACTCCTCACCTGGTTTTCAGTTAATTGGACACAGGCAGAGCTAATTAATAAGTAGACAACTTTTCCTTCCTAAGCACCTCATGCTGCCCTACAACGTTAGAACTCGGCATCCTTCAGAGAGGAGCACAGTTCCTCTGAAATGCCTTTCTTCCTTTCATTTTCACAATAATTCTGTAGTTTCTGGCTATACCATCTGTTGCCCCGAGTCTTGATGAGAAGCCTTGGCAGACATGTGATGATAGTCAGCAGATCTTTGTATCAGCTCTAACACAAGCCAACTGCAGAACAGCAGAACCAGGCAGGAAAAAATGCACCTTCCTTAACATTCAGGCTCAGGATCTTGGGCTTTCTCATTCACTGTCACAACTGGGCTGAAAGAAGGGGCACACTCATTTCTGGCAACAGAGAAGTTTCAGCAGAGGCCTGATCCATCACCAAATGACAAACCTATTGATAGCATCTGCCAGAGCAGAACATAACCAGAGCAGCAGGTGGGAGAACAGACTGCCATTGTGGGTTGAGGGTTTTTTCAGTAACTCAAAACTTTCCTCTTTATGGGGTCTCGACTGACTGTGATTTCCTGCTTATCCACATAATATAATCTCAATTTTCTACTTAACAGGCCCTACCTTGAAGTCAGCCAGATTTCCTGGTGATTATTCTAGAGTCTTTCCCAGAAACTGGAAGGGTTATTTTGTAACCTGAAATGAAGAGATGCCTTAATTTTTCCCTAGAAAGATGGAGATAGAAATAGAAACACCTAAGACAGTTTGCTGCCATATGCCCCCACCCCTTCCCTTTATATCAAACAGCTCAGGTGTCACTGAGCCTTAGGACCCTTTTCCATTTGTTTGTGTCCAAATAACGTATGAAAAGTGACATATTTTAGAACACAACCTCAGCCTTCCTGGGTATTTTTTTTGCGGTTTAAATACTGAACATCAGCTGAAGCCCCCACAACATCTGGGTACATTTAACAGAAGAATCTAACAAAGCCACATTTAATTGCTCTCTATGTTTTCACTTCCTTTCCCATCAACACTAATTGCAAAATGTGTGTGTAAATAGTGACTTAATTCTGACCCTCCCAGTCAACATCTGACTAATTTAGAAATCTCTCATGCTTTCTCATCACCCTTTTGTGTGACTGTTAATCACACAGCAGACAGTTCCACTGCTGAACTGTTTGGATAGGGGTGGGACCCAATCTGAAGCCTAACACTAGAATCCCAGATCATATTGACTTTACTGGCAACAGCCCATTTTTACTGACGTAAGGCTACAGACACAGGAGCTGCACTTGATACAAACATGTAATTACAACAGAAACTCGGGTCCCTAAGCTATGTTACAGCACCAGTTCTTAACACTGCAGAGGGTTTAGAGCATTTCTGGCAGAAGAAATATGTTCTTAGCAGTAATAGAGCAAGAAAAGATGCTATTTGATGCAAGACAGATATTACTGAATGGTAAAAGTGTGTGTGAGGAAGTATGCAAATGCCAACATGAGGAAACTAAGAAGTGCCCATTTTTGCTCAAAGCCTTGCTTTGTCTGGCTTCAGACGCTCGGGTGTTCCCTGAAGTGGGATGTTTAGATACAGATATTTACACGAGGCTCTGACTTGGGTCACACTCGGGCTGAAACCTGATGATGGGCAATTTCCTGGATGATACAAATAGGATGTTGAAGGTGGGATCTGTTTACCCATCGAGGGAAAGGGTAAAGTGCCATGCTTATGCCAGAGCATGCAGCCTTCAGCAAGGCAATTGGGACTGTGCTCGGCAAATCTCATAATTCCCACAGGCATTGCAACTGCTCCCAGGAACACACAGAGTCCCACGGCAGGGCCAGGCAGCACCCAGGACGCTGTTACTCATCCACCAAACTCAGAGTGACTCAGTGCAGTAACCATCTCCAGGGTCCCTTTGCTGCCAAGGATGTGAATGAACAGGGCTTGCAGCTGCACATTGCCTCAGCAGAGACATTTGTTCAGAGCACTCGTGTGGCAAAACAAGCAACTACTTGAAAAGGAAGCAGTTTAAGCAGTTTAACTGCTTGTATTTCCTCTCTCTTTGATAACTGGACTGGGCCCGCTGACTCAGAAATCTTTCCAGGGTGAATTCCTTCTTGCTCCTTGTAGCACTTGTAAGGATATTTTCTCCTGCAAAAGCCTCTCCTTTTTTTTCCCCCCACCTCTACAGGGGATGCTGAGAAGAGAACCACAGAGGTAACAGCCAACTTTCATTGCAAACGGCTCACTAGTGGATTAACCTCAGTGGCTTGAACCTCTTCTCCACGAGGTCCCAGGCAGCTCAGTCCAATGCTGCTCCTGCTGTAGGAACACACACCTGTAGCCACTGTCCTGTGGCTTTAGCAGGAGTGAACTGAACCCCTGCGCTAAATCCTGCTTCACATCTCTGCACTCCCGGGGGCACTGGGACGGACTTGCAAACACAGACAGAGGCCTCTCCAAACAGATTGGAAGGGTCATTGCAGCTTAAAAGAGTCACCGAAAAGAACTTAGAGACACCAAGCAGATTCTTCACATCATTTTGTTTAGACAATGGTAGCTGCATGCAGAAACGAAACCGTTGCCTGAAGCCCAATGCCAATCCTTTGATTTTGCATCTCGTGTGAGCAATTAGCAGCTAATGACCAGCAGTGACCAGCAGGGCTCACCCTGTCCCATCTGGACAGGGCTTGGGCAGAGGAGTGGGGATGAGGCCAAACCCACAACAGCTGAGCTCTGGTCCCAGGGCAGCATCACATGCTAAATAAGCTGCTTGAGCCGCTGGTCTCTGCTTCAGTATTTCAGCCAATAAATTAGCAGATATTTTACAGTCTTTTGAAAGATACGGGCAACTACAAAGTATATTTCTGTGGCAAAAACAATCCTAGGCACTCTGAAAAACGGGCCCTTTCAGGATATTCCTGCACCTTGGCTTTTCTCCCTGCTAGCTTGCAGTAGAACTCTGCTGTGCCCACTGCACTGTCCTCCTTCCCATACCCTTACCACCTTCCCCGTGTGCCTTCTTCTGTGCACCTCCCACAGGTGAATATTTCCAAACAAGTTTCTCAAGTGTGGCATTTTGAGTTTTGTTTTCAGTGCTGTATCCCAGAGCCATTAAACACGAGCAATCCTTCTCCAGATGCCTCAGCACGCGCAGTCTGTCGAGCCAGGACTGACTCCACGAGAAAACTATTGAGATATTCAGCTGGTGTTAGGCAGAGCTCTGAAACGCGCTCTAATGTTACAGGCAGGGGCTCCTCTTACCCGAAGACAAGGCCAGCTCTCTCTGCACTTCCACATTCTGCACATTCCCCAGCTCTGGGGCTGGGCTTGGCTCTGGCCAGGAGCTGCTCTCATGTTCCCCAGTGCAGCCCTTGGCTCCTTGGTGTCCCACACCTGTCAGAAGGCCTTCTCCTGGAAATAGCTTCCCTCACAGCATTTGAGGCATTGCACAATTGGAGGGAGTTCATTTGATGCTTCTGGGAGACAACACTGAGAGGCTCAGCTGTTCATTTCTTGCCCTCCCACAACACATGAGAAAGAGAGTACTCAACAGAAAAAGTCCATCTGCTGATTCATGGTAACACATGAATCCTTCTTCTCTTGCAAACGGCACTGGCTGTGGAACAAATAATACTCCAGCTGATGCAGTCAAGAGCTTCCCAGAGACACCATAAAGAATCTGGGGTGGGCTTCTAAAAGAAAACCAAAACAAAACCACAGGCTTCCCCTCCGTCTTTGGGCTGGTGCAGGCTGCCCAGCAGGGCACAGGATGGAGGGGAAGCCCTCCTGCCACAGCACCCCTTCTGCACTGTAGCTGCCTCCTGCCCTGCAGCCTGTCACCTCCAGTGACACACCTTCCACTTCTTGTGTTAGCCAGGAGTTGGTGTGCACGTGTGCTCCGGCCCCAGCTATGATGAACATTTATCATCAGTGAAACAACCGGGCCCTGCTGCACAGAAATCACCAGATCAGAAAAGCCAGAGAGGACCTTTTTCTCCACAAGCTGTTTTGCTCCATTAAACAAACATTCAAGCTCCTTAATCACACACTGGACTCATTTTGTGCCACAGAGCTGTGCATACAACTTGACTCCGAACATTCAGGGCTTTGAGAAGTAGTATCTAGCAACTGACTACAACATCTACCTGGATCAAGGCATGGAAGAGCCAGGAAAAGAAGGCTTTCAGTCCTGCAAGGGCCAAAGCCTTGGGACCTGAAAGAGCTAAATGTCTCTGACTTAGTCCAATCCATCCATAGTCCTGTCTCCAGTGAGTTGGTGCTTCACCAGTCAGCTTCAGACATCAGACAGGAGAGGAAGATCTGAGTTTTCCACACTTTGCCTAAATGGAGATTGGTTTTGTTTTCTCCTTGTGGTACAAGGGCTGTACCAGGGACAGACCACACCTAGTTTTAGGAGCTCCATGCAGAAGTTCCAAGAAGGATTTAAAGCATCACAGACTTGTTGCCTTGAAATTCACTCTGCACCATGACTCAGGCTGGGCAGCACAGACAGAACATTGCAGTCCTGTCATCCACTCCCTGGGTCAGCCAGAGGCCACGGGTTGTTTTGGAAAAAGTTTCAAAGCATCATTTTGGCTACTGATTCTGAGGATTTCCAGAAATGCTAATGAGACCCAGCACAAACCCAAGCACGCACAAGTCCTGTTCTCATAGGGGAATCCACAGCACAGGCCAAGAAGGCAACACCAGCACCCTGCTAAGCCCTGTGGCTGAGGGGAGCTCTGCAGCCACAGCAGCTCCATAGTTCCTTTTTTTTTTTAAAATGTTACAGAGTGCAACTGGTTAATCAATCATAGCCCTGTGACTCCTTAGCAAGGCTCTACACTTCACTGTGGGCCTCCTTGCACTAATCCTTCTTTGGCTGTACCAGGGAGATGCTGCTCTGTACAGCTCAGCCTTGTCACTCACCGAGTGATTGCTCCAGTAGACAGAGGCCTGGCCACTGCAGGCAGTTCCAGCTGCAGCCCCTTGGACCAGAGAACCCTTAAACTCAGACAGTGTTTACACCTGTAGCCTGTGCTGTTGCCATAACAGCTTCCTGGGGCACTGTTTATATATAAATGACTGTATTCTACTGAAGGGCAGCTTTAGGAGCCGTCAAGTAAAACTCAAATGTCTCATAAATGTATCATCTTTAACAGGGTGAACAACTCCAGGAGAGACCTAGCAAGGGCTTATGAAGTGCTTTAGAAAAGGCTGCAAGGTCTGGATTTTTCAGTTAGTTACCAGTGACTGCAGTTACTGGAGTGCAGTCACAGCATTTAGCCCAAGACACCTCATGCTGTGAGCCAGGGTGGGAGAAGGGTTTGGGGGCACCCAGGCTGGCCCTGGGCAGAGTGCACAGGGTGGTTACCTGGAGATGTCCTGCTCTGGCTGGGGTCACTCTGCTGTCCTTTGGCAAAGCAGAGACACAAAGATGTGCTCCAGTGAGTACAGCAACACCTCTAAGATCAGTCTAGTTCTTACAATTAAATCTCCCCCTCTTTGACCACAGTAAGGGAGGTGCAAAGCTTAGCAGATATTTCATTCTGTTACAGACACAACATCCCAATAGGCCTGCATGCCAACCTCTCCGAGGGCTCCCCTGTATGTGAGGTGCTCAAGACGAACTCCTCTCTGCTCAACCAAGATGGATTCTTCCATGGAAAAATGGGATTCAGAACAGCTCTATCAAAAGGTCTCCTGAATATGTCAGAGGTAGGAGAAAGCCACATACAGCTGTACAACTTGCCTTCCTGATACAAATGAGCCTGCATTTATCCCAGCACTGAACAGCTGAGGACCTTTCCCAGATCCCAGCTGTGAGTAGGCTTAGAGATGAATCCTGCCTGTGCAGCTTGAGCTGGCTTTTAGGTCCTGGGCCGCATTCTGCCAAAGGCTCTGCAGCCTTTGAGAACACATTCCTCCCTGATTCAGTGCCTGTATACACTGTTAACTATTTATCTGAGGAGGCAGAAGGGGCATTGGAATAGGTATTTACAAAGAACCTAGAGATTAGTAAAGAGCAAATGACAGAAGAGTCCTAAGTAAGCACCAGGCTTTTCATCAGCTCGTGAGAGGTTTTGGTTCTCTAGGGAGATGGCTGGTTTTGCCCCAAGAGCAAGAATAAACATGCTCAGGTGATCAAAACTGCATTCATTTTAAACAGAAATGGGTGTTCAAATGTCCTATGTATTTAGAACATCCTAGTATCAGCAACATCCCCACCAGCAGTACCACAAAGAGCCCCATGCCCAGGGGAGGCTCTGGGCAGCCCCGCAGTGCTGCACATCCCTGTACAACCACAGCACCTGGTGCTTCCCAGAGCCAGGGCCTGACTCCTGCCCAGTGAGGGCCCAGCAGCCCCAACACTCCCCTGCTCCCAGCCTCTGCCAGGGCTTGCTCTGACCCTTTTCTGCTGCACAGGTGAAGCAGGAGCTAAAGGCCCAGGTGGAGCTGTTCCATGAGCTGACAGGTCACCTACCTCCTCACATGGATGGGCACCAGCACGTCCATGTTCTCCCAGGTAAGAAGGAAATCTTCTTCCCAGCACCAAGCAGGCAGGAGAGTCGGCTCAGAGAGGGCTCCCCCTGCCACAGCTCCCTGTATGGGCAATAAACCCCACCATGAGACACCTGCAGGCAGTTGCAGTTTGAACGTTCCCACCTGACCCCCCCAGTCCTGCCCAGCCCCAAACTCTCTGCTTGGAGCCCTGGGTCTCTTCCCCAGGGCGCTAATGACACAAATGGCCCAGGTTACGCCTTTTCCTTCAAGGAACAATAATTCTCCTCAGCATCCTTATTCCATGTTCTCACCCACACTGAAGGAGGCAGACCAAAGCCAGCAGCAGACTGGCCAGTTTAAACTGGAATGTTGGAGCTTGCAATAGCTGGTGGCTCTTGCAGATGCTACAAGACCTCCATCCTGTCCACTGTGTTCCCACCCCAGTCCCTGCCTGCAGTTCTCAGCTTTAGAGATGATCAAGGATCTTTCGTCCTTGTTTTGCAAATAAAGTCATTGTGGTACACAGCTGGAAAATGGAGTGGGAAAAGAATCCAGGTTTTCCCACTCCAGTACTAACTGCCCCTGGATAACATTGCTCTGGCTGTACAAGGACTTGATGAAGAACTTGTTCCTGACGGTGCAGTCACCTCTGGTGCACTCTAAGACCAGAGTCACTCACTTAGAAGGGGGGCTGGACTAAGGCTCAGTGCTGAAAGGAGGAATGACAAGGCACCTGCAGCAGAAGTTCAGGGGGAAATGTTCCCAGTGTAGAAGGTGGCTCCCATACAGACGGATTTCAGCAGAAGATAAACCAAATGGAATTTTATTTTCTTAAACACAGAAAAGAAAGAAGCCTCTCTGCTAACAGCTTGCAGGGGACACGAGAAGCTGGTTATCCAGCTCCTGACTGCAGTCTCTGGTTTTACTTACAGAGGTCAGGCACGTATTTGCAGAGGTGTTAGAGGAATATGGGATTAAGTACACACGTGTCCCAATAGAGCCAGGCCTTCATAACTGTGACTGGATTCCACCATCCCTGATGGACTTTTACCTGGGAGTAGAAGAAGATTCTTTTAACACAGTGGATGTGTTTACAAAGCATGGAATAAGGTAAGACAGGTATTACTCACCCTTTTTTGTAGTAAAACATTAAGATTTTATCAGTTCCTGATAGTATCTTTCAAAAATGGAACACCAGCTTTCTCTTTCCTCTTAGGACTTAGAGAGAGGTTCAGGAGGAGCACAAAAGTGCTGGGGGCACAAGGGCTTAGGAAGTTTTGTTTGAACAGAGATGAGTCACTTTCTATTTGAAAGGGAATGTTCTTTTCGGGGTATGCTTCTCGGCCTTTCTAGTGAAGGTGCATCAGCTTGGCATCTGGAATGTCTGGAGAAATGCTGCATCAACACTGGAATTTTAAAAGTATTATCTAGGGAAAGTTTTCAAGAACTAAATTTTCATCTTCCTGTCGTAGTAGAGAAAGGGTTTTAAGTAGCAGGAAAGAGATTAACTCGAAGCAAGTATTTGTTAAGGGGAAGCAAGAAGCTCTGAGAGTTGGCAGTACCAGAGCTGGTGATCCCTGCTCTAAGCAAACAGCCTTGTCAGTGTCCTGCATCTAGGGGGCCAAACCCAGAAAGCTCAGCCCTTCCCCCAGTAAAATCCTTCTCTTAAAAGCTTAGACAGTGTTTTATGGATTAAAGGCCTTTCACTAGAGACCCTTGCAGTCACCTCTCCTTTGGAGCAGATGTCATCACTTCCTCAGTCCACTGGAAACGTTATTTTCTGGGATTTTTTTTTTTTGGGTATCAGTTGTTCTGAACGCCAGCAGCAGGCTGGCATTTCTCCCTTCTCAAGAAGAGCCGAGCTGGGCTCTTCTGTGATCATTCAGGTAAAGACTCCAGCCTCGATTTCTCCCAAGAAAATTCTCATTCTGCCCTCACATGCACTGGTTCAGCTCTCCCAGACTCGTCCAGGCCACTTAGAACTGACACTCGCAGCCAGACTGGAACAAAGAATTGTGCGAAGCTACAAAGAAACAGCGTGTGGGTGGTGTCCTTTAGGAGTAACATTTTGCCCAGTTATTACGGCTCCTTGATACATTCTGGCAGAAGGCTTCTTTAGCTGGGTGGTAGCTATTTTGTTTCAGTCACTTTTGTTTCTACTTGGCTGAGGGTTATCATTCAGGCTAAGTTGTTTTGATAGTGTGGCATTTCTCAGTTTAGTGCTGCTCTTCCCTTTTGGGAAAATGAAATGCACCTGTAAGCTCATAGCTGCCCAACACCCCATGAGCTGTGACACGGTGCATGTCAATTCTGTCCCAGCAGCAGTGCTGGGGCTGTGCTGGGCCTTGCTGTCCCTGCAGAACTGCTGCTTGAAATAGGATCCTGGTTTCAATCAGGAAAAGCTCTGGTTTTACTTTTGTTTATAGTTAAAAGTTTTAAAAAACTCCACCCCTTTTTCTATCTTAAATTTTAGGTAAATTTTGATTCCTAATCCACTGGATGTAACACAATTCTCTTCCTACCTCTTTAGCATTAACCCCAGTGTTCCCCTCTCTGGCTCCAGGTGGCCAGACATTTACATAGGCCTGAGCACCATGGGCAGGAACATGTCTGTCAGCAGCGTCCGGAGCGCCATCGACAGCGCCATCCTGGAGCTCAGGGCCAAGGCACCGCACAGCAGGACAGTGACCATTGAACTGATGGTGCACCCGGGCTACCCCAGTGTCCCACCCGTCGGCGGCTGTGGGGAAGGACCAGATGATTTCTCACAGTCCTGGGAGCGCCTCCATGAACTCCAGACATTAATTAAGCCGGAGCTACAGAGCCATTACAAAAGCAGGAACATTCAGCTGTGTTCATTCAAAGATCTTTAAATAAATGAGCAGACATCCATCCATCCACCCATCCATCCACCCACCCATCCATCCATCCATCCATCCACTGGAGACAGGCAGTTGCTAATGTCCACATCACTGTTACCAGTGTCACAGGCCTTGGCACAGCTCACAGGAGCTGTGAACAGCCTGGGAATGGACACCACCACCCTGTGAGAAGCTCCAGGTAGTGCCCCAGAGCCCCAGCTGCCAGTTTTAAGGCCACAACATCAGCTCTAAACGTGCCAAACTCCTTCTGAGACACCCCCTCCACACTGCCCCAGTGCAGCACACGCTCCCAGGGCTCAGCTGCTGCCAGCAAAGGGGCAGCATGGAGACGCTTGGCTGTGAGGCACGGCAGCACAGCACCCTGAGGGGTCCGACCATTTCTCCTTTCAGACTTAATGGCAAAACAAGGAACGTGCTGGGGAGCAGGTGCTGCTTTGGAGCAGCCACTCAGGGTAGGTCACCCACAGGGGCCTGGACACCTTCAGCAGTTGGTTTTCTGAAAGCAGCCAGTCCCTGCCCCCCAACTCGTACCTGCTCACCAATGGTGAGGGGTGCAGGGACACGTCACCCTCAGGGCCTTCCTCTGGTTGGAGCAGTCGGGTCACGCGTGGCCCAGTGGGGTCTGCAGCCACCTCCCAGGAGCCGGCAGGAATTGTGTCTCTGCCTGGTTACGTTGCCTCTTGGCATTAAGCCCCCCTAGGAAAGTAACATCAGCCGCAGCCCTGTCGGAGAGGCTTTTTTGGATGACTTTGCAGGAGCAGCAACTGTTGACCCATCTGCTATTTCAGTAACTGCTGTGTATGAGAGCAGCAGCAACTGGCCCTGCACCACCCACTGCCCCTCAGGACAACCACGAGCTGTGCCAGCCATAAGCACGGCTGCGAGTGGAGAAAGTCCCTGTACTCGTCCCTTTTATTCCTGTCACCAGAGCATTCGGACTCCATCAGGCCCCAGTAGCAATGCTGATAGGTTCTTAACTGCAGCCCTGTCATTCCTGTAGGACTTTCACAGGGGGAAAAATTATTTTAGATTGTTTATGCTCATTCTCTGCACAAGAGTGATCTATTTAACATAATTGGTTTTGTTAACCATGTTTTTTAATATTAAAAATGTCAGTATGATCATCATTCTTTTAAATGAAAAATAAACTCAGGCTTTTTCTATTGCAAAGCTTCAGGAGGCTTTTGGGTTTAGTTACATCTGGTGAGTGAACTGAACCCACTCACCTGTCTGCTCCCACACCGCCGGAAGGGCCTCCCTTTCTGTCGTTAATGGGAACTGTCTGACCTTTCCTGTAACACGTCTGAGGAAGTTTTTGTCCTGTACAAACAGGAAAAACATCAAGGACGCTGTAGAAAATTTTTCCCGATTCTTTCCTATGTTATAGAAAATGACTTAGATGTGTGAGCCGGGGCCGGGTCAGAGCAGGGCAGGTGCTACCCCTGGGGATGCCTCGGCCCCGGAGCCACTCCCGGGGGGAACCGGGACAAACCCGCGCCCGGAGCGCTCGCAGCCGCCAGCGCCACCCCGTGCCCGCCGGGCCGCTCTGCAGCCGGTGGCGGAACGCAGAGCTCCCATCGCTTAGGGAATTGTCACCACGTTCTTATGGACACTTTTAAACCTCATTATAAACATTTAAACTGCTCCGAGTTCTAAGCGCTGAACTGGCTCTGACCGCACCCATCAGGACGTTACACACCTGTGGAATTTTGGATGCAGTTCCTGGCAGCTGAGCACGGAAGACCCGAGGGCAGCCTTACCCGAGCACTGCACTGCGAACAAAAAATGGACTTGGTAAATTCTGTATTTTCAAATGAAGAGCATTAAACCCCAAATTTCCGTTTAATTAGAGACGTGAATAAAGAACTACTAAAAGACTACCCAACAGGGAACCTCTCAATTGTGTAAAATATAGGGAGATAAGGAAATTTCTCAGTGGTTCTGTGAAAGCTTTAAAGACAACCCAAGTTCAAATTAAAACACCACTACAATCCCAGCTAACTCCCAGACCTCTGTGAAAATAAAACCATGCCACAAAGCCTTTGAGAGCAATTTTTATTAGGGTAGCAGAATGGACTTGCAGAAAGCCTATACCAGTACTCCTGGGTGTAGTTTCACCAGTGCGCTGCTTTTATTGTGGATGTTCAACTGCACGTTTAGAATTCAGCATGGCTTAGGGAACCAGAGAGAACAAGAGCTTGATTTCCTGAGTTAACATAGGACTTCGCACTTGGATTTCTTCTCCTCAGCCTTCAGCCACACAGGTGCTGGATCCCTTTGTTCAGAGGCTGCCCCAGACGCGCGCCAGCACTTTGTTTACACGTTTCACAGTTTAGCAATTGGACTATGAAGAACACACCAAGAGAACTGATAGCGAGATCTGCCTTCCGCGGGACCTCTGCGGCTGGAATGGGAGTGGCTGATGCGGCGCAGCACGGCTCGGCCGGAGTTCCTGGAATCATGCAGCCCTTCCGTCCCTTCCCAGGCATCCGATCACAGCAGGGCAGACAGACGCAGTCTTTGACCTGAGAGGCTTTACAACCACAGAGTAACTATTGAGTAGCAACGAGGGCAGCAAACTAGTGCTACAGTTTTGTTTCAAATAAAATTTAGAGAATGGTAAGTTTCCATGCCGACAGACATGATCAAAGGTACAGTGACTCAGGTGATGCAGAAGTTACACACTTCGGTTTGACAGATAATTTGGCATTATTTTATTATGAATCCGAGTGAGTGTGAACGAAACAAAATCAGTACCAACTTTCTGCAAATGAAGACACAAAGATGTGAAAATTTGGTAATAGTGCTCTCACAAGCCTGAAAACACTTAGGAAATGCAAGTTTCCGTAAATAAGGTGAATGTGGTTTAACTTTATTTACCTGCCAAAGAATCTGTCTAAGAACACTTAAACATAAAATTTCTTAGCTCCCTAACTTATAAAAAAATTTACTTTCAACAGAGGTGAGGTACTGGGCTGTCATTGTTTACACTAAATTGGAAGTGAAAGCCGGAGGAGAGGGATGAATGAGGAAATAGCAAATACACAAGACATTAAAACCAAGAGAGACCTACTGCTTGACACACTAGTTCTGAAAGGTTGCAAAGGCAGAGGCTGTATTAAAACTGAATTTAGAAGTATAGGCAACCACCCAGGTGTCAGGGTTTTTTTAACTCAGTTTCCTGCACATCAAAATGATATGTGCTCCCAGATACCGATGGATTTCTGGAAATAATCCATTCGCTCAGTAGCAGACCCCAGCTGGAGAAGGGGAGACAGCAGGTTGACTGTGTGGCAGTTTGACTGTGGAGCTACGATCACGCTCTGGGCTGGGGAGGAAAGGCAGCAGAAGCAGCAGAGACACGGCAAAGGAGGCTCAGCTCTGAACGGGAAGGGCTCCCTTCCTTCAGCATGCGCAGGAGCGCCCCGGGGCCGCCGGAGACCGGCTCTGCCCGATGCAGCTGCAGCTCGGCTGACCCTGAACGCTCACGAAATGCCCTGCCCTGCCCTGCCCGTGTGCTGGGACACAGCAGCAGGCGAGCACACTCTGTCACACCTTATTGCTCAGGCCTGGCCTCGCAGCGGCGCCGGGGCTGGGAACGGCTCTGGGGCCATCCCACAAACACCCATGCTCCTGATGCATTCTGAGGGAAAACGTTCAGAGAGGACAGCACTGCTGCCAGATTTAGTTCTTGAATTCGAAATTAACATTTCCAAAAGAACGATTTTAAACTCAAAAGACAGTTTGTCACTTTGGTACCTCTTGGTCCCCAATTTCTGGAACTCTCCCGGACTGGTTGCAATGTTGTTCTGTGCACGTTTCCCGCTACTCTGCATAGGTATTAAAGATAGAAGTGAAGGAAGTTTGCAATCACATTCCACTACTTGTTTGCTACAGATTTTTTTTCCAAAGTTTTCCAAAAGCAGAACATAAGCCATATTCTAATTCAATGACGCACACAAAAACTTGGGTTTCCCCGTTTAATAGACATTGGCCAGATTTACATCAGACCCAGACATTATTTCTGATTGGTTTTGGGGGGTTGGGTTTTGTTTATTATGTTACAAACTGAAGTTCAGGGGAACTTGCAACAAGTCCCACAAAGCACAGTGCAACATTTAGAAAGAAAAGTAAACGAAACTGCCAAACACTCAATCATTTTCTGCCAGAACTGGGATATTTTACCTAGGACGTCACTTTGAGGGGGGAGTTAAAATTCAATGAATGAACTCAAGATAGTGGGAACTGCAAGGAAAAATAAGAAATGACAGCCACAACCTTTTCAATTTAAGGGCAGAATATAAGTCTAAGATATTTTTGATAAATTCTGACAAGAAAAAGAAAACAGCATACTTTAAAGTATATTGAAGCAGTGATTTTTAAACAAAGAAAGCAGAACTAGAACATCTTAAATTTTAATCCTTTCTTTACAGGTTACCTAGCCCACTTTTGATTAAGAAAACTGTAGAAAGTTAGTAACAGCCACAAGTTCACACCGAAAGGTGGCACTTGTCAATTTTCCATAGAGTCCTGCTTTACGGGGTGTCTCAAATGCACTGCTCCGATCTTCTATCATAGGTTGCTGACAGCACTTGTGTCAGATTTTAGTCCACTGGTCGCTTTTCACCATATTTCTTTGTAAACTCTTCAGCGTTCTTACAGAATTTTTTACGGTCCTTAGAGTATTCTTCAGCTAGGTCAGCCCGGAGAGGGTGCTCGGGCTGTGGATCATTCACCAGTGCTATGAGGGACTGGATTACTGTCAAAAGAAGTATAAACACCGTCAGAGACTAAGATGGTTAATTTTTCAAAATCAAAATGTAAGCAAAATTCCCCTGTAAGAAAAGAGCTTTAACTGCATTTAAATACATCCCCATAAATCTCGGGCCTTTTCAAGCGCAGGGTGTGAGTAAGCTGCAGTGATATGCCAAGATTTAGTTCAATGACCATGAATGAACACCAGAAAATCGTATTTGTAAACAAAATCAACACGAATAGAGACCAAAGTGCACTACAAATGATTTCCCATGTAATTGGCATCCCATCTAAAATCCTCTCCTATGGCTGAGAAAGAATCAAAGTTCTCAGACAAGTTCACTGAAGGGATTGGGTAAAGATGGAATTTGCACCATGAAGCATTTCCCAACACCTGTCACAGTGATGCAGCTGTGACTGAGCCTCTTCTGGAAACCCTTTTTTCCAGCTTTATTTCCCTCTGGTTCTTACTTCTCCTATGAACAGCAGGCAAGTCTTCCCTTTACTCTCAACTGCCCAAGGCAGCCACCAGTAGAGATGCCCTGGGCAAACAAAGGGGTGACAGTGGCAAGGTGCCCACAGCAATGTCACCAATGTCCTCCCTGTCACTTTCCAAAGAAAAGCCATCCATTCAGGAAATGGAACTGCACCTGACATTTGCACAGCGAACCTCACACCCCACGGTGCCATTTACTGCTCCATTTTCCCCACACACATCCTCACAGCCACTGGAAGCTCACAAGGATCAGGGGTCCCACTGCCCAGCCACCCACAGGTCTCAGTGTTCCTGGGCAGGAATGCAAGTTTGTACAATGCTGATCACTCCAGCAGATACCGGAACACCAGAGTGGCTTCATTTGGGGCATCGAGCTCAGTCTTTTCTACCCATGAACAAACCTCAAAACAAATACTCAAAGCCACACTCAAATCTGACGTTTGTCTCTGAACTGCTAAACAGGAACATTTCTTACCACAAACCCGAGTTTAAACTGCAACAAACTATCTAAGGAATGTAGAATCGATACCAGCTTCCTTCACAGTAACTCACCAGCCCTGGCCCTACAGCAACTGCCATCACATTGCTGACTGCTTATGAAACCAGCAGAAACACCGAGTGGCAATCCCTTCTCGCTGAGCAAAGCACACAAAAACACTGCAGAGGAAATGTATGTGCAATAACCTTAATAACAAGCCAGCAAAAACAGGCCTGGCAGAACAGGAGCTGCCTCAATACCCACAGCATTTGGAAACTATACTGCCATAACAGTTGTTTTTGATACTAAGCATAAATTAATAAAAAGTACAACAGTAAGATGCACATTTAGTATGTGAAAGGTAAGTTAATGATTTATGATGAACCTAATCTCTTCACTTTTTTGACACCTGCATGAACAAAACCAATCACTTTGATGCTGTACTAATAATGTCACATTATTTCATTGAGAAAAGCTGAGGGTGATTACTCAGTGCAGAAGAAATCGGAACAAAAAGGAATAGACATTTAAGCAGGGTTGTAGTAACACTGTCACAGGTTCATACAACCATGTAGTAACGACAGATGTTGACACTAAAACAACTTCTTGAAGAAAGAGTTAAGACAAACCAAAGACCACAACAGAGCATACCATGAGCGATTTGTAATATTCTGATACCCAGGATTGGTTCCAAATTCTGGTTTTAGCACAGCTTTTATTCACTCCCTCAGATAAAAAGGGAATTGCTACTTTTCAGGGAGACACTATTTTCTGCATGCAAACAATTGCTTCAGTAGCTCCAGCTAACGACAGCTTGTTTTTCAAGCTGCATAGACACATAATTCCTTCAAGTTAACTAGAAAAGGCTGATATAGGGCCAAGACGGCTGCTCAGGTGTTCACAGAAACCTTCCACACATTCTTTCCATCTCCTCTCTCCCACGGATCTTTGTCCTGTATAATCAGGGATAAATCTACAACAAATCTAAGATCTTGGCCGTCCTATTTCAGAGGTTCTTTTTGCTGCCACCTCCATTTTCACCAACATTCGGCTGCTTCCTCTCTTCTAAAACAACTACAGGAATTTTCCTTTCCTGTCTTTGGGCAAGATCACACAACTGGAAGTACTTTCATTAGCATGCAGGAGTACACAGAAAAAAGAAATATAAGTACAGGATTGCTTCCCATCAGGAACATAGATCATGTGAAAACAACCTTAAAGAAGAGCCTGGAAGAAAGAAATGTTTTCTCCTGGTGTCACCGAAGCTCTAGCACTGCCCTAAACTGCTACTCCTTTGAATTAATACTCCTAAAAAATAAGCATTTTTTCGCAAGGATGTTTGCTTTCTATATGTATAATAATAAAAGCCTAATAGCCAACTAATCATTACCTGCCAGACAACACAAAATTCTCACCCCAACAACTAATGCAAGCAACAACAGGAAAAAACCCTACTTATATTACACTCAAGTCTGCCACAGAACCTGATGAAACTTTTTTCCTTACTATATTTAAATTCTTATCAAAGACACTCTACACAGCAAGACTGACAGCAATGATCTTTTAAGAACTACAAGTTAATCTGTGTAATTATTTCAGATTTTGTTTATGACTCCCTTGCTATTTCAAGCCATATGTTCAAATCACTGAACCACATGGCAGATTTTAAAACATACAAAGCCTTGAGGTTTTAGACCCTTTTTTTCAAACATGCAGGAATTTATTGAACACCCCTGGATTCTGAAGTCACCGTTTAAAAAGAAACACCAAAGAAGCCCCACACAAACTATCAGCAAAATTTTAAAGTATACTGAGGACACTTCCTCAATGAACTCCTCGGTCATGAAGAGTTTTGTGGTTTCCTGGAGCTGGAAATGCCACTTCAGTGCCAGTACCTCACATTCCAGTAACAAAATGAGATTCCACAAGAACTGTACTCTGCGCTCACCACGTGATTCATGACACAAACCTTACAATGAATATACACCCTCAGAGCCCTGAGAAGCTGACAAGTGAAACATCATTAGCTTTAAATTCAAACACACTACAAAGTTTCTCAATGCCCAGTTCTTTCTCCACACGGAGTCCTACCTTGGTCAGTTTTGGTTGCTGGCTTCCAGTTTTCAGCACTAATTACTGGCAGACAAACCTGCCCCTTTTCATCGATGTTAGGGTGATAGATCTTTGTTTTAAATGTAATCTTAGGAGGTTTGAATGGATATTCTGCTGGGAAGTTGATTTCAATTCTGAAGGCTCCTTTATCATATGGAGGATTGTCCTGCAACAAGAAGGCAGAATGTCAAGAATGTGGCACATGCTAATGGACACAAGTGAAAATCAGCACGGTACACACTTGGATTTCTTTGGTCTCTTGAATGACCTCTTTGAAAGGCACTTTCTACCAACACTACTGCCAGGTTTATGTGTCAGGAAACACCAAAACCTATGTGAGAGGCAATGCAACCTGCACATTTGCATCCACCCTGGAAAAAGCAGGTTGCCATTATCCTACATGGATATCCTCATGTCAGCTGGCTGACATTTCTGTTGGCAAGAAAGCATCCAGCTCCATTTACTTCCAACTCGAGGCCCTCTCTCGTGAGTAGTTTTATTCCCAGCTTCGTGTTTCAAAAACCATAGTAAACCCTTTCCAAGACACAAACAGCAAGGCTGACAAGGGAAATGGGTTTCTCAACAGCTATTTTGTGTGTCTCACAACATG
This sequence comes from Mohoua ochrocephala, assembly GCA_013398855.1. Classification (NCBI taxonomy): domain Eukaryota; kingdom Metazoa; phylum Chordata; class Aves; order Passeriformes; family Acanthizidae; genus Mohoua; species Mohoua ochrocephala. The sequence goes on from VZTA01018097.1 coordinate 219,076, forward strand.
GTGGCACGAACAGCAAAGCAATTTGATTTGTCAGATCTCCCTAAATGTTTCGAGAACGTTTTTGTGCTGACTACACAAAAATCTGCTGAGCATTCATTGGTACTAAAGATAGATATTCACTGTGTTTGCTGATGAGAACATTCTGAATTTGTATGCAGTTTTAGCACCCACTCTTATCAGATCAGTTTTGAAGGAGCAGGATGAGAGAACTGTGAAGTGAGCAAAGCGGTTCTTCATGCTGAAACAGAAAAAACAATGCCCAGAATTTCACTTAGAAAAACCTGTTAGACTATTGATAGTGATGCTTCAGATATTGCACAAAAGAGGCAGAACAAAAATAAACCATTGCTACATTTAAAGCCTATGAAAATACTGTTCTGCACTGAAAACATTAACTATGGAATGAAGCCTTTCCAAACACTCTGGGAACATGAATCAAAGGATGAGAGTTTCCAGTTGGTGTAAAGTATAATCACACACATTCTTCATTAGCAACCAGACCATTCCCTGCAATCAATTCCACTTCAGAATTTACCAATACTTGGGGGTGGGAAGCATTCTATTAAAATATTTGTCAACAGAAAACATTTAATTTGAGGCTCATCCATGTGGAGAATTTGGTCGTGTGTTTGTAAGAAACACAGCACAGTTTCTGCCAGGGGGAGAGGCAACTACAGCAGCTTTAAAATCATTTTTTACCCAAGCAATCCTAAAAGCTTTGGAAGTTGAACTAATAACTTGTGGTGGTGGCAGCTTAGGCAGTCACTGCCTCTTCCCTCACAGCTCAATTGTTCTTGCCTCCATCACGTGCTGTAATCTGTGAGGATGTTCAGTGAACTGACACAGGAAGTGACCTGCTTTAAAAACATCCATTTTCTTCACTGTACCTCACCAACACGTTGAGCCAAAGATGGAAGCAGAGCATGCAAGCAACTAATTTCCAATTATCTGTTCTGTTTGTTTTGACACTGACAAAGAGAAACAGAATTTTAAGTTCTGAAACACAACTTGCATTCGCCTGGAGTATTTTTGTTCTGCAAAAGTCTGTCCATAGACAGCAGTTTTGATTAAGTGAAATGAAATTCATGGTACACCATTGGTACCTCCTATGAGAGCAAGGAGCCTGGGCTAGATAACCTTGTTTTGATGTTGAAATCAAACAGACAGGGTACCTTGGCCACCCACAGGACAGACTACTTCATTCTACAATTTAGAACAGGAAAAGACATTGACCATGTATCTTCAATTTGCCTCTCAATTGAGTGAGCACCCTTAAAAACTAACATTTGTTCTGAAGAAAGAAATGTTACAAACTAGAGCTTTTAAAGCTTTACAGTTCACCTTTACATTATCTTTCACAGTAATTCTGTATGAACGCTATTAAAAATAATAACCATTATCTTTCACACCTTCATTAAGCAGCTGACCAAGAAATGCCTAGTTATAGCATTTAATAATCAGTAACTGGTTAGTCCTGCTGAAGTGTGTGTCTTTAAACCCTAAGCAAGAACATTTGCTAAAATGGAAATAGCACGTGAAGCAAAAACACAGAGAAAAAAAATTAAACTTTCTATGAGCTCATGTATCGCATTTTTAAGCCATCAGCCCTGGTACCAAAGTACCTGCAGAGACAGTAACACTAAAACATCTACACAGAACAAAAACTCGTACTACTCTTTGAACACAAACAACACATTTTAAATTACTATGGGAAGTGTAATTTCATAACAAAATTCTCCCTTAACTCTACCAGCAGTGAATTTGAGGCTATCTGCCCTGTAACAGGGCCTATTACAAACCAAAAGGCAAGTCTGGAGCACAGTTCATTGCACCAGCATTTAAACACTTGTGATGCTGCAAAGCTTTGCAAAACAAACACCACACTCATCCTCTGTCGAGCAGAAACTGTTAAAAATAGCTGCTGTACACCACACATTCCTCATCTTAACAGGAACAAACAGGTATTTTTGTGTTTTGCTTTATTAATCGTATTTACCAACCTTATACTGCTTCAAAGCATTATCAAAGCACTAAACTGTTACACACGAACCACAAAGTGGCTGATTAAAGCAAGTTGTTCCTGAGCTCTGTCAAATCTCAGTGTCAGATCCCGCTTGCTTTGTTTGCAGGAGTAGTGTCAGCCACTCCAAGGAATCACTTGCAGGCACATAAGTAAACAGTAAACTTAATGTATTCCACAGCATTTAAAGTGCAAAGGCCCGGCCATTACCTCAGCCTGTGCCATGTGAACTCCAGAGCAGCCTCTGACTAATGAGGCACAGGCACTGCTACGGAGATGCCTCAAAGTCTTACTCATCTAATAAAAAGACAGACTTGCACTGGCTGGGGAGGCTCTTTGGTAGCACCCACAGAAAACCACAACTGCTGCCCCCATGGCCCATCCCCTACTGCTGCAGACTAAAAATAGCTCTTAGAACCAAGCCAGCCATGTGGGAAATACAAGAGGTGAAAATCCAAGTGACTTTCAACCAAGAAACCAATACGCCGTGTTTCCTGCTTTCCCCTTAGTAACAAATCCTTCTCTATCTGACTAATAAAATGGTTATCTACTTCGATTAAACATTCTATTAGAAGACTGTGGTGCTTTTAAAAGAATTAAGTGAAATAGGTTTATTTTGGCACTAACTAATGCCTAAATAAAGATACCACTTTCTTTTAAAGAGTTCATTTCTGAAAATCCAAACCCTTTTCGTGCATCGAGTTTTTCCCAATACTCAATTTTATCCTAGTAATACATCTAGTAAATTAAGAAAACACAAATTAAGGTGTAAAAGTACTTCATATTTCCTTTCTTTTTCCTATGATCAGGTCGATTTTGTACTTTAGGCTTAATGCACAACCAAACTCTGCTTGTTTCCCCCTTCCAACACCTCTCCCAGCAGCCCAGTGCCACCAGTGAGCTCCAGCCATGTGTCAGCCCAGGCCTACAGTAACGAATTATTTCATGGTCACCAGCAGCACCAGTGAGCTGTGGATTTATGAGATACAAATGATCCTCATTTTAGTTTAAAGCTCGTAAGGAGTAGTCTATACTCACAGGAACAATAAGCCCTTGCCAGGTCAATAAATTAGCTTCATCAACCTGGATATTACGGAAGTTTTTCATTCCACATTTGCGGATTTCTTCAAGCTCCTGGAAAGCAAAGCAAAGTGTTAAGTGTAAGTTAATAACTGTATTAATTAAGCGAGATGCTCACATTTATTTTTCAAAATGCTTAAAGGTCAGTGTGGGTTTCTTTAATTAGTGGTGGCCACCCACACAAATAAGAGATAAAATTTTGCACCTGTAAAAAGTAAAATTCCCTGAAACAAGATATTAAATCCCTTATTTTCTGACATGTGAGGAAAACACAAAAATGTCTTGTTATTAACATCATTATAGACACAATGAAGCAGAAGTATTAAAAAAATACATTTAAAAATGTTTTTCTATCTCAAATATAAATCAGTGCCTTTGGTCACAGACTATTGATAATACTGCAAGGTGCAGAAATAAAATGCATCTTAGGACTTGTCTGAAGGAGAACAGTGATTTGGAAGAACTACTTCATAAGAGTTTTAAACAGGGATAAAAACCACTCAATAGACCAATTATTTCAAATGAAAATTAATAAATTCCTGCAGGAACAGCTTAAATTGATCCAAACCCAGAAAAATACCAATCTAAGCCAAACAAGCCTTGTTTAGAACAGTAACTTGAACAGATTCAGCTTCCTCTCTGTTTAGTACCTCAAAGCTCACAGTATACATTAAGATTCCTCTCTTTAAAGCTGTGTCAGTCTTAAGCAAGGTTATCTTCCTGCACCAGCCAAACTATTTCTAATCAGTTAGCCAACCAGGTACCACCAAAAGAAGTATTTCAGCATTTTGATATTTAAAATGACGTTTAAGCCCTACTGTAGGGACTGTTTCCTGGAGTATTTCATAAGACCTAAAAAGAAACACCTCAAGATTCCACTTTTATTTTCCCCTCAATGATTACAGTCCTTTGCTGTTGAACTCTGCCATTTTATCTTTAAAGAGAATTTAACCAAATATGAATTCAAAAGTCATCCACAGCAAAACATAAAAGTTTCCCAGGGCTTTCAAAACTGCAGCACATGCCTGGTGGCTGCATAGGTTAGGAAAAATGTTGCTTATACAGCAGCACTGGTGTGCTCTGACAGCGCTCAGCTCTGCACTGGGTGCAGGCGTCTTGCAAAATTAGGCTGGATACAATTATGATAAACCCACCAATTACAAGCAAAGGCACTACACACTGAAAACCAAAAAAGATCAGTTTTCCTGCTACAAGTGCTGTACTGTCCATGACTCTTTTTCTAAAATAGCTCTATGTTCATCTTGGATCAAACCTTTCTGCATTTGACTGGCAGCCTTAATACTTGCAGTAACCTCTTGCATAAATTCAGCATCATGATAAAATTCAAACCCAAAGGGAAAATGAGAATTCCGAATGCACATGAAACAAAAATCACAAGAGCCACATATCAGAAAATGAACATTTGTATTCCTACCCGCTGCGCCTACTAAAGAGCACGCTCTGAACACCAAAGTTTATCCTTGGAGGCCTGGATACTGAACTGATGCTTAACACTATCTTCATGACACTAACACTAACTATTTAGTCTAGACCCATGGATTAATCCCCAAATTCCACCGCTGCTCAATTTATGCAGTGTCACAGGCAGTTTGGGTGTTTTTTTTAAAGAGCTAAGAGGATTATCCTATTTCCTTAAAGCGGGAAAACATAAACCCCCCCAAAAATAATCCCATGAAGCATATTTATAGCGATAGAGAGCAAACCAAAATATTCAAAAGAAAATAACCTTTATGATCGCTGCTCTAAGAGGTGCTTTACCATCACTCAAAGTGCAAATCCCCACGGTGCCTTACTCTGAAAGCTCCTGCACAAAGCAGCAGCTCAGGGAGAGCCAAGCGGATCCCGGGCTGACTCTGCCCCGACAGGGTCAGGAGAGTAACTTGCTCTGAACTGATTTTTGCTGCTCACTCCCATCACATACAGAACTGTGAAGTCCTGGCAAACACTACTCCACAGCATGTAAAGGGAATAAACTCCATTCCACGCTAGATGTAACACATCAAACAGTGGGAACAAAATAAGCTAATTAAGCAGTAGGTTTTTAAGCATGAATAAACGTGCGTCATCCCAAGTGCCTTCACTCTAAAACAAGGCAAGGAAAATGGGTTTAGACTATTTTCTAGTTACTATATCAAAAACATTATGCATATGACAGAAATCTCCCCCATTATGCCCAGTGGGACTGCAGCTTCCATGCGGGAGCTTTTGTCCCAGGTTCAGACAACAGCATTATACTGCTGCTGGCCCAGAGAACAATTGTCCAGATGCAAAAAAAGGGAAGGACTATGACTCTGTAATTCAGGTATGTTATTAAGCTAATAAAACAAATTAGAAAAGCGTGGCTTCACATTTCTGGAAAATTAAACACCTACCTTCTATAGTTAGATTCAGGTTAAAAAACTGGATGCTGAATTAAGAAATGCAAGAAGCCCATACAGAGATCATTATAAAATTGTAAAACTTTGTATGCAACCAATGAAAAGTTAAAAAAATAATGCAAATTGTTTCCCACTTTTCCTCAAGCCCACCACATGAGAGAGGGAATTAAGCAGTACAGAGGCACTAAAGAACTAGACAAAAATTATTCAGGCCATCTTCCTCTTTAAACTGACGTGTGAGGCCTTTGCAGGAAACCAATTCCAAAACCAAAGCCGTGGTAAATTACTGGAGTGTGTCAGGCCCGTACTCTGCCCTTCTCCTGCGGGAGGAGCTGACAGCTGAGCGAGGGACAGCCAGGGATAAACCCGGCAGTTCCGTGCCTCACACGCAGCCAGGACTGCAGAGGTCAGGGACAATCAAGCCACCTCAGCCGGGCACGCACCTGAACTGCGGCCTCAGACAGATTTCAATTTATAGCAGAAACTACTTTTCTCATACGAGGAGTGTTTCAGACTTCATCTGTCACTCCAAATGAACCGACTCCGTGGTGGAGCTCTTTACAAACAGCTTTTCCCCCACTACTGTCCCCACAACTGCAACGTAACACTACACAAGCCGTGCTTTCAGGAGCGGTAAGAGCTTCACCATTCACAATTTAAGGGTGCGAGGGGAGGTTGTTTTGGTTTTTTCTTCTGGCAACTGCCAAAACCCATAATAAAGATCTAACTGCCTCAGGGCTAGGGAGGCAGACACAACTGCAGTATAAAAGTACTGTTAAAAAAGTGAATGAGCTACTAAACACTTTCAAGCAGCGCAGATTAAAAGCTAACAATACGTTTAACATGGGCTTGAGCAACTCCAAAGGGACAAAAAGTACTTTATGAGGTAAAAGGATACAGTCCAGATATTTATTTCAAAGTAATACTTACGAGTCTAGGCAGACAGTAAATAGATTAATTCCTTTTCTCGTCCTCCACCCCTTAATTTTGTCAAGTAACATAATTAAAGGAGCACAGGAGGAGCGTAACTAAAGGTTAGATGACTGCAGTAAGCATTTCAATCAGTCTTCATTCCCCACTCTTTTATCAACCTTGCGTGTGACCTTGCTGCATTGGTTTCCCCAGCTGAAAAACTGAAATGTCTTAGTTCGTGGGGCTCTCCAGAGAGACGATGTTTGTAATTTGGAAATGTTCAGACAAAGTGTTATACGCGGCACACGAAATGGAGAAAACATTGTTTCAGAGGTGGTACCTGATCTTCAAGTATATAATGCTGAAGGTAGTCATAAAAGTACGTACTACTTCTCATATATAATCATTAAAGGTTTAAAATTGTCATTGTCGATACGGTGTAATCATTTGTGCTGTCTGAATAAAAAAATTTAAATGTTTGAAAGTAGAAAGAAAAGCGGCATCAGCTTAAAATGTGGCTAAGTCTTTTAAAAAGCCTGCAACTGTTTTGCCAGTGCATCATTCAAGTTTTGAGACTTCTCTAAAAACCCAAGCCAGATAGGAAAATGCAGCGAAGGCAAATACTTGTAAAGAGTGCAATCCCAGAATATGGGAATAAGTGTAAGAGCTCACACTGACTTCAGTGTTCTGCATCAAGCCCAGAATGCTATTAAATTCACAAAGAAAAACAAAAGTCTCCTGAAATAACTCAAAACCATTATTACAACTTATATTTACCTGTTTATGAATACATTCTCTAAAATATGCCTGTAAGTCAAACAGCTCCAAAACACTGATCAGGAACTGGCCGGTTTCACTTTCTGGATTTACAGTACAGAGAAGTGTTAATAAAACACCTTAAAATCTGATTCTACCACACACAAAAAAATCCATCACAAATCCAACCAAAACCACAAATAGAATTTAGTTCTTATAAGAATCAGCAGTAAGTTTCCTCTGCAACACTACAGCCCTGTATACTCACATGTCTTATTGACTGAGCGAATCTACTTTTTGGCGAAGCATTTTCATTTGATTAAAAATCCTTTTGTCAATTCGATATTCTCACTTCTGCCTAAGGACAATCACACGTAGCTCAAAACCGCATTTCCCTTGTTACTAAGAACTGAAGTTTGGATCAATGTAGACTCATTTTTCAAGTATCAGAGTTGCTCAAAACCCCTTCATTTGGGAGCACTACAGTGTTTACAGGACCGCAGCATCCTGGAGACTGCAGGCCACCTACCTGGGTGTGGTCCCATGTTTGTGTTTTATCATGGAGCTCAACAGTTGCATAAATGTTTGACTATGGAACTATGGAAGCGGAGTAAAAACAATAAAATTAAAATAATTGTCTACGTATCTCACTTCATATGTGAAGTGTTATTTACTCTTTAAATCCATTTTCAATTTCTAATGCTAGAGATACTTTTGAACATCTAAAAACCAGGAAACCAAAGCATGGATCTTACAGACACCTGAGCTCTATCCCAGGCAGTCCCCATGGAAGGGCACAGCACGGCCTTCCCCAACAGCACCCAGGCACCCTACGGGAGGTGCAGCTCAGCACTACATGTTACTCCCCCTGCAAGTACTTGAGTGCCCAGCACCAGAACAGCCTTCCCCCTGCAACTCCCCTACAGCATTTAGCTATGGATCCAGCATGGAGAATGGCTTCTTTTACATCAGTAGGTGGCAACTGTGCAAAGCCTTTCCTTGAAGTCTCTGGCACAGCCCTGGCAGATCCATGTTCCCCATCATACATGTCTGGAGACAATTTCCTCTATGAGAAAGGGCCATGAAGCCAAATACCACCCTTCAGAGAGAAGCCTTAGATCCTCTCCTAATTATAATCACTCCATATTTGCCTGTTTTAACCCTGAGAGACTGTCCACAACACCACATCCTCGACGAACCTCGTGGGCTTTATTCCCACTGCTCACATTTCACGAGGAGTCAGGATTCAACAAATGGGGCTCTTTGAAGAGGTGTAATGGTGGCTGACAGATCAAACCTCCACCTCAGATCTGGAATATGAGTCATTCACCATGTTTATTTCACATTTTTGCTAAGCTAGGTATGCTCCCAGACGGGCACACCTCCACGGAGCTGCTGTGAATCAGTGGAGAAGACTTCAGTCAGATAGCACTATTTGATGGGATAAAGCTCTGCAGAAGGAGGCCATAAAAAAGGTCTTTGGCCTAGGGAACGTGATTTGTTCAAACACACCCTCAGATAACCAGCCAATCTTGTTGTCTTTATAACTTGAATTCATGTTTAAAATTGAACGGTACAAGTACAGTGGCAAAATTTGTACTACTTGTTTCACACAGAGGTTTGTGAACTGAAGATGCAAATGGCTTCCCCAATTGGAAAAGGGCATCCATCCCCACCTGGACAGTGGAAACCACTCCCAGTCTCCTACAGGAAGACTGTGTTATTACGGATGTACTACATCCAGTCTCTTTGAGCCATGGTGATTAATACGAATAACTATGATGCATGACTTGAGTCCAGAAAAAATGCAGTACTTCCAAATGTTGGCAAGACCTTAAGGAAACAGGAATTGCTTCATTTTATGTAACTATAAAAGGTTTAAGGTTTAGTCTCATTTATCAAAGACAAGCTTGATTATTTAGCTCAAAGAAAAGACAGCTAATGCTTATCCTAAATTATTTTAAAGGTAATTGAATGACACAGTGAAAAACCCTATTTCCTTTAGTTATAATCACTCATCTGTCCAAGACCCTAACAAAGGCACCCCAAAGACTCTTCCCAACTGCAAAACTTCAACAGTGAAAGACTGATTTAAAGTGAACCTGTGAATTTGGGACTTTAACAGTGACATGAGGTGGATGCACACGTGAGTTTGGACCTCCACATCACGCTGCAGCAATCCCGATGACATCATCCCTACGAGAGCACTACTCTGTTCCTACGGAGACGAATGGCAAAACCAGAGCTGTTTGGGCTGCCTTGACTCCCCAGAGCAGGAAGGGAGCTGCTTATTTAACAGCCTCTGCAAGGTGTGTGACAGAGCATTCCACAGCTCTTGAACGGCATAAAAACCACACACAACACGAGCAACCCACAGATATTAAGCAAGAAAAACAAAAGTGAAAATATAAGAGGTGAGTTATCGATGTCTCCTCCATTCCCACATCACTCCCTCCGAGAAACAACTGCCACACCAATTTTCTAGAAAATAAGGTCACATTATCAAAACTCCTTTTTTTGTATTTTAGTGGAAGATTGAAGTGCTGACTAATGTTTCAAAAGTACAGTGAAAATGAGGAGAGGGGCTGAAAAGCAAGAGGTGCTGATAATATTAAGAACAATTTTTCTTGCCTTTCAGATTTTTATTTTCTATTTTAAATTTTTTTAAAAAATTGAAGATACATATTATTCCTACCAGAGTAGTGATGTGCTTTTGAACAATTAATGTATTTTTTCAGAACAGGCAAAAAAGGTGCCTTATGAAAATAGTAAACAACCATTTAATTTTATATCTGAAACTAAGGGAAACCTTATTTGAGTATAAAGCCACAGACATAGTGATTATGATACTAAAGCCTTGACAAAATACAACAGCTATCAAAAACGAAATAAAAAATGAATTCCATCTCACCAGGATCCTTAAGGACAATTAGAGGTTTACGCCTGCTGATTTTTAACAGATATGGAATGACACCGCACACAATGTATCTACTATTTAATTTTTAAATGCTCCATAGAAGATTTAAACCAACAAAATGAGCCTTATAGAAGCACTACTGAGCTACTGGTTTCTTCCAAAATATGTAAGTTATAATGGTTATTTATATATCTGCACCATTAAGGAAATGCAACTTCAGGACGTGCCACGAACGTGTCCTGGTGAAATCCCAGCCCTGCTGGGGGTCCACGTCCTTGAAGCCAGCTGTAAAACTGGTATTAAAGGATTAAGTTTAACAGAATCACCCAAGTATCTGTCAAATCCCAGGGCAGTATTACTCTGCACCCCACAGGGGCAAGTTTTTTAATAAGGATGAAACATTGCTCGACAGTTACAGGGTCTCTCCCCTCCATTTCCCAGGACTGGCCTGTAAAGTTCATTGATTTCCTCACAGGCACTTTGCATGCAAATCCTGTCGGGTTCTGCCATAGCATTTTCCAGATGAATAAAGTTTATGTCACCATGTACACGTGTCCTAGGCAAACCTCACTGCTTACAGTTTGCCATGTTAATTGGCAATTATATACAGCACATAAAATAAATGTGTGTGCTTTGGGGGCAATGGTTACCACTTTCCTTTTAGGAAGTACCTTCCTCCTCAAGGAAAATAACGAGAAACATAATCCCGAGTAGTATTTAACCATAAACTGTACGTGCTCTTGGTTAAAGCCCAACTGGGGCCGAGTTTCCATTTCCAAGTATCATCCACGGTTCAGAACAAATAAGAGTGAGGACAAAAACATTACCACGTCCGCAGCGAATGAAGAAACTTCAGAACCCAGGTCCATGTTTCTGTGTGATAAACCTCTTACTCATACAAGGAAGAGGTTACTCTCCGAAACAACGAAACGAAATTATTTCATCCCTGGGCGTCTGGGGACGGTTCCTCACCGGGGCGAGCGCGGGGGAGCGGCGAACCCCTCCCCGCAGGGAGGGAGGGAGGAGAGGGCGCTTCCCCTACGAGCCCTCCCCCGGCAGGGCCGCCGAGCCCTCCCGCCGCCCCGGGGATGCCCCGGCCCCGGGCGGCGGCGTTTCCTTCCCCCCGTCCCTTCCTCTTTGCTTAGTCACCCTGGAGCCCCCCGAGCGA
>VZTA01018097.1:231026-276851 GCA_013398855.1 Mohoua ochrocephala
CTCGGCTGTGTTCGGCTGCGCTCGGTTCGGCCCGGCCCGGCCCGGTTCGATTCGGCCCGACTCGGCTCCCGGCTGCCCTGAGGTCTCGGCGGTGCCTTTTCTCCGAGTGCCTTTTCAATCACCAATCACTGATTTAAAAGTATTGCTGTGCCTTTTTCTGTTTACTGTGCATCCCCCAAATTCGGTACCATCTTCCTCGGCGGGGAAGAGACAACCCCCTGTAGTTACAGGCTTTCTCAAACAAGCCCATATCCCCTTCAGAGCCCTTCATAACATCTATTTCTTAGTTTCTTCGAATACTCTGAAGGGAGAGGGGAGGGCGTTTTCAGAAGAGGCATCTGACCACAGAACCATCCTCAGCTCTGCTGGTCTCTGAAGAAACCACCCTTGGCCTTACCTCACCTTGGCCAGCCCAGTCCAGCCTCACCCCCTGCTTCCAGCGTCCTGCTGCGGTCTCCGAGAGAAAAGTGCTGTGGAAGAGGAGAAAATCCACTGTCAGCACTAGTCAAGCTGTCATTTCCACGTGCTTTTTAGCCCTTTAATGGAGCTCTTTCTGTAGCTGCTCCCCAGCTGAGGAGCAGTTCACAGTCTCCCCACAGGACCCAGCATCAGCGCAGATGTCCTCAGGTATCCAAGACACAGGGCTGGCAGATACGGCATGGGGCATAAGTTACTATGTCACATCTAAAATGCCACCAGACGTCTGTGTTCTGGTACCTGACTCGCTCCCTAAAACATTCTCCACTGACCCAGTGTACTCAGGAATTACTCCAAGACCGCTTCATGTGTGGCCTCAATTCCCCTTCCCCCACCCTTGGGTCAGTTCGTGTCCTCCCTTGATCTAACACTTGCTCTACAGAACAAGTCACCAAAAAAAGTACTGAGCTCTAAAATAAACTTTGCAGACTCAGACAACCTGAAAAAGGAAATGTGGTTATTACAACAGGCTTTCAAAAACTTGTAAAAACGCAACAGTAGTTTTTAATTACGAGGCACAGGATTACACTCTTAAAATTAGTCCTTGAATAAGCTATTTGCTAATCAATATTTGCATTAATATAGTGCTTATTGCTACAAAACTCAATCAACATTTGTTGATGAAATAAGATATACAGGACCTACAGGAATCACCTTAATCCTCACCTACTTCGCATGCATATTATGAAATAGTTTGTCAATAGGTATTAAATATATTTGATGATCATGATAACTTTATTCTATTAGATAAGTAAAGATTTTTGCATTCATTTTACTCCAGGAAAATGGAGTCAGAGGAAACTGAAAGAGGCAGAACCTCCCGGGGAAGTAGTGGAGGAATGCAAAGCGAGCCTGTGCTGACTGGGTGGAGAAGTTACACACGTGCCAGGCACGCACAGGTTGCGTGAAACCAGAAGCTGCAGAGACTCTCTGAGGATTCTTGATGTGCTGCTGAAGTGGGATGCTGGTGATGAAGGTTTAAAACTGCTGACATCTGATAAAAGAGCTAGTTCAGATTCTATGATTGCAAAGTGTAGAAATACCTAAATCTGATACCATGGTAACTTGGAAGAAGAGTTCTTACAACTGATTATCCAGATGTCTACAAATATGAAAAACAAGCTGCTGCAGATACTATCTTGATTTCTTTATTTGCCAAAACTCTATTTATATCTTCAGCTCATCTTTATTTGACTGCATAATTTTCCAAGACTACCACATGTCTTCGCATATTCTCTAAAGATTTTTTCCCCCACAATTCAATTATTTGGGCCCTCATCTACACTGCATTGAGACACAGAGCCACCAAACACCAGAGAGTACTAGAAGCACCACAGGGAATTCTGAAATGACTATCTGTAGTTTTAATCCATGAATTTATAGCTTGTAAGAGAGTGTCAGAAGTAGCTGGGATAATTATAAGATAATCTGCATTTCCTTTAACAAGACAAAAATACCACCCACACTATAACTAACAACAGCCCAGCCAGCTCTTAAGAAATTGGTGTTGAGTGTAGCTGTCCTCACAGATTGACACTTAATGTTGAAATGGTTCATTACAGCAGAGTGTTTGAGAAGTTTACAGAGTGTTTGAGAAGAACTGGGCACATTTCACACGCCTGCTGCCAGTACCCTGGATCCTCCCAGTGCCTGGGTCAGGCTGGATCCAGAGCAGACCTGATGGTGCCAGCACTCACGTGCATCTCGTGGATGACCAAGGACTGTGCAGTCGTACTCCCAGTGCCTCATCTCACCTGGATGCCAGTTATTAAGCCAGGACACGCTGCTGTACAATGCTGGAGAAGCAGCAGGAATTTCTTCAGAGACAGAATTTCATCAATTATACCTCGTACTCTTCTGTCAGCAGCAAAACTCAGGCCATTCGTTATGTTGCTTGGAAGATGGTTCTGCATTTTTAAACTTGCCTTTTGGTGTGGTTTCTAGGTAGTATCTATTATTTTACTTGACAGTTAAGAGTGTCCAGAATGCAGGTTTTAGTGTTTATCCTGTAATATCTTCAAAAGACTGGACACTATACTTATGCCTGCCCTCAGCCAAAGATAACTTTCTATCACATTTCCCCTGTTTTAAGCAACATAACTGTTCCACTTCTAAAAAAGAAATTGTGCAGACAGACTTTGTGAACAAGTGAGCCACAAGAGCCCAACCCTCGAAAACTTTAGAAAAGATTCTCCTGGCTACTTTACTGTTATGAAGTGGCCATCTGAAAGGAAACAAAAAAACCTCATGAAAACTGAAGGGAAGAGGAAAGAATAAGAATAACTTGGTTGCTGTATGAAACCTTGGCACCCCGACATTGTGCTTACAAGAGGGACAGGTCACTACACCACGAGAACAACACAGCAGAAGCAGGGAAGGTAAAGAGAAGGGCAGGTGTGTAGGTGATCAGGGGTGATCAAGAGTGTGCAACAGGGACATACTAAGAGAGACTAAAGTGGCTGGGGCTCTTCCACCTGCAGGGGAGGAGGCTGAGAAAATATGATCGAGGCTTATGAAATCATAAAGGCAGTGGCTAAGGTGAGTACGAAGCTGTTATTTGTCAGGCTGGAACAAAGGTACACACACACACAGAGACTGATCAGGCATTACAAACAGCCCAAAGACAGGGCCTTTTTTCACAGCAGGTAATTAATGTTTGGAACTCCCTACCACAGGCTGTAGTAAAGGCAACTGTCAGCAGGTTCAAAAAGAAACTAGTCAAACCGGGTAACAGGTCTATACATGGATTAAAAAAGAGAATAGGCATGGAATAATCATCTATCATCTCCAATTGATGCCTGGTCATAATTATGGATGCTTGGAAGTGTGAGGTGACAGACTGTTGGCTTGCATGATGGTCCCTAAATAAAGCATCCTCTACTGCCATGGACAGGGAGAGAGGGGTGGGATAGGTGGACCTCTGTTCTGGTCCAGCTGGACACTCCAGACATTCAGGATTCCTTGGATATGATGGTTTCCAGAATACAGACAGAATTCAGATTTCAAATGGGTTCCAATACCTTGAAAATACATCAAAGGGACCTGTAATCCACAAGGGCAAAATTAATCTCTAGGAGCAAGGTAAAAGGTAAAAAGATAAGATAAAAAAATAATTAATGCCTTAAATAATTATATGCCTCTCCACTGGAATTGTTAAATCTAAAATGCTTAAAAAAAAAAAAAAGACATAATTTATTGTTCTGTTGACAATCCTCCATCCTTTATTCCTGGCCAACAATTTAAAGTTTTTATGTAGGTTTTCTTGTCTCTTCGGTCTCTTAGATCTCTAATGACAAGCATTTTAAAGCAATTAATTATGTATGATGATTGTCATCTGACATTTGTTCTGTCTGGTAAGTGTCCATTATAGAATTATAAACTCATTGTCTTCCTCCTGCATTTTGTGTGTCATGAACATTATTAAAGTGATTCTGTCCTATACAGATGCCTTTCCCCTTGAATGCAGTATTTCTTAACTTTATAAATAACTAAATGCATGAAGTCGCCTTTGATGCTGGAAACCGGTCTAGAGATGGGGAGGGGAACGTAGGAAGTATTACAACAATAATACCATGAACTTTATGCTGCTTTCTATTCATGCTTCGTTAGCTTCTATCAGCCTGAACCAGAGACAGGGTCCCATGGTGCTAGAAACTCCGAATATCACAGTGAAAAAGACCATTTCTCTCTGAAAAAAAACACCCTGAGCAGCTGTGACAGTCGGAGACAAACACCCCCAGAGTACCCTAAAGGGCCTGGAGGGACTGCGGAGTGTTCTTCAAAATAAGAACTGCCCTGGAGGGAGGGAAGCTCTCTGGGAGTGTGGCAGGAGGCAAAGCAGCACAAGGACACTAAACTGCCTCTACTGCCCAGCAACTGGAAGAAAGGTCCAGGTAATGACACCAGACCACTTTCAAGGCAATTAGGTCTTGGCTTCTTTCATATGAGGCCACTGAGACCCAGGAATCAGTAACACACAAGTGTTCCTTAATTCTGGAGTCTCCAAGACAATAGACTGCAAAATTTAGAGTATTCTTAGCTCAACATGGCTAGGACCCTTTTGATGGACCTAAGGAGCACCATGAAGCAGAGCTTCCTCTAACTACTGGAGAAGTGGCTTACAGCTTTTGAGACTTGGATGAGGGTGGCTGATTTGAGGGAGAGCTGACAGATGGCACATCCCTCTAATGTGATAGAACTTTCAAAGGATGACATGGTGACAACCTAGTCTCCATAGCCAAGTGAGCTCTTGCAGAATGCGGATCATGAAGTGAGATTTTGCAGCAGAAGCATGAGCAATGGAGGAAAAAGGGATGGTCTTGACAAAGGAATGTGTGTCATTGTGTTGGCTGATAGACCAGGAGATACACAGATTCCCTTTAATTGTGTGTCAGTACCTTATCCAAGAAATCTCACTCTAGTCAAACAATTTGCAAGAAGTAGAGTTGTTGGCTGGGAGCCTCCACTTGTGCTGGCTGTGTAGATAGTAAATGTGGTTTCTACAGCCAGAGAGACAGCTCAGAGACTCAAGCAATGATTGAAGACTTGGATTTTAAAAAGTCAGACCTACCAAATTCTACTTCGAAGTGCAATATAGAAAGGAAATTCATGTTAGAGGCAACGCACCATCCTAGCAGGGAGAGACTTCCAAACAGCTCCAAAATGTTTAACACTTAGGAGCATCTTCCTGTTTCAGCAGAGGTCACTTGGACGCCAAGCAGCAATTATTTACATGCTGTGTACCCTAAGGAAAGGTACGTGCCGTGAGGCAGAGCTCTACTGCTCTGTGTTCCAAAGCCTGCAACCCAACCCTCAGCAAAGAGCAAAAGGGGAAGTGTGACCTCAAGATGTGAAATGACACATTAACCAAGAGCAGCAGGAGCAAAACTCAGCACCAATGGGATTTGTTAGTCCATCCACACATCATCAGTGAACATTTTGTATATCAGCTGATAACAAGGACAGTTAATGCTGGAAGATCTTCCAAAGGACTGCTGTGAAGGGTGGCTCACAGCTACATTATATGTGGAGTATTTTAAAATAAGTGAACATTCAAATATTTAAATTAAATAACGTTATTTAATATGATTATTTGTTTAGACCAGTGGAAGGTTTACTGGTTTTTAAAGCATTGTTGGTTTTTGTATCTATCTCATCGTTTGTTTTGAGATACAAATGTGTTCAGTGTTTGGTTCTGGCAAACATGGATGTTGGAGATGGCTTTCTTGTGACACAGGCTTACTTAAAGCAACATATTTCCTGTATTTTTTCAGCATTTGCTTTTAAACCCACTATTTAGTGAAGGATAAACTTGTAAAACCTTACTAGAGTTATCTTGCCCTTGCACTGTGTTTAGTTTCACAGTTAACTCGTGAAGGAATCTCTTTGATGAGAAGGGGATTTTGCAGATGTGAAGTGACAAGGTCTGGTGTGGGTTCTACCAATTCGTGTGGAGAAGCCAATCTGTCCCTCCCAGATGTGGGGACACTTGTGGGCCAGTGACATCGTGCACTGGTCTGGCTTCTGGCCTGCCTGTACAGTATGCAAAGACCCATCAGTAATTTAGAAGGTGCTTTAAAAATCTTTTCAATTTGCGAGCCTTAGGTGGTTTTACAGCGAGGTGCAGAACACAGGAAACGTCACCTTGCTAGGGGCATAAAACTGCTCTTTGTTACTCACTGCGGGTGTCTCAGACATAGTCCGTAAGGCCCTGTTTATCAATAAAAAGGGGGAAAAGGAGCAGTAGCTCCCCGAGCACACGCAGGGAGCAGTTTCCAAGGCCGGCTCGGGGCTGTGGGGACACCATTAGGTGGCAGCAGAGCCCGGGGAACGAGCCCCCCGCCCCCCCCGGGTCCGGCCGTGCCCCACATGTCCTTTCTCTCCTCCACGGCCCCAGCGTCGTCTTCAGGGGATTTGAAAGAGAAACTTTTAAAGCAAAACACTTGCTCTTCATCAATGTGATACACCGCAGCTCTTCTTACAGCGTATAAACTCTAAAGAGTTTCCAGTCCTTAAAATACTCTGATATTCCCCCTGCTGCTATCAATACGTTCAGCCCGTTGAGAACACAGCTCTGCAAAGTGACCGGGCTGAGCGGCTCTGCCAGACACGCACGAAAATCCACAGGGTGGTCACAAGGCATTCCCAGGAACTGGAGCCCACACACTCGTGCTTGCCCCACTGCAAGAAATGCTCTTTTACAGCAAAGCTGACACAGGCTGGATGCACTACGGGTGCCTGTCTCTCCTCTACTCTTAGCTCAGTTTGATGGAGCAGACCCTGTGGAACAACATAACATTAACCCAAGTCTAGTTTTATAATTCCAGTATTTCAACCCCCCTAATATTGTTCTAACCAAGAAAAAGCAGGAGTGTCATCCACTGAAGGGCATATGCTTTGCTATGACTTTTACCCTTGACCTTTCCTGCACAGCACATTTCATTCCTGTGACCCAGGCACAACTGTTAAGCTGTCACATCCATGCAGAAGGAGGACTTGGAGCTGGCATTAACAACTTGCTGCTTATTTGTAGAGTCAGGACAGCGACAAGAAGACATATCCTCAAAGTAGGATCCAGCCTTTCAAGCTGGCAAGTGTAGAGCATGCTGGTTAGCAAAGGGATTCATTTGTATTAGTTATTTGTCTTCTTCAGGGTGTTCAGTGGATATGCCTTTACTCCTTCTTGCTTGTAGGTAGAGATGTGATAAACATGGTTTGGCAGGGAAAGTTTAGATTGGATCTTCTTACAATAAATCACTAAAGAAAATAAATCCTTATGTCACGTATTTCCCCCAAATGACCAAAAGCACGTCCCTGGTCAAAATGCTGTCCTCCATTCTGTAATGGGTTCAATTCTGGCTACGTGCAAGGGAACAAATGCCTCCAGCCTCTGTCTCCATGGGTGCCTGTCCAGTCACAGGGAGCCCATCCTTTCACGTGTTAAAATAAGAGAGTAACACATATGACAGTCAAACCACAAGTGGACTTCTGTCCACGTGATGAAGAAAGCAGTGGAGTGAGTCAGAGGAATTGTTCTGCCACCTTGGATCTGGCTCCCAGTCCATGATTTTTCACACTTGCTTTACTTAAAGGATCTTTCCCGTAACAGGTGGAATAGCAGAGTTTCTCAGTGTTGACCGTTCCTTCTGCATTCCCCAATGCCCCTTCAGAAAAACAGAGCAGTGCCAGAAGTATTGCCAGAGCAAGAGATGACTGCCAGCTTCTGCTGCCTCTTCTCATAATTCCCAGAGATTCAATTATTAAAAATTTAAGAATACTTTATATTTTAAGTCACCTTAATTTCTAGTTCTTTCTCACTAAACATTGTTATCATTTTCCTTCAGATCATACTAGTGACTTCAGAAAGCTCCAGCACAACAGTATCTATAACTGATCTGTGAAACCTCAGGATCAAGAGGTTATTCTTTTTTTGGTGGTATCCATCTCAAAATAAGAGGACGTGAAGAAAGTTCTTAATGCTTCAAATAATCAAATCACAAAGTAGGAAACCAGCTAAGTTTTAAATGAAACTCATCAAACATGATCTCTGAAAAGGCTCCCAGGTGACAAGAAACATGGTAAAGACAAAAATATTTTTTCAGCAGCATTTACATCGTATTCTATATTGCAAAATAGCTCTCCAAACTCTAACAGAATTCTCCGTTGCTTACCTTACCCTACTAAAGAAAGACAAAGAGCCCAGGGAGAACAGAGCTTCCATGGCTTATGGCTTTTAGAAATTACCTGCTAAGTGTGTAATTTTAAAGTGATTGTCTTCCATTAGGGCTACAATAAACAGCATGGTGGAAAATTCTATCTGATTAGCTTTTCTAATGAGCTGCAGGAGGTTGTGGAGGCCAGAGCTGTAGAATCTTAAACATTTCGTCACTGATTACAAACCTGCCTCTGAATTAATCAGATAATGAAGTACATAGATTTAATGAACCTTATGCTGATCAACAAATTATCAGTGATCCTTGCAGATTTTTGGCAGGCTAAATACCTTTTTTATAAGATTTCCTAATGTAGAAAGGTTATAAAAAGCATGTGCTCCATATATAGTTTTTAATGCAATAACCGGTCTATATAAACTTTATAATTTACACAATTATTTAATTTACTCACGGTGTGTTTAAGTTTCTGTTGGGGCTCCAGAGGGGCTGTTATTATCACAGATGCAGTTTAATTGAGACAGCAACAATTAAAGATGAGCTAAATCTTGAGAACTTTTAATTACAATCTGGAACAAGTGGAGCTCTGACTCTGGAAATGAGAGAACAGGCTTTAGACATTGCAAATATTGGTACTGTGTGCACGTCCAAGCTCCTAAGCCCAAAGCATCCCTTTGGCAGAGCTTCTCCCCATGCCAGCACCAAACTGCTTCTGCCCTGACCTCCTGGTGTCCACCCTGCATTGTTCCCTCTCCAACCATTTCCTTTCCCTCCATGTTTCATTCCTGTTGCTGGAGTTTTATTTTGCAGAACAACTGGTCAGCTCCCCAAGCCATTGTCCCTGGCTGGGCAGGAGAACAAAACAAGTGGATGCCATTGGGACACAGCCCCACGTTTGCCCTGAGCTGTGCCCGGCCAGCCTGGGCCCTGCTCCCTGTGAGACACAGACCTTCAAGGCACAGCCAGAAATGGGCTCACTTGCTCTTTCTCCTGAGTTTTGGAATGTTCTGCTCTTGGGATATCTTTTCATTTTCTGCTTAGTCACCAACTTAATACTCACTGAAAGATCAAAGTTATTACTTTTAAAATCTAATATACTGCTCTTGGCTACTGACAGATCCGGGGTAGGGGCTAGATGGACCTTTGCTCTGATCCAGGATGGCATGTCTGATGTTCCTATTATCACTGCAAATTTACTTTCCCCAAAGGGATGTGCTTGTAGAAGTCCATCTGTCAAGTGATTCATGAGAAGTGGACATAAAAGAGAACTGAATATGACTAACTGAATACATTAAAAAAATTAAACAAGTATCCCTGGCAAATGAATACTTGAAAGATCTTAAATGAAAACACGAAGAACTTGAATTTGTCACCTCTCTAGTCTCTGTTTTGCATTTAAAATGGTTGCACCTTTGATGAAACATTTTTTTAATGTTATGTATTGCCCTTTTCTTATAAAAACATATGTGGCTTTTCCTTTCTATCTCAGTTGTTTTGGATTAAAGAAGAAGAGGCAATTACAGCAATATCAAAGAAAGAGACAGAAGCAATCGCATGGATCAAATTATTATCTCATTGAAATCCAGGGGCCTGTTACTTGCAAGTTCAGTCAGACCAGGATTCATCCTCAGTGCCTGGAACAGTGGCAAATTGGTTTTAATCTTTGCACATTTCTCATCTGTGCCCAATATGATTTATCCTGCAATGCTAGGTTCTTGGTATTTGTCTGGATGGCTTTTAATAAAGATTGAATAAAAATGCCAAACTTTTTCTGTAAAGTAAATTTTGTAAGAAATTTCATTTTTATTTCAATCACCAACTTCAAATGTTCAGAGTCACTGTGAAGGGAGAGTGATTTGACAGACTTTTTGAAAGTATTTTTTTACAATGTTTGCTGCTGAGGAGTGGGAATAAGCTGGATTTTATGGCAACAACCATTTTACACATTATTCCCAATATTGGTGTGTATCTTTCAAGTGGTGCCGTGTGTGTGTTGTAAACAAGGGATCGTTGTGATTCTGACAGGGCGTGATCAGAATAGATCAGCCAATAGATGTGTGAGAGGTGGGATGGCACAACACTGACACTCTCATAAGATAATCAGATAATCTCATTTTTCTGCCAACTGCAGCTAAAGCATTGCTTACTGTGGGTTTGAGGGTGACACGTGTCTCTAAAATATCTTTTTCTAATCACAATTTTGAACATCAATTGTCTCATTGCTTTGGAGTTTTCATGAAAGGCTTAATTCATAATGTTAGAAACGAAGACCTTACCAGTTTCAGGAGATAAGGATACATATTTGGAAATAGGAGATTGTGTTTATCCTCAGCAAATATCCACACGCTCAGAAATGAAGCCCCACTATTTAACGTAGCACCCTTTGCTATAAATTAGCCCACTATCTCTTATCCTGTGTTAGTGTACCTGAGAAGTGATGATTTAAAAATATAAATATGAAATAGAAACCATTTACATTTTTGGAGTCTTGCAGCTCCCCTCACTAGTTTTCTAAATTTAATGAAGACAGTTCCTTCAGCCTTTCCTTGCAGGCCATGTTTTCTCAATCTCTTAGTGCTTTAGCTCTCCCTCTCTTTCTCTGCCTCCCCACTTTTGCTCTTTTCAGACTGCAGAGTCCAGACGAGATCCAGCAAGATCTGGCTCGAGTCTCACGAGCGCTAAACTGAGCAGAGCAGCCCCCCCCTATTTCCATGTGTGCCTTTTGCCGACACACTCAGTCTGGTTAGTCCTGCCATGCAGCTACTAACCAAGAGGAAAAATCCTTCTTGGTTTTCAGCTAATTCAATGGCTGAGAGTTACCAAATCTCCGTGTGTGCCAGCGCTGAGCAGGCTCGGTGCCATTCCAGCTGCGGACTGTGGTAAGAAGGCAGTCCAGAGAGGTCTGTTTGCTAAAGCATCATGATGGGTCAAAGAAAGTTCTTGGCAGGAAACACAAGCTCTTGGGTCAGATGTTATGCAGTCCTGGTTTATATCTTGCCTTTTATGTATAAAATTCTTGTGAAGTTCTTCAATAACAAAATTTCTGTTGCTCTTCTACATGTTCTTCCAATGTCTGAAAATCCACAGGCTGAAAATCTAGGTGCTTTTGTTTACAGATGCTTGAATTCACATATTTGCTATTGAAAGTTATTGCCCATCCATTTAACAAATCTAACATTTCCACATGGCTCCCAAATTCCTGCACCTCAGGGTCCTTCCGGGCACACAGTTAAAGTTAGATGGGAAGTCTGAAAATGGTGTAGACAGATACTGCATTTATCTGTAAATCTTTAAACAATGGAAGAGATGCAGAAAACTAATGGGTCAATGTATATTTGTTATATGAAGTTGAGAATTCAGGCAAGTCTATGAAGTTGTTTTTCTTTGTAATTTTCTCTAATTTTCCTATGTCTTCAGAGAAAGTGTTTTGGGGCACTCGGTGGACATTCACAAGCAAAAACTATCGCTATGCAAGCGGATTAGAATGTGGGTGAGGCTTTAAATAGAACAGAACAGATGATAGAATAAACAGGAATAGAACAGAAAAGAAGAAAAAGAGAGCAGTTTATAATAATACTACATGCACAGAGAGGGCTAAATTCACTGCTGCCATCAGTTGCTCTAACTCTCTCGATTTAAATTAATTTCTGTCCATTTACTCCAACCTGACCAGACGTGCTGGCCAAGTACATTTGAAAGCTTCCAGAGTATCTGGTCACACAATTGAGGACTCTCTAGATTAACTGCCTGTACAGATTTGAGTGACCCAACCACCACACATTCACCAATCACTCGGGCCTGCTGGCACCCTGGACCTGTGGCTGCTTTCTGAGCTGTACAGAACTGTGAAGGCTGCAAGTGAAATCTACTTCAGCTGAGCAAAGTGCTTCGGATGCCAGTTTTTGAATGTATAGCTCTATAAATCTCAGTATGGCCTTTTGAACTGTATATTACTATAGAACTGTGGGAAATCCCTTTTGGGAGAGAAGTGGCACAGTTGATATTTATCACTACAAAGTCTATTGCAACACACTGTCTCTTTCCTTTGAAATAAAAGCTTTTGAATTACAGATGATCAACTATATTCACACCCCAAGCGAAACCTGAATATTTCTGGCATTTTGCCAGTATCGGCTTGGGTGTGAAATATTTGACATTTTGCATTAATTTTTTACGGTAATAAAAGCACTTTCTCAGCTAAAATCTCCTTTGCCATCCAGGAAGTGCCACTGGGCTTGCAGCTACTCCAGACTCCTACTCAGTAAATCTGTGTCCCTTGACTGAAGGGAACCATTGTCCTGGGCATTGAGCTGCCTGACCACATACAGATGCCACCCTGGTACAGTCATTGACCCCACCTATAATTTGACAGGTTAGCAATAAGCAATACTTTGGGATATATTTTGATAAAAGTGATTGCATTAATCTACGCACGTGCCCAGTGAAACAAGGCTGCTGCACACTCTGTGTGCAATGTGGCTGAGTTAGCACTGGCACAGGCGTCTTACCTCAGCACTTCCAAAATCTCTAGCTCTGCAACCTGAATGTAGCATTAACTTATCTTCCTCTCTCGTGTATTGACATTTCTTTCCTTTGGGGAAGGAGGCATAAGATTTTAATGAACTGAGAAAGAAGATGTTAACCTTGTAAGAGGCGTCAGCCACAGAGCGAGTTCTGAGTTCACCTCTAACACCAGTGGTCATTTGAGTATTGCTGCTAACAGGGTCAGTGTTCCTCTCTCCAGGAGATGAGCAGTCACCCCATTAAACCCCGCTTTTGTACAGTTTTGGGAACAGAGGCTGGCCAGTCTGTGAGGATCCATGGAGCAAAGCCTGGCAGATTTCAGACCGCTGAGCTGCCCAGCTCCTACTGAGGTGCAGTGAGGGAACAGATCACACCATCTCTGCAGGGCCTTCCTGAGAAAGCAGAGCTGTCAGCCCTGCTTCCAACGTCTCAACCAAACTGTCTTACTTGCAATGAAATAGAGAGGAGGAATAAATATTTCTCTCCCTGCTACAACAATCACTTCTAGCATTCAATTCATCGCCAAGCAGAGATCTGCCACTTGGAATTTCACAGGACAGAAAGAATGCTGCCACTTCTGGATATGAATTTTTACGAGGAAACACTTGTAGGTGTGAGGTTTAGGCTCCCACTTGTGGTTCATCTAAAGACAGCTACCCTGGGCTTGATTTACAAAGGCATGAAAGCCCCTCCTGATGCAAACAGAAACCCAAGACTCTTGACCCTCTAGAGCCATGATCCAAACAGAATTTTTGTGCTTAAATTGCTGAGAAGAATTTGTAATCACTTCAGGACTTCTACCCTCTTCATATAGGTGAATCGGGAATGGTTTCATACTTCAAATGCTCTCTTACTTGAAAGGAGTAAATAACTGAGTTTTGCCTCTTTAAACAGGAAAAAATGCACTATGAGACACAGTCCCATGAGATCTCCAAGTCATGTGAGCTTCTCTTCTGGTCAGGGGACGCTGTCAACAGCAGAACTGCAGTCTGCAAAAGTTTTGCATTTGGATTCTCCCCAACTTCCACCTAGCCCTATTCTACAACTATATTTCTAACAAAAAATAATTGAAAAAAAGTGTAAAAAGAAAAAAGTCTGTATACCTTAAAGGTGTTCAGTTCCATGATAATGGATCTACACAGGCATCTGCTGGCCAGAAGACTTCCCTGCTCATTTAGGATGTTAAGGGTTGGGATACGTGACCTAGTGGGCAGGAAATTAGGCACACACACAACTTCTCCTCTTTCTGACTCACACAGAAACAAGATAAAAAAAAACTTGTGGGGAGGGGGGGAAGAAGATGGAGCAAGAGGGAATGAGAGACAGAATGATCATAGTTGTTCCAGCTCCTCATCACGTTGTTTTTACCCATGACCACCTCCAGCAATGGATGCTTTGCACGGGCTGAGGATGCTTTGGGAGAGCCCTGGACTGCGTGAACAACCAGGGGCATGTGATGCTCAAATGAGAACAAAAGGCACTGTGAAACCCGTGTACACTCCATGCTGCCTGAAAGACTGAAAGGCACTTTTAGGAGACAATTTACAGAAAAATAAAAAAGTTTACAAACTGGTTTACGAGACAGTTAAATGGTTCTTGAGGAGGGGTCTTTATAATTGAATTATAAGAACAAAAGAAATCTGAGGAGCAGGCAGAGGCCTTAAGGCCCAACATGCTTGACCTCATTTGGTTTAATTGCACTGCTGGCTCTCTCACTGTAACCTTCCCTTGGACAACAGTCTCTGGAAATCATTTAAACTCCTTGCTTCGGTTGCCTTTGCTAGTGATTTAGTCAATAATTTTATTACCTCTTTGGTAAGATAGCTCTGAGTGCCCCAGTCGTTAACTAAAAACCTCTTAGGTTTGAATCTTTTAGCAATATGAACATATTTATCCAAGATCTTTATCAGAACCTTCTATACATTTTATAACTTTCTCCTAATCATCTTGAGGATGCTGTTTTCCATTGTGGATGAACCCAGGTCCCCTTGCACCGTCCCTCTGCCCGGAGCAGGGCGCAGAGCTGAGGGCAGGCTGAGCTCTGCAGAGCCCCTGGGGGAGCAGTGAGGTGCCAGCGGGAGGGTGGCCAGGGCAGCAGGCAGCAGGGACAGCAGGGAAGTGTCTGCAGCTGGGGCTGGATGGGGCCAAGGGAGGGACCACAGCACTGGGAATCCCTGTGCTACCCCTGCCACGTTTGTTACTGTAGCCAGGGGCTAACAGGGCACAGATTTTGTCTTCCTGGGTGCTGCTAGTGGCCATAACAACATTGATGCCACAGTCCCCAAGACTTTTGTCTTCCTTTGTACATAGCAAGTGTTAAGTTTGAAGCAAGCCCTTCCTGAAAGTCTTAGCTTCAGACCGAGTTTTTCATATCTGCCCTCCACTACCTTCTTTATTTTTGATATTTAGGTTATTTCTTTTTAAATCAGGTCTCGTTCTTCGGGAGAGTTTCTGTTCAGCCAGCGACCTCTCTGAATCACAGATTCGGTGCCACATGATTTCAACTCCAAGTGATCAGAAGCGAATGTTTGCAAAGCTGGAAATAGTCATTCCTCTTCGGAACATGGCTGTGATGTTCAGTGTTCTGGAAGCAGAGCAGGGGCTAACAATGAAATGGACACCATTAAGACACTAAAAGTCCTGGTAAACTGATTCTATCAGGGCTCAGCGCTGCTGTAAGAGGGCTGTGGAGGATGGTCTTCTTGGGAGCATGTTTTGGAAACACCTGGGTCTGATCCTGGCCTGTCTCGTGCTCTGAATCCTTGCACAAAGTGTGTCCCCTGTGGTCCCCAGGCAGGCCTGCCCAGCCCAGCTGTAAGGATGGAGTTGGGAGAGATACGAGCAGGGCTAAGTGGGTCCGTCCCGATGGTTCCCAGTGAGGCCTGCCAAGGAAGCTCAAGCTTCCTTGCCACAATATACTCAGAGGTGGCACTTTTTTCACCTGTCCATAGTCTTCCAGCTTCCTCTCAGGGCGAGATCCACCCAGGCAGACCTGCAGAGGATTTCTTGAGGGCTACAGCACCCAGCAGCAGGCTACTCTGGCTCCTCACTGCCCGCAGGCAATGTGCATGCTCAGCAGTTCCCTGTGGAGGCTCTCCAGGGCTGGAGGAAGTCTCCTTGCACCTCTGTTCCCACATCGAATTTGAGAACAACCCGCTTCCCTACCATCAGAAGTTCAGCCAGCTCTCTCATAGGGAAGATCCTGAGCACTAGTGCTGGCTGTCACACTGTCCTCCAGCCCCAGCACAAGGCACAACCTTCCTGCCTCAGTTTCCCTTTCTGCAAAATTAGGGTAATTGCGGTGGACGCCTCAAGGGGGAGGGGGTTCGGCGAGATTAATGAGCTCTTTGTAAAGTGCTTTGAATATGAATACTGCTATGGATAGTAAGTGCTAACTATCAATTATTAAGTGGGAGTCAGGTTTCAGGAGCTTTATATCAGGGAAAGGTTAAGGAAGTGTAATAGCAGAAGACATGTAATGAAGCTCAGTACTGCCCTGTAGCACTGGCTATGAAAAGCTAATATCCACAGTAAAATTCCAGCTCGGTAGCCTATGCAGAGTATTTTCCTCTGCTGCTATAATGATGACACTTAGAATTAGACCGACATAACCTAGAGAGCTCTGGGGACTCATCATCTCTGAGATTTCACTTAATTATTGGCAAACTCTGTCATTTAGTATCCCAAGCAGGCTGCGCTATGTATAACCAACACATCTAATTTGATTTCATCTTGAATTGCTCCTATGAGTGGTCTTGAATGGAACCGCATCTGGTATCTTGGCAACGTCCCTTCTTCTCTTGGAGAGAGCTGTCCTTGAATCTATAAAATGGATCTCTTACGGCAGGGGGGTGAGTGTGCACGTGGGGGGGGGGGGGGGAACCCTCTGGGAGCACACAAAGGGAGGCTTGGCTTACATGCACATTTGACACGTTTAGGTTTTTAATACTTTTTTTTTCCAGATAAATTATATCCATGCATCTTGGTGTAAATAATTTTTTTTTTTGAGCTAGGGCAGTGGATTTAAGAAGCACTTAGGACACTTGATCCTTAATTGAAGCTTTCAAGAAGGAATTGGTTGCTGGTTTGTGTGGACAAAACATTATTGCTTTCCTCTCTGTGATATAAAATTAGAGGGGAGGGTGGGGGATCAAGTGTACATTTCAAGGAGAAAAGCACACTAATCACGAAAGTATAGTCAGAAGGTGATTTTTCTGTGTGACCTGATGAGGTTCAGAATTCTGGCATGCAGGACATAAGGATCACTCAGCTTCCCACTAACTCAGGATTTCTCTGTCCAGCCAGCCCTCCCTCCTGGCAGCTGGCTTGTGAAGAGGAAAAATCACCCCCAATTTTCATGTACAGCATAGAAATGAGAGACAATCCACAACTCATTTCCTTCTTCAGGGTTTTGGATCTTACAGTTTACGTGGGGATAAGCCCAGGTGAATGAATGAGTGGTTTCCACAGAGGATGTGCATTCCACTGTGCTCATGGGGGAAATGTTCAGCTAGAGCACATGCATACATATATGTGTGCCACAGTTTCAGTAACTTCTCTCAATTTCTATTACTCTGTGATAAAACCACATTTTCTGAATTACAGGAACTTATTTGTCACAGCAAACTTAAATCACTGCAGTTATTCCAGGAACTGCAGTATCCTACTGGTCAATGAGACCCAATCTTGTAAAGCTGAAAGCACAAGGACTCTTGTTCTGTGTTTCCAGAGGAGGAGTATCTTACATTTGTGATATAAGCTGCCATAGGGAATACTCTCCCTTTGTGTCATAAATTGAACATCCTTAGGAGTCATGTTTCAGAAGAAGTATGGTCCTTCCAGCTGTGAAAGACAGAAGCACGTTAGGAAGAAGCTCAGGACTAAAATGAACTAACAGTTCAGGTTTTGTTTTGTGCTCTGTAACTCAGAAAATGACACTTTACAGATGAGAACCTTGAACATTACCAACTACTTGGTAACTTGGTTAACTACTTGCTTACTTGACAAGCTGATATTCACAGAACTTTTTATTTTCTCACAGGAGGATCGAGTCTTTTCCTATTCAAAAGAAAGCTGTGGACATTTCTTGCTTTAAAGACAGACCTTTTACCAGCATCTAGGATTGCACAAACTGCTTGTTTGCAATGATAGTGTCTATTTACTCCTTTACCTTGCCCAGTTCTCTCCAGCAGAGTGAAACCACAGTACCACGTGCACTTGTGAATAGACTGTGTTTGAGTGGTTAAAGTACATTCATCAGCTCTAATAAAGTGCTCAGTGCTTCCTGGATGTACAGGATATGAATCACATCATGTGAAGAAGATGACCACATAGCATCCTCATTACTGAGCTGGATTAGCGCTCTGCTGCCTGCAGAGCGGCTGTGCTGGTATGTTACTCTGCACATTTCAACAGACTGAGCAAAGGGAGGGAGAAGGATGCAATCCTCTCCTCAGGCACATAGGAGTTAATTACGAAAAGGTGTGATTTTTGATTGGTATTTTCTTGTGTAATTACATTCCTGACTTAACGTGGCTTCGTTCTGACTGTTCCTCCCAATAACAGCATGGTTTCAAGTACAGAGTGATAATTGCTATTGATATTTGCACTTCAGGTTTGGTCAGATGGAGGAGCTTTTATGACCTTCCAAATAAATGGAGAAAAAAAAAAAGATGCTAACATCAGGATATTTTTGGTGATTAATAAGGGGAGCAATGTTTCGAATCAGGATGGAGTTGGCAGTGGTGCTGGGAGATCTCCAAGTAACCCCCTGCAGCAGAGTTCCTGCAGCCTGAGAGCAACACTGAGTGGGACACTTCCAGTTCGTGCACTGTTTCCACTACACTTCAACAAAGCTGGACTAACTAGCAAAGGAAACATTTATAAGCATCTATGAAAATGAGTGATGTCAGGATAAAACTAATCAGAACACTTGTGCCTATTTTAAAGTATAAGCAGATCTGGCTTTAATTGCTTTTTTGAAAACTTTTGCTCAACGTGGGCCTTTCTTCAATTTAGAGAATAAAATACAATTTTTGGTTACTTTTAGATTCAAACCATTGCTGGCACTGTGCAATGGAACAGTTTTTAAAAAAAAATTCCAGGGCAGTCCTTTGATTAAAAAAATTGATGACTGCCAGACTAGACAATCTTTCAGGGTCTCTGCCAGCCTTATGGTTCCATGATTTGTCATCACTCTGGAAAAGTCTCTGCTCTCATTCCTATCTGTGTAGCTGCACTGTCTTCATTTTACACAAAGAAGTGAAGTGTAGAGGCTGAAGTAGCTTGCCAAGAACCAGAAGGGGATCGCTGATCAAATCTGGGCAGAACTCAGACTTTGTTTTTTCCTCTGGGTAACCAAAGAGCGCGGCCTCTGACAGAACTGCTCGGCTGTCGGAGCTACCTTCTCTACAGGCCTTGGGGCCTGATCCTTCCAGTCAAATGCCAATTCCACAAACAATCGTTTCTATTAATTTCTTTAGCATTCCTTCATCCTCCCTCCTCCTTCCCATCTTTTTCCTAATTCCATCTCTTCACACACCCATGACATCACCTGCACGCCCTCCCAGGCCTCCATTGCCACTCTGTTCTCCAGGTCAGTATTCCCATCACTTCCTTCCCAACAGCTTTTGGGGTCACAGAAAGAGTGAACACATGTGCAGAGGTGGGAAGGAGAATTGGGGACAGGTTTGATTTGTGGGAAAGGAAAAAAGGCTGAAGAAGAAGACCCAGACTGTGTTGGCCTTACCATAAACTGAAGCTTATGAAAACTCTCGTGAAAGAATTTAACACAGAATTACCAGGAAATGCCAGGAAGGTTTCAGACTCCCTCCTCCCTGTCACCAAGAGGTACAACATGCCAATGCATATGACACACTCACAGCCATAAGACTGCAGAGTTCCTGTCCTTATTTAAATCAAACCTGCAACAACCCCTCAGTATTTGGCTTCCAAGAAAAACGAGGACTGTACAGTCATTTTGTCTGTCTGTTCCTTGTCCCAGTAATGTTTCAACTGGATGGCCAGTTTCTAGGAAAATGTTTCAAAGCTATTAAGTTCCCATATGTTTCATGGAAGTGAGTGTCTGGACAGAAGATGAAAGCCTTTGCCATAAAAAGCTCTTGTGCCTCATAACAAAGATCTGGAAGAGGACGTGTGGCTGCCCATCCTGCTCTGAGTTAGGCTCAAACATCTACATTTTCCTCAGTGAACGATTTTTGAGTCTGAGTCCATTCTGGAAAGCCTCTAGCAAGGGGATGCCTCATCACTCCCTGACCAGCCCAGAACTGCCACCTAAGCTTTTCCTCCACACACTGCTGTCACATCAGCTTGGTATGGAAAACAGTTTTAGGGAAATGTAAAAAAAGAAGGAAAGTAGAAAAAGGAAAAGACTTCTGGGTAACGGTGGCAATATCAGCTCTGTATCCTGATACAGATAACACAGCAGCTGTCTATAGAGGCAGATCCTCTCAAAATTTAAAAGACTATTTGGAGAAATCAGTCCCAATAGTCCCATAAGCACAGATCAAAACACAGCAGGGCTGGATGTTGCCAATTTGTTGCTGACAATGCTTTGTGTCACTACCCTCATTTAGGAACATGAGATGGAAAACACAGCCCTAATACCTACTTATCTCCAACAGCCCCTGCCCCTTGCTCATTTCATTTTTGGTATAAATCTACTCCACACGCCATATCCTTTTGTGAGAGCCAGGGACCTGGGGCTAAATGTATATAAATATCACCCAGACGCAGCCCTTAGCCTTGAATGCCGGCATTACTGCAGTTTGAAGTGCGGGAGATAAGAGCACACGGCCCAACGCCATCTCCATCGCAGCCCTGCCCAGGGCCCGGCGGGGCCCCGCGCCGAGCTCGCCCTGCGGCCACCGAGTGCCCCGGCCCCGGCCCGGCCCCGCGGAACCCAGCAGAGGGCACTCCTCAACAAGCGCCAGGAGAAGCTCTCCCGGGGCAAAGATCTCGCTCCAGCCTGATTCAAGGACCGGCCAGCTCGCCTTTCACACACGCAGGGGCCATCCAGAGCGGAAATCCTGACAGAAAATCCTGAACTTTAGGGGGAAAAAGAAGAGACATTCGCTGGCGCGTTGCTCCCCCGATGAGCGTTTGGTTTGCCAGGGGAAAAAGTGATAGTTTTCCATATCCTCCTGCACATGGCTATGGCTCCGAGTGCAGTATTTCCTCCAGGTTTTCTGGCAGTGCCTAAGAGCTAGGGGCTGTATTTCAACATGTATTAAAAAGAAAGAATATAGGGAGGGGCAAAAAAATCTTATTTTAATGGGAAGGGAGAAGACAAATGCGGAATCTGCAGTCTTTGCTTTTCTTTACGTTTTGTGCAAACTGGTCTCTTACTGGTTAATCTCACCCTGTCGTGGCCATCCTGCCAGACCAGCTCATGTTGCCCTTCCAACCACACTGCAGTGAAAAGGAGGTTTAAAAATCCATCAGCACTCACAGAATGCATTCAGCAGTGCTGCTCAGTCCCCCCTGCCCTCATCAGTAACTCCTGCACTTTGATTGCACACTCCGTGGGCCACAACTGTCCCAGGATAATTAGGAAGTACTGAGAGGGTTTAGTTCTGGCTTTCCCATTTCAGAGCTGTCCTTTTCTCTGCTTTCAACTGCTTATTTTATTTACTCTATGCTGAATACTCTGTCCCTTGACCTTTCACCTTTCCAGGAAAGTTTCTTCAGTATTTTGCCAAACATGCCAGGGTAGGGCAGAGGCTGAGTCGGGAGGAAGTCAGGCATTGCCCCTTCTTCCCAGCACCCAGGCTCTGCAGTGGGCCAGCTCACAGTAAATCTTGCTGCCACTTGCCAATGGGCACACATAAACATCACAGCAAAGGTGTAAGGAAGACTTTGTTAAACCTTCTGGGAAATAGGACACCATTTAGAAGCTAATCCCAAAAATTCAGGGAGAGTTGTAGCCAGCAGAAGGGTGTAGGAAAGTGGGTGAGAGGCACTTTTACTTCTGAATCCGGCCTGATCTTATACCTGCAAGAAGAGTTCAAAAACTTCTCTTCCCCTCGTCCACAGGAGAGAAGCGACAGCTATAAAAAAACCCTCAGCCGACTTTGGGGAAATAAAGGCACTAAGAATCAACTCTACACATGCTCCTTTGGCTTCAGGTTTGAGTTAAAATCACCCCTTTCTATCAGTAGGTTTGGTTCTCGTTTAAGCGTCAGCAATGTTTACTGGGGCACAGCCTGGCTGCACAAAGGCTTGTCCATCTATCGCTGGGTGGTTAAGTTCTCAGGTTTTGAATTCTTGCAGGTGACTCAAGGAAATAAGATTTAGTGGCTTTTAAAAAAATTATTACTTGTAAGAGACAGACGGATTGCAAACAAAGGGCTGGTTCCTGCTCCTGTTGAAGGCATGGAGTTGAGGCACCAGAGTTCATTCCTGACTGCCTTAGGTGTTCGGGCAGAAAGAAAGAAGTAAGAGAGAGCTGTAAGGCTAAAAGCAAGCACTGACTTGCTGTAAGACCTTCACGATTACCTCTGAGGGGAGAAACACGGCTCGTAAAAAAAATTATAAGAGGATAACTGCACCATCTCCTTCATGAAAATGAGCAAATTCCAGAGTGTTTCTTCTGCCTGCTATGCGATTTGCTTCAGCTTCATTTCACGTGCTGTCTCACACAATAGCCTCTGGGGATTCTCAGGGAAAAAAAATTTAGCTGCCTCACCTTCTATGCCCAACTCCTGCCTTCCTGCAAGAAAATTATTTGCTGCTTCCCTAACAAACCAGCTTCAGTTGTCACTGTAGGTAAGGTTATGTCAACACTTCTATTATAAACTCCTCTTGTCAGGAATTTACAAGTTGGCTGTAAAAATTCCCTTTGCACTTAATTCTGGCAGAGATGAAAAAGCCCCAGGAGAACATTAAAAAAAAAAAAAAATCAACATTTACATATTAGATTTTAACACTTTCCAAGAAATGAATACTTCAATGATAATGCAGACACTATGACCAGACAAAGACCTAAATGAATGGGTCCAGTCGGGGAGGGAATCCTCTCCTGAAATAAGTCACCTTGGAGTGCCCTGCACACCAGCGCTGCAAATTCGGAAATGTCACTCTGAGTGCTACCAGAGGAATAAGAACAAAAGTGCCCTGGAAAAACCTCATCTACTACATTGCAATGATAGAATGCAAGCCATCCTGTTTATTGAGAGATACATCCTGTCTGTCGTACCAAGAAGCTGAGTTTAATGTTTGAAGGCTTCACAGGAGTTGAGGAAGGATTTTTTTTATCTGTCTAAAGTATTTATCTCACCTTCATCCTCATCCGAGCACCTCGTAATCACCAGCACATTTAGCTTTCCTGGTGCATTACTGCCGTTTATTTTCATTTCAGAAACAGAACAGTGATACGGAGAGAGGTTAAATGGTTTGCCCAAGGTCACAGAGGACAAGCCTCTGCTCTGGGAAAGGCACTCGCCCATGTCTGGGATCCACCCCAGCAGATTGTCCATCCTCTCATGGATTGCTAAGGGGTAAGAGCAATTTATTGCCCTTAATACAGCTCTGAGCCTGCCGTTCCTTTTCTCTTCCCTGGGCCACTGCTTGGCAGGATTTAACAGTTACTGGCTTCCTTCTCCCCCTCCACTGCCACCCTTGTTTTTCATGGGTCTAAGAGGAACCTGGAAAGGTCTGATTTTGGATCTGAGGAAGCGCAGAGCCTGAATTCTTTGTGTATCAGAAATGTTGCTGCTCAGACGCTGAAACAGAGACAGGCCAGGATTTGCTGCCTACACAGAGGTGTGTGCTTTTACATTCTGGCCAGTCCCCTATTGAAAAGGAGCAGTACATGGCACTAAGCTAAACTCTAGAAGTCCTGAGAGAAAAAAAGGGGAAGGCCAGGAGAAGGAAAAAGGAGACAGAGAATAAGCAGTAAGTGGTTTTGATACAGTCTTTAGTTCATTTTCAAACACTATAGGAAATCAACAACTGAAAGAAATTATAATAATCCAGTTAGAACTAGTGCAGCTTCAATGAGACCACATTTTTAAAAGTATGATTCCAGCTCTCTAAACTCTTCCACATATTTAATGCATGCAAATATCTACACCCATGTGTATGACTCTGCAAAGTTATGTTTGCAGCCTCGCAAACCACATTTTAAACAAAGACTCAGATCTCCATCTTTTCCCTCCCTTTAACAGTTCCAGCACACGCACAAGGAGTGCTGCTTCCTCCAGTGACACCAAGCAGGACATGCACTAACCTGGGACATCCCAGGCCCAGTTCTGAGTGAACAACGGTGTCGGTCTGCCAAGGAAAGGACCAAATTCTGTGGAACAGAACAGGCCCAAGAAGCGCAAAAGGAATTTACAAAGCAAGATTTTCTGTAATATGGTCCATTGGCTTTTGATAATAAAAACCACATTGTAAATGGCCAAGAAATTAATCTTTAAAAGGCAGCTGTAGCCCATGTGTATTAACTATTTTTCAAAGACATTTCCTCTGGATTTTTGTTACCGTCTTTAATACATGTTTCCAGCCAGCAGAGATGTTATGCTCTGTGGGTGAAATATAATATGCATTTTTAAAACATTTATAAATATGTATACACCCTATGGATTCACACGGCACTGTAGGAGCTGTGTTCTGGTCTGCAGTCTTTAAAAATTAATTACAAATATACTAAGGTGTACGTTCAACACAATGCATGGGGATTTAGCCACATAAATTTCATTAAGGCTGATGAGAGGTGTGCAGCTAAAGCCCTGCATATCAAGACATCATGCATAAAGAAAAGCCTGTCTAATTATGTATTTACTCATTAAACCAGAACAGCTCTGAAGGGCATGCATGTTTATCTAATTTTATTTATTCCTTTTCAAAACAAATGAAATGCACACATGAGCACACACGTGTGCACACGCACACCTATATTCTGCAGAACACGGAATTTTTTAATTTGATATAGTAATATCTTGAAAAATCAATTAAAATGATTCTTCAGCTACTGTTATTTTTTGTAACAAGCAAGATTAAAACGTCCCTTGAGGTCACAAACTAGGAACATGTAAATAACCCGACTATGTGGAATGCCACTTTCGTGGTAATAAAGGCATTGGTGGCGCATTTTAGTAGAGCTGCAATTGTGACCCACAGTACTCAAAGCTGGGAAATTCTCAGTTCACCTACCTCGTTTCCTCAGCTCTCACTTTTGTCATCATAAAACTTCTTTTCTCTTCTTAACAGTGGGGCACGTAGAGGGCACACAGCCTGCATTAAGGGAGAGCCTTGGGTTTAGCACATGCAAGTGGGTAGAAACTGGGTATTTTTCATTAGTTTTCTTAATTTCTGGGCATGAAGGGATGCACTTCATAAATTGTTTATTTTCTTCTCTAGATTACAAGTGGGTTCCTTTACTGAATGGCTCCAACATGTGTTTGCTGCCAAGTTCAGGATCCGAAGATGTTGCTCCAATGTCTCCTCTGAGCACTTCGATGCCATCTACTAGATCATTGTGTTAGGGGCCAAGTTAAGGCCAGCAGGGTAAAGGCAATTTATAACCCACATAGTGACATCAGTCTAACCTAGCAACCTCCCTAGCAACACTGCCAAAGCATCACAATGTGGCCCCCATAGCTCAGATGATATGAAGATAGCAGCATTGTTAGGGTGGGAGGTTGCCACTTTGGCCTAGCAACAAATAACAGCCTGACCTTGGGATCTATTGAAAGCTGAGAAGCCAAGCAGAACAGAGGGAGAACCACCAAATGAAAACCCAAGGGTTCCTGTCTATTTCTTTTATGTAACCTAAACAAATTCTTCAGAGGAAAATATGGCAATGCTTCCAGACACGCCGCATGCTTATATATTCAACATTGCTTTTCCACATGGCTTGTTAAGAGCTGAACAGCTTTTACATTGTGGTTCGGAAATCATAAAACCTGTGTGCAGAAAAAGGATGAATAAAGAAATCACTACAGCCAATTCAGGGTGGTGACAAACAGGCTGCGTGTTGCTATTAAAGTGCACTGATGTGAGGACTCCTGGCCCCAGGTATCGCACAGGGTAATCCGCGAGCCGCACACACGCCGGGCTTTGGGCTCACCCAAGAAATCCAGCTGTAACCAGCTTATGTGCAGCATTCTGTCACTGAAAATAATGAAATGGATATAAATCATACCCCCCCCTTCCTTCTCTTTCTTCCTGTTGCCCATTCAAATAAGCCCCTTGTCCACGCCATTGTGCCAGCTCTGCACAGGCAGCTGCCGAAGCAAGGTAACACTTCTCCCTCCCAGACACACATCGAGAGCAGGGCATCCTGTAAAGACACTCTGAGGAGTTGACCTGACCCGCTTGATGTTTCTGGTTTCTAGCAATGATCCCATACTCCTGGTGTTTGTAAGTGAATACTACTTACAGCATCTTGACAGTTACAGTGATTCAAAGGCAACGGAGAGAAACAAATGGTGAGTACGGAAAAGGTAAGCGATGCATTTGTTTCCGTACTGGTGGCCCAGAGCCAGTGTGTGGTGCTGGAGGTCACCTGATGCTGAGCTCCAGACACCATTTGGCCTTAAGAAAATATAAAACAGTATTAGCCCAGCAGTTCCTAGGAGAATCATAACCCTCGGCATTCCAAAGCTATCCTGTACAGTGACCACTTCTAAGACCAACCAGTGGGGATAATTCACCTCCCCCTTCCTGTTTGCTGGCTTTAAGCTACCAGCTGGCCAGTGCAGAGAAGCTCAAATTGCAGCTGCCTTCACCCTCTTTAGCTGTCAAGATAAACAGATGACTTTGGTTTGCAGCAACGGGACGTTGAATATATATTTTCAAAAATGTAATTTCTCTTGAAATGTCAATGAAACATGCTTTCACACATGTGTGGCTCTGCATGTGGGTGTGTGAATACACACACATTTTTATATAATTACATATTTTCAGTAGGTATTTTTAAAAAATATTTTTAATTTCTTCAAGTTTTGTGCGTTGTATCCCCCTTGCATAACACTTGGTATCACTTTCAGTTTATAACTTCTCTTGAGAGAGGAGCCACAAGCCACAAATAGCCAATTGTCTACTTGCAGCAGCCTTTTACAAAGGAACTAATAGAGCTGAACTGGACATGGTCTGTCTGTCCTGCTGTCACTGCTGCAGTAACCACAATTGTCATGTGGGTAACACGAAGTCAGGGGCAATTTATCTTATAAAACCTTAGTGCAAGTTTCATCACAGAACACAGCATCTGCCCATTAGCTCCATTTCTATTTTCAGCCAAGACTGTGACACATTCAAAGTCATCATATGAAGTGCGTGAAAGTTTACTCCTTTGGATCTTTCTTGAATTATCAGCTTTAAGTACATTGAAAAATAGGGAGCATTGGGAGAAACCTCTCATGTGTTAGTGCCACTTCCTTCATTCCATACTTTTTCAAACTCAAACCGGCCAGCTGAAGCTCTTTTACCTCCTTGACTTTCCCATAACAGCCCCTGCTGGAGATGTGTGTATCCAAACGGTGCAGCGGAGGTTCCAGTGGTATCCAAAGCAGCGTGCCTATGGTGCAGATGTGCTGGAAATCCCACAGACGTGAAGGAAAAGGAAATTTCAGCTTCTCAAAGTGCTTCCCAGCCACACTGCTCTGTCTCCTTCAGCTGCCATCTCTGCACTATGGTCTGCTCAGAGGTTAACCTCCAAACTGTAAAAGAATGGGAGGAGAATGGGAATGGGGATGAATTCTTATCAACTGACCATATGACTTTCTCCATGTATTTCCTGCTAAGCTTCTTGGGAAGTGCTGATAATCTTTCTCTAGTCCTAATGTTGGCCACGGGTTTCCCCCCAGGGCTCCACATCAGTGTGAGCCCTCTCTCCCTTTTCCATGTAATTTCTTTCCCTCTTTGAACCATGCATCCTAGATGAGGGAAGGGAGCAGGGTGGGGAGGTAACTCCTCCACACAGGGCTGCCAGAGAACGAATGGTCAACACTGGCTGTGTGTCTTTTCCTCGGCACCAGATTTTGCCAATCTGTAGAATAAAATGTGTGAAATACACTTGTAAAAAATAGCTGGGAAGCTCATTTCCTCCTCCTTCCTCATCACTCAGCACCTCTACAACCCCGGCCTGAGCTCTCACCAGTCCTAGCCATGGTGTTCAAAAGCTCCAGCCCCAGCTCTGGCTGTCCTCTGCCCTCCCACTGGAAATCAAGCCCAGAGCAAGAGCCTGGTGTAATGAGTAACCCAGGGGAGATTCATCGGGACCAACATCAGGAAAATTACTTGATTTCTCTGCTTACAGAATTCAGTGTATTCATCATTTTGCCAGTTCTGAAACTGAGTAACTTTGGCAAATACCAGAGTCACTCTCAGCTCCTTAGAGGAGACAAAAGACTTTACCATTAATATTTCCAGAGCCAGCTATACTTTTAGATGACAGAGGCTAGGACTGCACTGTGTGGATTTTGGTATGTGTATAAATTTAACATTCTGGATATCCACGCTTTAAAAAAAAATGAAATCAGTGTCTAAAAATAAAGACACCTTATTAAATACTTAAAATTCCTGTCCTTCCCTCTAGAGACCATGCATGACTAGCATTGAAGCTGGGTCATTGCAACCAAAAGAAATGAGCAATTCTGATCAGCAGTCCCTGATCACATCAGTGGGCTGGTGGGGCTGGGGGAGATTATACCAAACTTGGGATGTTCGGATCCGGGTTTTGTTCCACCAGTTAATGACAGATGCAGAATCTGAGATCCAGTTTAGGTAGACTTCATCTGTGTTCAGTGCCAGTTTAGGTGCCTCTTTGGTGTAAATCTGGTAAACCTCATGCACAAGTGCTGGGGAAAACAGGCTCACCCGAACGCCTTCACTCTTGCCCAGGAGGGAAACGCAGTGGGCCTGTATTTGTGAGAGGAATGCAGGGATATATAAGGATCTCCAGCGGCTGCAGTTAATGCCAAGGTCAGCTCCAGCTGACACCCGTGCCTGGGGATGTGGGGGAAGGGATGGCTGTGCTCTGCGGCCAAGCCACAAGATGTCAGAAGACTGCTGTGCTGTGCTGTGCCGTGCTACTGCTGCGCTGTGCTGGGCTAATGCTGTGCCGTGCTGTGCTGGGCTAATGCTGAGCTGGGCTGAGCTGTGCTGTGCTAACACTGGGCTGTGCTGTGCTGTTCTATGGCTGTGCTGGGCTGTGCTGGGCTACTGCTGGGCTGGGCTGGGCAGTGCTACTGCTGGGCTGGGCTGTGCTACTGCTGTGCTGTGCTGTGCTACTGCTGTGCTGGGCTGGGCTGGGCTGGGCTGGGCTGTGCTAACGCTGGGCTGTGCTGGGCCGTGCTGTGCTACTGCTGGGCTGGGCTGGGCTGGACTGTGCTAACGCTGAGCTGTGCCGTGCCATGCTACTGCTGTGCTGTGCTAAAGCTGTGCTGTGCTGCTGTGCTGAGCTGTGCCGTGCTGTGCTCCTGCCGGGCTGGGCTGAGCTGTGCTGGGCTAACGCTGGGCTGTGCTAATGCCGTGCTTTGCTGTACTGAGCTGTCCTGTTGCTCTGTTGCACTGCTGCCCTGGCAAGGCATGCAGCATTGGGGCCTGGGAGCAGCCTGGAAGCTCCTGCCATCATTTTTCAGGCCCCCATGCTATCCTGCATCCTTACCATGCCACTCTGCTTCTTGATAAAAAGATGTGAGCAAGAAAATGAGGAATTTATCCCTTTCATGGCTTTTCCCAAGTCCCTATTTCCCAGCTTGCCAACTCCCTTGCTGTAAATCTACATGCAGGTTCCTCTCTTATATCTCACTTTATATGGTTAATTGTGTTTGTATTCTCCACAGGGTTCCTGGTAGTTACAGCACACTGTGAGGTCACTGATTCACCACCGTGTTTTCAGAGACCTGCCTCACCATCCCCATGTAAAACCGAAAACGAGTGGTAAGTGAGAAAGCAGCAGTTTGCAGGAGCGCTCACGATGAAAGGGTAAACAAGATCTTACACA
The DNA here is from genome assembly GCA_013398855.1 of Mohoua ochrocephala. Classification (NCBI taxonomy): domain Eukaryota; kingdom Metazoa; phylum Chordata; class Aves; order Passeriformes; family Acanthizidae; genus Mohoua; species Mohoua ochrocephala. The sequence continues at coordinate 260,667 of VZTA01018097.1, forward strand.
GAACCGTGCCTGGGCTTGCATCCAAACACAGTGTGTTACAGCTTTAATATAAAGGGATGGCTGTAAGATGCATTTCATTCTCGCTGCATGCACTCTGCTAGTGAATGCTCTGATCACCAGACACTAACTGTGTGTTGTGCACAAATCCTGCAGGAACCTGCTGGTGGAATAAATCCTCTTCCCACACTTACAGTACACCCCTGTGCCAGTTTTTGCATGTCAAGCAGCCGGAGCACAGCCATGTGTGTTTCTAAAGCAGCAATGACAAATCCAGGAGGTCCAGTTCCAGCAGGTGGTATTTGGGGTGTACACAATTGCTGGGAAATTTCATGTCATTTCATTTCTTTAAAATACTCCTTCAGGTCCAATCTGGTTCCTAGTGAATATCTATCTCATGGATTGATAGAGCACTGTCCAAGCGATTCCCGTTTTGTTGCCACTGTCAGTTCAACTCCAAAATGGTGTCCTGCTGCACCCCTCTCCCTCTCACACCAACACACTGCCACTTACTTGCCTGTACTTGCAGAGTGAAACTCTTATGGAGAAGCAATTTTTCCAAGTGCAAAGCTGCCATACACAGAGGATATGTGTAGCCAAGATCTGCACAATTCACAAGCTAAACTGGGAATTTCAGGGCCTCATTCTTTATTATCCTTTTCATACCCTTGCTTTGGCTGTAAGGTATCAGCCACCTGAATCGGTAACTCCGATCGCTCTCTGTGTGAAGGTGTAAACAGAAACACGAGTCACTTACGTGCAGGGAAGAGTCAATCCCTTATTTTTCCACGCTAGAAACTGTAGCACCCTACAGGGAAAGTGCTGCAAAAGCTCAATGGCTTTAGACAAGTCCAAGCTTAAGACACTTTCTAGTATATGTTATGCCTGATTTCCCAAATGGTTGCACCACTCCCCACCAGCCTACATCCATCGACTTTGGTGAGCCCTGCTAACCCACACTGCATGACACCACCAGTGATGCCAGGAGAGGATGAATCGGGGCCACTGAGAGCCTGGAAACTGCTGTGAAGCTGAATGTGCTGTGTCTGGCCATCCTTGTGAAACCTGGTGTTCTGCTCAGGAGTCTGTGCAGCAGGGGATTCATTGTTTCCTCAGCACTGCATCACCCGTGCCATACAGCTACTTCTCCTTGGGTTACATTTTCAAGGAGTTGTGGGAAGAGCATTTTAAAAACTCTGCCATTGTCCTGTATTGCTATTAATGTACAAAAAATAGCTTTCTGAGTCTCCTTGCTGCTAGGCTCAGCTGTGGTCTAGTAGGAATCCCATCCTGTCCAACACCTTATTTTGCTTCTGTATCCAAGTTCCTGAGTTTCTGGATACTAAATGGATACAATATAGCCTCCCTTTTGCTATTAAGTGGCACCTGCACACCCAGGTCTTGGGTGTCGTGCTAAGATCTAAGAAAATAGGAAAGCAGAAGAGACCAGGAGAAAAAAAAAAAAGAAGAATATCAACATTGTTAGGGTGATAGCTCATTTGCCAGAGCAACATCAAGAAATACAACACACCCTTCAGTGTGTCATGCTTCAGTTTCAAGAAGATTCATTGCCATGGGTGTTGAGGCAGAATGCAGAAATGAGTGTCAGATACTGGAATGCGAAACACAGGTACCATCATACAGGGTGTTCGTACACATTAAGCATTGAAATATTCAGTTTGGAAGTGACTGGAAGTTTTTGTTCCACAGATTTGGAGTCGCTGTATGACATGACATGACATGAAACCCACCCAAGCTTATGTTCACATAACAAAAACCCGCGGGCAGATGGCACCTTGTCTTCCTGGCAGCGTCAGCAGGGTGGACAAGGATTGAGCAGGTGAGATGAGTGGAACACAGGCTCCGTGGCTGCCACTCGTAGAGCTCCCCTGCTAGCATTGACTTCAACAGAATGATGATTCTTTGTGACAAACCACAGCCCTGTCCTGTCCCCTCCACACCCGCCCTCTCTGTCAGGCCTGCAGCTCATTAGTGGAGCAGCATGGCATCCCTGCATTGTCACTCTGCATTTGGCACCTTGCAACGAGAAAATGTCTTTATTCAGCTCTGTCAGCCCCGCTCCCAGCTAGCAAGCCAGTCATGAAAATGAGTTCTTTTGGAAACACGGTGTGGGGATGAGAGGAGGCAGGAAGTTAATGAGTAGTGAATGCTGAATGCAGTTGAGGAAGATGTTTACAGGTAGGACCCCACAACCCTGTAAATCAAGGTCTCTGTCCAACCTGCCACTGTAACTGTGCATTTGGAGTTGAGCACTGATGTGTAAGAACGAGCACAAGCTCTGCAGGACAAGGCTGCAAATCCTGAGCTTCTGTGCAATGGCTCTTACTCTGTATTTGATATCATCATCAAGTAATCATATTTTAATGAGGGAGCAGAACATGCTAATTGTTTTTCTTCTGCTATTCTATATAGCTGCAAATAAAGGGACACCGGGAAGCAAGAATTACAGCCCTGTGTTTTAGGATGGTGCACACTTGCTCAATACACAGCTTGAGTGCTTTGTCATAGCCACTTCATTTGTATGATGTGCTTTGTAGCCTATGGCTCTAACAAAAAAATAGATGGATTGCTTTTGTCACTGTGGCACCAGACTGGTGAGGAAAATACTAATGAATTTGGTAACTTAAAGTGAGTGTACATCAGAAAATTATGGCATTTTCGTTTTAACTTAACAGCACATTTCTTGAGACTATCTGGAGAAAAGCTGCTAGATACCAACTACACTTTCATATTTCAAAAAGAATTGCAAGAAAGCAAAAATAATGCTAAGAGGAGTTGCTAGGTACAATTCTGGTGCATAACTAATGGAAATTTGTCTTCTGTTATAAATGAAATATTTGGTTCTGTAAATTCTGACCCCTGTTTCAATAGGTCTACAATTGATATTCTGGGACACATTTTAGAATCTTCCAAAAACAAAAACTGCTCGGAGTTTGGTAAATCCTGACAATCAACTAAATTCTTGTATTTCAGCTAAGACCTTCCTCCCATGCACCGAGTCCTCAGCACACCTCAGACACTGCAGTACCTTCCTGTCAGGGCTCTCTGGCACTTGCAGAGCTCTAAAAAAAGGGATTCCAGCTTGAAGCAAAATTTCTGGTGACTGGTAACTTGTCCCCAGCACACGGTGGTGGTACCTTGTCTGAACAGCAACTGAGGACTGGCTGCTTGCAGGGCTGCAAGCAAGTAAAAAATAACATTAATTTCTGTGATATTTATTTCTATGTCCAGGATAAGACAAGGGAAAGAGACAGCAGGTTTGAAAAAAACTTCCCTATAAATATTGGCAGTTATTTAAAAAAATTATTCTTATTAGCCACTAAAATCTGGCTGTCATATATGACACTAAACCTTTGAACAAGTGAATTTTCACACTGCATAGAAGGATTTAGCACTTTCTTACTTTCTGGGAAAGTTTTTTAGCAAAGCCAGCAGGCTGGGGCTGAGTACTGGCATGACGGATCTTTTTAGAAATAACTGTTAAAAGAAACTGTGTTCTGCAAGTCCAACCCTTTTACAGGGGAACAAGGACAGCAATGTGTGAGCACTGCTGCATGCTGTAGTGTGGTTTTGTGTCTCACGCTGGTGGAAAAAACAAGTCGATGGTGGCACAATTTGTAAAGCAATTACTGCTCCTGGAATTGATAGTCTGGCGCTGCTAACCGGGGTCTAACGGAATCAGGTGTTTGATGGCAGCACTGCCCAAACTAGGACAGACAGCAAATTAAGTGCTGTCCTGAACAGCAAAGAAAATATGACCTTTTTTTTTGCTCTGAATTAGCAACACTGAAGTTTTTACTCGGACTTCAAAGGCTTACATAGAGACCAAAGCAGTGCGTTGCTCTGTGGTCAGTTTACATTTAAAGAAAAGTAACAATGCTAGATTGAAAAGAAAACAAAAAGTCACTGAATTTGCTCTCGCATGGAAAAGACCACAAACTCCGGGAGCATTTGCTGCTGCGCCATGTGACCGACCTTCCCCTGCCCGTGGATGGTGGATTATCATCAAAACTATTTGGGCATATGCACATGACCTCACAAAAATGTGCACTAGCAAAAATACACTTTTTCTCAAGCCAAAAAGGGAACAAAATTTTTCACAAAAGAGACCTAAGCCTTGCTCTTATGCTAGTGATTGGATTAGGTAATGACTAATTAGATGAGGTCATCACTTTCTATGTCATATATATACAGTATTTATGGAGAATTTACTCATTCTAATTAGCAGAGTAGAAATAGTTTCTTGACAAACTTCATTTTCCTGAAACTAAGAGCCTTGAATTTGTTCCACTTTTGATCTTTCTTTGGTGGCTATGTTTGCTTTACATTAAAATAACTTCTAACATTCCCATTAAGGATAATCCCTCCAGCAGCCACAGTATGACATTTCTATATTAATCTTTTAAGCATTTTAGAAAAGCAAGGTTTCATGTTTTAATAATCACAGTGTTTTTCTCTGAGGAGTTGTAAAAATTTATGGGGCTTTTCTATCCTATTTGACTTCTACATCTTTAGAGTTTGGTGCTAATGGCCCATTCAGCCCGCTTACTCTTTGACTCATTTTTTATTTCTTTTTCATCTTCTTACAAAAGAAAAATTGCTTCCGTGCCTTACGCTGTTGCAGATGCTGTTCAAGTGGTAAGTAATTTCAATCCAACAGGCTGAAAAAACCCCAGCTCACCCTCATCTCAGAATCACTTGGGGGTCTCCAATGTAGACATGTGCATACAAACCCTTTAATTCATAATTAAGAACAAAATGTAGCCAGTTGTTTAAAGCAGGAAGAGCAGCAACATCAACATCCATATACACATTTTTAACACTTTATCGGCTCGTCTTAAAAAAGTACATTTCCCTGCTCTAATATTTTATTTCATTCTTGCTTTTTAGTAGAATAATAAAAGTAATAGCTGAACTATGTTTATTATAATTATAAGATGACAATAAAAACGGCTCTCCAGTGCCCCTGGAAGCATTTTTGTCCCGTACTACTCATACTTTGTTCTATGCAGAGCCAGGCAAGACATTGCAACTAATAAAAATCCAGCCATGCAATCACAGTAACAAAACAAGCAAATTCCTCACTCTGTCACCAAGATCTCTCTCACTGCTCACGTTTTCACTTCCCGAAAGCCAAAAAATCTGGGCCCTTTTGGACAAAGTAATTTCCAAAGAGGAGAGAAAACACGCTGCCTTAAGTCAAGATTGCCTCTGGTGATTTCCATTGCTGAAATCCCTGCAGAAGAGGAGCTATAGCATCTCAATTAGGCAAGTCTCAAAGCATTTGTGGTTACAGAGAACAAAACAATATTCTCAGTTCCAATGCAAGTGGAAGACACTTAGTGAGATCAATTTCTTGAGAGATGTTTCACTTGATTTGCACAAGCAGCATTATTGTTGGAAATGGGCTTACTCCTTACTGAAGCCACCACCTGGCTGCCCCATAGAGAACCAAGGGGTCAAAAAGGACAGAGAGGATGAAAAACAGAGCAGTCAGCAGCACATCAGAATGTTTGATAATGAAGGAGACAGGAGTTTCAGGGGCTGGGAACACCCACCAAGGAAAGTGTAGTAACTATAGAGGAGTGGGAAAATGTAGTTTCTGTTGCATATTCAAGACTGCAATCAAAGAGATAAGTGCCAAAAGATCTGCAGTTTCCAGAAATTGTCAGGGTTGTCTTGCCACAGGTTGCTCAGTGATCTTATCCCGAGTGTTTCACAACAGATCGAACGATAGCCGGAGTGCACGTTTAAGAATAGACAGAGCAAAAGCAACTCTGTTTTGTACCAGAAGACTCAAGCTCTGCTCAAGACCAGCAAGCAATGGCATGGTGGCAGCTCAGTCACCACCAGCAGCATCAGCCCTGCTCAATGCCCTGGCAGCCAGCAGGCAGATGGGTCTCCCCTCAGCACAGCTCTGTGATTTACTGCGTGCACACAAAGCTGCAGTAATTTGAGTGCCTCCTGGATGATTTATAGAGGCGTGGGTTGCTCATCTAAGCAGAGGAGTGGGATGCAGAAATGCTTGTGCTCTAACCAGTTTCCGATGTGGAATCCTGGGGCCCAAGGCACGTCAGGTTGTTTTTCAGCCTCTGTGCAAGTTCCCAAATCTCAAAGTAAAGCCCAAGCCTTTTTAGATGTGCTGTTAAAGGTTCCAGGAGAACGGAAGCTTGCAGAAGGGCCCACCTGTTCCAGTGCCTTTCCTCCTGTGTATCCAGCTCTCCCCTGATTCAGTCCCTAAGAGCGAGTGAGTACTTGGCATGCACGAAGGTGTGGTGATTTCCTCCGGGAGCCTCTGGGAGAGCCAGTGCAGCGTATCTGTTGTGCAGGCTGCAAAGGGCAACGCTGTTGTCGTTCACATAATTCTGGTCCTTCATCACTCCAGAATCTTCCTTCAGCCCTTGTCTGTCTGAGCGCTTGGAACAAATATTTACCCCTTTCCTTCTTTATTTGTACAATTATGAGTGTAACATTTCTTGCTCTGCATCCTTCTCTAGTGTTTGTAAAGCCACTGAAAAATGCTACATTTTTACTGAGAAGCTAAAGATATTTTTCAGCAAATAGTGCTGATGATGTCTATTGTTTTACTCTCTACATCAAGTTTGATCTTCAGTGCATTTTGGATAAGTAGACTACTACCTGCTGAATGTTATACCAAGGAGTGGGGCCAGCATTACGGTTTAGAACATTGAATTTGTCAGCAGAAGTTAAGCAAAAGATGAAAATATTTTCCTCTGACTCAGCCCAGAGTCCTGCTAGGGAAGCTCTTAGCCCGTGAACACCATATGGGTGGTACTAGGTGGCCACTGTGACATCTTTTGTGTTCCCAGTCAATGATATCCGCAGTTGCCTGTCCCTGCACCATCCTGTCACCCATCACTGGTTAGAGCTAAAAGCTGCTGTAAATGACATGCTGGCCCAGGGTCAATAGAAGAGCACCAGGAATTCCACCTTTAACTGGCTCTCTAGTATGTTGCTTTTTTACTTGCATTGTCCTTAAGCTAAGACAAGAATACTGCTGGAGATTTGTGCCTCCAAGAGAAACAGAAAGAAAAAAACAATGCAAATACTAAAAAGAGGGAGCAGCAGAGAGTCCCCATTCCCATGCATAACCTCTGAACTGGTACTGCAGATCTGCAAGAAAGCGTCGCTCAGCCCTCGGTGCTGATACAGACAACAATGAAACTAAAGCGCCCCCAACATTCATAACCAGTCCTCTGTCTGCCCCTGAAAAAACCCCAACCTCACGTTCTTTGTCCCCTGAACTATAGTCACCTTGCATTACACGGTGGGAAATGACTGGCCAGGCTTTCCATTGCCGCTGGCACTAATCACAGAAGATGAATATGAACTGACCAATAGTGTTTATAACCTTGTTTAACAATGTCAGGCACTGGGCTGGAGTCTCTCTCCCTTTCACCCGCATCATTCCAGTGGCTCCCGTGCAGTAATTTCAGACTTACACCAACACCGGTGAAGTCAGACTCAAACAGAAAGGTGCTTTTAGGACAGAAAAATCCAACCACACTTTTGGAAAGTAAAAAGAATGAGAAGTATCAGAACCCTGAGTCAGAAGTATGAGAAACAGTGAATTTCTTTGCTTTGCAGCCCAGGTGTACCCATGAAAACAGCACAGTGTATACTAGAGTGAGAGAGTCTGGCCTCTGAAGCAGATCCCCTTGCCAGCATTAAGCAAAACACGTTTCACCCCTCTATATTTTCATGAACACTTGAAAAATAACAGTAAATACAGTTCATATAGGTATCAAACATGAAAATGTATCTCTGGTGGTAGAGAAACTTTTATCTTGGGTCACCAGTGCCCTGCTGGCGCTGTAACATATTTATTTTTTAGCATTCAGTAACCTTTGACACCAGTAACTACTGAGGCTGCCAAGCTGCCCATGGGCTCTTCCATGCCAGTCTTTATCTGCTTTTTATGCTGGGCAGTCTGGAATTGAACTCTGCCTGTTTGTGAAGAGGTGGGCAGGGGAGGGAGCAAACCCTGTGGGGACTCTGCCCTGTCAGTGTGTGCCTCTGTTCTGTGTGTGCCTCTGTGTGTGACACTGATTCTGAGGCCCCTGACACTCAGCTAATACACACCTATGTCTGTGTGCACATATTCAAGGGCCCCGTAGTTTCTTTCTCTTATACAATATAAAGAGTGGTATTTGCATGGCCGTTGGCTTTAAAGGGTAGCCTTCAGCTGGGCTACAACATATCCAGTATTCTGGTGTCCACTTTGGATGGAAAGGAGCCTTTGTGTAGTTCTTGTGATTATCTTCTCTACCACATTAATTAAAAACACTGCTGTGACCTGTCCGAAAACCAGAGTGCTCCCTGGATTTGTACTTTACCCTGGCCAGTGCCAGTTTTTGGGGAGTTTGCACAGCCCAGTTGCTCTACCACGGTTCCATTTTTTTCAGCTAAGTTCCCAGGTGGAGAGGCACAAGTCACCCTGATCCAGCTGTCCCAGCAACAACAGGACGTGGCTCATGTTCACCTAGAACAGTGTTCTCACTCACTGAGAAAATGCCAAGCTAGGGAGGGAGGAAAAGGTGGTTTTTAGTTAGACCTCCACCAACTAAATCAAGCTAAAATTACGTATGCCCTTTGCTTAAGTGCCACTGCTTGAGAAGCAATCTCATTACATGTGACACATAAGCTTAAAAGCATTCAGCTAAAACCAATCCTTCTGCTGTCCCCTGGTCACCAACTGGCAACAAAGCTCCACATTGACACCAATCTGGCAACCTGTAGAGTTTGCCCTCTATTACATTTTGCTTCTATAAGCACAGCTATTATTGGAACTGCTTACTTGACCATATTGCATGCTTTACCTCCATCTGACAATAATTCATTCTTCCAGCTTGCAACATTAATTACTTATGCATACTATACACACTGCCTCTCTAAGTACACACACACGAAGAAAGCAAAAAGATTTCACGTACAGATGAATTTGGTGGTGGTTTTCCTACTATTTTTACCTAATGTGTAGACGAGAAGAGATTTTTAGGTTATCTATAACTCGAAATCACCAGAAATACTCAGGAATGCAGCATATCAACAAATACTGGCTGACTCTGTGGGTTATTACAGAAAACACAAAATATACCTCTGTGTTTCTATGCTGCCCAATAAACAATAGAAGCAAAACTTCACTTAAATGTGTATTTATGGACGGATATGTGTACACACACATACATGTACTTATACATAAACAAACAATCAAAAAAATGGGACCAAGAAAAAGCCAGTCAAAAATACACACATGTTCTTGATGATCAACGCTTTCCTATCTGTAACATCAGAAACATAAGACTGGAAGACATCCTGGCACCTCAGAAACTGCCAGCCACCACCAGCAAAGTATTGTACATCCCTCACACCCACGGGTCAGTATCTGTCTGTAGAGGGTAGTATTCAGCTCTCTCTTCTTGTTGGAAAGCTCAAGTCTCTTCTGATTGCATGGAATATCCTGACAGACTGATCCCTGTCCGAACACCTGTGACAAGACCCTACAACAGACATGATGGTCCAGCAGTGCCCTATGCAGTGCCAGCAGTGCCTTCCCATTGCTGCTGGAAGAATCTTCTCTAGGGTCACATTTGTCATTTCTCTCACTGCCTCATGCATTGATGGTTCACAGTCATCCACTGACAAACTAATACAGAGATCTGTTTTCTTTTTTTTTTTTTTTTTAATATTGTAGTCAGTTTTCTTCCTTAAAGAGAATCTACTCTTCTTTATCCTTCTGCATAAAGTTCTGTATAGTTAATAGAGAGACTGCCATATCCACACAACAGTTCCTCTTATCCTAAATCAAGAACCCAAAAGAGGCAGGATAGACCTCCACTCTCAGGGAATCTTCCCCTTTTTGGTGCCTGCAGAAGAAGCCCTGGATTAGACCAGCTTGAAGAAGATGCTTAATTTTCAATTGTTAATGGTGAAGTGCATCCCAAATGTATGTTTGTTTTTTGTATGGAATTGCATCCCATTTCCATCACTTTCACCATCTTCCAGCTCACCAGCCACAATACTCCGATGCTGTTAAAAATGGTGCCTCTTGACTCTTTTATCAGAACATTTCTTCACAATTCTCCATCTTAAATGACAATAGATCATTAGAGTGAATATTAAACAAGTTCAATCTTGAATTACTAGAAATCTCTATCCCAATAGCAATCTATTGGCATCTCTCCTTCAGACAACTTCTTACACATTTTACTGCTCTTGTGCTAATCCCCATCTTCTCCGTCTTAATGAATAACTTCCCATGTGGCATCATATCAAATGCTTGACTAAAATCCATATAGATTAGATCTACTACATTTCCCCTTGCTTAGACAATCAGTTATCTCTGCAAAGATAAAGTGTCCAGGACAAAATCAGCGTTGTGGTTGCATTTCATCCTGTTTATCTTCTCTTGCTCTCTGTCTTTTTTAAAAAATATATATTAAATATGTTAAATATCTTGTTCTTCAAAACGCTTCAGAAAGTCAGAGATGATCTCAAAACCAATGAACTCAGTGGCTTCTTAGATAACTTTCTAATAATTTTAAAAATAAAAGTATTATATCTACTATTTTCAAATCATGCAAGAACAACCTCCAACTCAAAAATTTATTTCAAATGGTTGCTGTCAATCTGGTACTAGTTCCTTTGGTGTTCTGGTGTTTCTGGGATGAAAATTACTGGTCTCCCTCACTTGAAAATGTTAAGCTATTTTAGATTTGCTTTCACTTTTATTGTGATAACTTCCATTTTCTTCCCCTCATTCCAACTAATCATGTTGGTTTTGCTCCTTTCTTCAACTCCACTGCTCCTTTTAAAAGCTATGGCAAAGCTTCATTTAGATTTTAGGTACAAAAGTATTTTTAGTCTTTTCCTTGTCCACTCTTCAAAGTAGCACCAGTTCTTTTCTTGTTCCCTGTTTATACATGGCTGAAGTAATGTTTCATTTTTGTTTTCATCTCCTTTGACATCTATTTGAGACTTATTTTCAGCAAAGCTCTCTTTATTCTGAACACACACTGGCAGTGGGTTTGTTCATCACTCGTTTCCCTTACTCTTATTACTCTCCCACAGCCCAGTGCAGTGATGCCATTGCACAGACTATATTAACTAACAGGGTAGACATAGCCTAATACAGATGTTTTGTAGATAGGTACAGAGTGAACATATTTGCAATAAAATTCACAGGCAAACAGAAATCAAAGATCTTGTTATAAATGGAAGCAGTGTTTTTATCTGATTAGAGTTGCAAAACCCCTTGCCTCAGCCCTGCCTATGCCAGAACGTCTCGCAAAACACTTCGGCTTCTAGCAACAAAAATGGTGCAAGTTTCTTCTCTTCCCAGGAAATGAAAACTTTCTATCAGAACAAACAGAGGCAGAAGTGGACAAAATAGTACCTTGTACAAGCACTAAACCACTAACCTAATTTTTCAAACTGCTACCTTCTGTTGTGTTTGTTTGTTTGTTTGTTTGTTTTATTTAAATTGGGTTCTAAGCTGGTGATTTTGAGCAGAATCCTCACAAGGCAAAACAGTGCAGAGCTGAGTGAACCTGTGACCAGCCACAGCATAAAACTAGCTCTGAAGTGGGGATCTTTGTGGCAATTTTTGATACCAAGGATTCAGGTTACATTTACAGTTTCTGATTTTCCTTCACTACAAATGTATTTCCAAAAATATTTTCTTTCCCTTTTCAAATGTGGAAAAATTGCTTGTCAAATTTGTTTTCTATCAAGTTTTGAATTAGTGGAACCAGGAAGAGATACGGGAAATTAATGTATCATTACTCAAAGGTCAAAATGTAATGCTCTGTGCATCATCCACCAACTGCAGTCAAAAGACCAGAAGTAGAAGAGTGGAGGAACCAACTAATCCAATGAATGGTAAAGGAGTTTTACTGAGGATGTACATTCAAGCACAGCACATTTGCAGCTAAGAGAGAAAAGATTTTCCAAACTCATCTTAGCATAAAATTGGAATCTCCTCCATGGACACTTCAGAGTTTGTTGGAAAAGACATTCCAGATACATACGTCCGACTGCAGAGGAATATTTCTACGGAGGGGACAGCGAAATAACTTTTTCATTTCATGAGCAATCACCAGGTGTTCTGATACTATTCAAGCACAGTTTCCTGTGTCATTGCAATGCCTCACATGATGCCTCTCTCAGTTCCAGACTGACATTCTGGCCCTCAGCATTTTTCGTGGAGCTGTCAGGACTACCCCACTGCAGAGACACTAAGTGCAAACCTCTGCTAAGAAACTTCGTTTAAATTTATTTTTAGAGCCAAATCATTATCTGTTCTTGAGGAGCAGGCTGGTTATCCCTTGCTTTCACCTTGCTTTCAGACAAAAGCCCCAAACTGGCGTTCTCTGCCCTGTACATTTTGCTTAGTTCCTTGAATTGCAGTTTTTCGCTTTTCATGTCAGCTTTTCTGCCCAGCTTTACCCATCGCTTTGCTACTGTAAACAACTGTTTTGCCTGCTAGATGGCACTGGCCATCCACCGGCGCTGGAACTGAAGGCAGGTGGCACTGAAGAGCCGTAAGGGCACATGGCCACCCTTTGGTCGTTATTCTGTTTACTTTCTGCAATGGCATTTTCTTTGCTCAGATTACTTCACTCCTCACCCACAGCACTCGCTTGCCACTAGAATAATTCTACCCATGTCTTCTTCCTGTTCTAGGATGAGTATAAACTTGCTGTTAGCACTGCTACAAAGGGCTGGAGCTGCTTCTGAACCCATCAGTTTGTTGAAAACCGAAAACGAACTGAAGCCCTGAAATTCCTCCGGGTTTCAGTCGCTGACTTGAGTCTAAGTATTTTGCAAACAACAACTTATTTTGTGGGGGGATACGATTAATTAAACTTGTCTGCTTGAAAGCAGCATTACGGAGCTATTTGTGAATAGACACTAAGGATACAAGGGTGGTGTGAAACCTGCTTGTTCTTTGGATTCTGTTCTAAATTCTGTTTGTCATAGCTACCTCGGATGTGTTGCGTTCAATGTACTCATCAACACACCGAGGAGGAAGTTGAAGCTTTCCACTGTGTCTACAGAGCACCCAGCACAATTCACTGCTGCCATCCTCTCCGCGCTCTTTTCAGCATAAGTGCTACAAAACTCACAGTCGAACAAAACTAGAAAATGAAGTTAATGACGAGTGTCCAGCTGGAAATAGAAGAGCCTCTTTCTTCAAAGTGTTCACGAGCCCAACCCATCCTTCAGAACGTGCCCACTGTGCCACAGTATCTGCAAGCAGAGTGCCACCATTACCCTTCTAATCCAGCCTTTCATCTGAGCATGCTGCTCTCTGCACCTGAGCAACAAGTTTGCTTTTCACACACAGGGGCACGTTTCACCCGTGCCAGATGTGCCCACAGTGGGTGTGATTTCTCAGAACTTGAGGGTGTACCCTCTGTTTGGATGGCAAATTCCCTGGCTGTGGTTGCTTGGAGACATTACAGGTATCATGGTATCTGCCTTGCGTGCCTGTAGATGTTTTCCAGGTAGGTGTGGCCATACTTCGACTTGGCTCATCACATTCTCCACAGATGTCCATGGTTCTAGTGACAGTGCCAGGTCTAACTTTCTCATTAGTTCTTTTTCAACCTTATAATTATCACCTATATGTGAAGCTGAATGCAGTGCTGTATCATACCATATCATTTCTAGGTGCCAGACACCTAATTTCTATCTTTTTTTTTTTGTCTCCTCTCTACTGCAAATGCGTCCATCTCTCCATTTCCTGAGGGATGCTGCAAACGGATCGTTCTCAAACCTAGAGAAGATTCAAATACAAGTAAAGCTTTTTAGACTAAACCTTGTGGTCACATTTTAGGATGTTTCTGTCCAACTTCCCAACCTTCTTTCTCCCCTTCACTCTCAAAAGTTAACACCTGCCTAGCAAAGTTGGCAGACAGGCTGAAATGCTTGTGCCTCAAGCCATTCCTGTGAAAAACCTGGCACCTTTGTTCAAATGTCTGATGAAAGCGGGTTTGAACAAAGATGTTGGTTTGTGAACTGGCAGGGGCACACAGATTGCACTGGGGTGGAAAGCTTCAGCGGAAGGAAGGAAGATGAGGGCAGATGGTGGCATTGTTGAGGTCTTGAGATGCCACACAAAGATTCGCAGAAGTGGGTCTTGCTAAACCCAAATGTCTAAACTTACCTGAAAAAAATGTACGATGCATTTTGCCCCTGTTTATATAGCGCAAGGACTTCTGTGTATTTGCCTACCAATTCCTCGGGCGCAGCGTGAAACAAATGGCTACCTACACCTCCTTGGCTATTTGCAAGGCCACTTAGCTTTAAAATACAGCTCAGAGCAGCACCAGGGATCTTAAATTAACTTTCCTAGTGGGGGAAGAGTCTTGAATTGATCCTTATCTACTTCACTGGGTCTTGTGCTGACAGTCAGGTTTGCTGTTCTCACCACTGCTAAAGTGTTCTGCTCTTTATTGGATGTACTGTGAACAAACCACCAGTCCAGACCCTTCTGATACGGCTGTTGTGATTTGCCTTATCTTTATTTGCTCCTCAAGCCACTTTGGTAAGGCTGAAGAAACCATGTCCTGCAAAAACTTTGAACTCTGGATGAGCAACTAGAAAATATCTTTATTATCAGGGATGGAGAGCTTAGGCTGCAGCTGGGATCCAGCTGAAGGGCATGCAGACTGCAGGGATCTGCACAGGAAGTGGCTGAGAGAGTCACTGGCACTGTGGCTATTAGGGAATTATTAGACATATGTTAAACGTAGGCTTAGCTTCACTAATGAATCGCCTTGCTGAGGCTACAGAGAATTTTGGTTATGGGTGGCTGTGAGGGCAGAGAAGGAAAGGAAATGTCATGTCATACTTGGAGCTAATACAGCGATTCCTATATGGGATAGTGGAAGTACTCCTGTGCACAATTACAATAAAAATGTTTATGTGCATTGCTCCTGTTATTCTAGATTAATTAGCTATGGGAGGGAGAGAGTGCTATTTAGGGATGGATTTCTGCACAGTTGTACTTTGTAGCAACGGTCAGTAAGATTAAGATGTAAAATGTTAAGTTCACATTTTACAAAGTAATAGGTTGAGTTTGCGGGCTGGGCACACGCTTAGCGGAAGCATCTGAGTAGCCCTTCTTACTCAGTGTGATTACTGATGTGCTTTAAGCGAAGCATGCATGGAAATCTTGCAGGACCAGGGACACAAAATACAAACAACTTTTCCCCCCGATATACTTCCAATAGGTAAATAACTAAAAAAGAAATGCACAAACCAAAACTTCAGATTCTATGGGTGCAAAGGCCACATCTGTATCTGTGCCCTGAATGATGCAAAATGCAGTGACAGTCCTTAACACATAGACACGAGTGACAAAAAGCTAATATGCAAATAGTGCTATACATGATGTTTCCTAAATTTGTGTATAAAACTCATTTCAGATTCCAATACATGTACAAGCTATAATCTATATAATTTCTCTTAACACACACTTGAGAGCTCATCAGTGGTGGGAGAAATAATCTTAATAAATGCCTTTTTCATTGCTCAAAACCTGGGAGAGAGCAGCAGTATTTGGGTTGCCGCGAGGCAGTGGTCGGGCTCCGGGCTGGGTTTCGGGGTGTGGGTGGCAGGGAAGGGGGGGCGGCTCGGGGTGAGGGAAGCCCTGATTCCTCGGTGGGAATTACTCAGATCCCCGTCCCTTTCCCAGCCCCGCCGCGGCAACATTTATTGCAAAAGCAGGAAATTGCTTATTACTAAACTAGCTGGCAAGGGAGCGGAGCCGATGCTGTTCCACACTGGCACAGCACTTGCTTAGCTGCTGCTTTCCCTGCCTCTCCTTGTTCCGCTCTTTCTTCTTCTTCTTCCCTCTCTTTCTCTCCTCTCTCCCTCGCTCTCTCCTCTCCTTTTTTTCATTTTGGCTTCTATTCAAATGTGGGTCAGGGGTGAGCGGCTCCCAACGTCACAAGCTTGCAAGATGGCGCTGGGAGGAAGGCTGTGAGATGAGGAACAGGCTGGTATAAACCGAGAGGACAGGAGAGGGAGAGGAGGAGAGGGGAAGGGGAAGAAAAGCTGCTGCTCCAGATGCAATAAGAAGGTAACGCGGCGCGGGGCGCGGGCGGGGGCGCGGGTCCCGCGGGGCGGCCGGGCGCT
>VZTA01018097.1:278318-349707 GCA_013398855.1 Mohoua ochrocephala
GGGCCGCCAGCCGCGCTCCTCCCGGGGGCTCCGCGGCCGCCGGACACCGCGCCCGGCCCCGCCGCCGCCCGGGGAACGCGTGTGTACACACGGGGTATGGGCACTCGAATCCTTCTGCTGCGAAACCCGCAACCTTTGAGAACTCGGGTGGCCTGGGCGCTTCCAGAGACGGGTAACTTGGCGTTAGAATCTGCGAGTGGGGCGGGGGTACGTACACCTTTACACAGAATTAATGAATTATATATGGAACCAAATGTTTTAGCAGACGGTTACTGAATTCACTCAGGGTGCTACTTCGCTGTTACAATAAATCTGAGAGAGCAGCCAGAAACCAGCTAAGAGCATCAGAATTACATTCTGCTAATGAACTGTCCTTTGACCAAAACTGGTTTAAATTTGTTGCGGAATGCTGTTTATTTTTGAATAGCTCCCATGTTTTTCCAGAAATTAAGGGGAAAACAATATGCAATAGTCACTTTCATTGGAAAATGTCAGAACTATGAGCAGATGTTTGCTATGCTTGATAAATACAGTGTATAAACAACTAATATTTCAAGATGACTTATTATTATTTTTTATTACTCAGGACTATTGTATATACTACAGCAGCTCTGGAGAGAAAGCTGTAAATGACTCCTTAGGATTTCACAGCAAATCTACATGGGGAAAATGACATATGGAAAGAAAATTGACTTATTTCCACAACTGCAAATGGCCTCCTTTTTGCGCCTTTTCATTAGCAATCTAATCCTAAAAGCATTAGGAGCAATTATTTGCAGTGGTGCCTGACATTCTAGGTCTAATTATTTAAATCAGTTTAACTTTTGATGGTTGACCCATTAGGTCAAATCTGTGTGCCCTTTGTTATATTTATTAAAAAAAAAAAAAAAAAGGGGGGGAGGGGGGCCTTCAAACTTGCCACCTGCTACTGACATACCATTTTTGCTCTGGAGGAGATCAGCATTAAGAATAAGCAACCTCTTACATTTGTTACTTTCCATTCTAACATGAGTAAGGACACCCTGTGTCAGTGCCTTGTTCTTTGACATCTAAAATCCATTGCTTAATCACGACGGACTTGCGTGGCCACGGGAGCGTAAGCAGGAGGAACGGGAGGATATGAGGATATGGCAGGTTTTCCTTATGTCATGCTTCCTAATCTACGTGAAATGCAGATGAGACGCACATACATGAAAGGGATGATTTTTCAGTGTTTGGGGGGGGGAAAGCCTCTTCCAAGGATCTGGGAGAACTCTAAATCTTTAATGCATAAAGAAATAGCTCACGTTAGTATTCACATACGTTTCTGGGCGGAATGACTTATGGATGTGTAGATAGTAATAAGTATTGCAAGATGCTTGAAGCACTTGGTATCACGTGATGCGCTGTAGTGTCAGTGCTGAATTGTTTGGCAGAAGCCGATGTGTGACAAGGGGTGGGGGGAGAGAGGAGAGAAAGAAGGTGAGAGGCCTTGTTCCAGAAGGGTACATGTTCAATTTATTTCGATTAATTGTTTAAAATAACTAGAAAACAACCTAATGCTAACCAGTTTGGCTGCGTAATGGATTTAAACTCTCTAAAACAGCCACCGCAGCCCAAAATTGGTGGTCACAGCATGAAATTTGAAGTTGTGAACAGCAGATCTCGCAATGAGAGATCTGGTTTTCTAGCATCTTTACAGCCCATAGTAATTAAGTACTGTCGAACATAAACTGTATGTTGTGCATTTTCTGACCTTGCAGAAAATAGTATGTGGCTATTCTCTGAGCTCCTGCTGCCTTCTTTGATGATAGATGTAGGGAAATGGGATGGTGTTTGAAAAGCGAGGTGCATTTGCCTTCCTATCGGAACTCCTGTTTGTGCTGACTGCAGCATTTAACCCTGTCATCCAGTCGGATGAACATATCGCGGCTTGACAGGCAGAGGTATTGGTAGGAAGAGGTTGCCATGTTTTCTCTACAGAAAACCAAGTTTCTCATCCTCTAACCAAATCTGACTGAAAAGTGTACAAACAACGCTGCAGCTTCTGCCCACAGCCGGGGAAGAACGTTGCCACAAAGCAGCATTTCAGTGCTGCAGCAAATGTGGTGTTGGAGTGGGAGAAAGCAGAATCACATTTGTGACATAGCCATTATATTGGCTGTATTGTGACAGGCGAAGCTCAATGGGAAGGGACCGTTTCAGCATCAGCAGACATGCCTTCCCTGCTGGGCTTGGAGAAAAATTAACAGGGCTCAGCTGTGGCATTGCAACAACAGAGCGTCGACCCAACCATAAGCAGGAGAATATATTTTAAAAAAATAAGGATGACTTCTTTGGTTTGGTGTGGATTGAACACCGGTGTCTGAGCCATTAGGGCTTCTTATATTGGTTTTTGTCCTGCTGGACTATCGGGAGCAAGGACAATGCGTTGCAATAGGGATTTCACTCTGCTGTGCAGTAGCTCATTGGCAAAGAAACTGCGTTGGTTTGTTCAGGTCTCTCGCAATCAGTGGTGACAGTGTGCTTACTTCTCTCGAAAGCAGCAGAACAATGTTAAAAAGATGCTCCTGAGAGTTGTATTTTCTTGTTCAGTTAGCATCTCCAGGTTCCAATAGGATGTCAGTTTTAAGCTGGGTTTCTTTCCTTGAAGCATACGTGTATTATGCTAGCTGTCCAAACTTGTAAGTTACTCACGGCTTCTTGTTTGTAATTCCTGGAAAGAAAATTCACCCTCCAGTGCTGGCTCCCACAAAACAAAGAAGTGAAACGGTGAGGTCAATCCTGAATTTTAAGCTTGATACAAAATGAGTTGTTACAATAGCTGTAAAAGAGGAGGCTACAAGACAGCAATAGCTGTACCTGCTGTAAGTGACAGGTGGGAGAAATTCTGTTCTTTTTCATCTGTGTTTGGATGACGGCCCAGTGCTGGCCACAAACTGCAATCCAGGATTAATCCTCGCATAGTGTTTTCTTTCTATGTATCAGATTTCTCATTTTGTTAATAAGCACAGCCTAGCATGCACTTCAAGTCAGCTGTTCTGGAGTGGAAGCAACAGGGTTTTGCGTTATTGAAATGACGGCTCTCATGCTTTCCTAGAGCCCGTATTGTTTGACCAGGGCAGGGCGGAGGGTGATCCTTGTAATCACAATCCTTAACAGGGATTCTAGTTACTGATTTTACTTAATGGAAAGAGGTGGGGAATGTAGTTTATCCAGGATTACATATCTATCATATCACATTTTCGGATGTGCACCCTGCGGATTTGAAGGACTAAAGAGTGATCTTTTAAACCGAAAACCTCAAGCATGCATTTGGAAGTGGACCTATTGTAGGAAGCTTCCTTCACTTACTCTCTCTAATGGAGAAAAGAGAAACTGAGCTGTCCTGCAGAAAGTGTCAGAAGACACATGCACTGACAGCTAAGCTGGAAGAAGGGTCTGAGTCTTCAGCTGGCAGCAAGAAGAGTTTAGAGAAGTGCAGGGATTGGTTTCCTGCTCAAAACAGTCATCAGGGAACTCTCTCAACAAAAGCGTCCCTGAAAACAGGGTGAACTTCTTGCTTCTGTTGCTAGGTGTTCTGAGAGATCTGTGCAGGAGCTAGGAACAACCCCCTCTTGTTCTTCCAGCTTTAGATACTGGATGGAAAAACGTGCCAGTGTTGTCCTCGCCCAGGTTCTGGATGAGAGGTAGGAAGCATTTCATGTCAGTACGCTGGCCTGGGGCATTTGCTGTCCTTCAGCCCCCTGGGTAAAGGAAGAGGGGATGGCTTTTTATAATATATCAGTTTGCCCTATCCATGCCCTTCCCCCACTGAACCAAACACTGTGCAAGGTAAAATTGTCTTCAAATCAGTCCTTTGCCGTGAGTGTAAAAAGAGATACACGATGGAGTGACCGGGGAGAGGCCTCGTGGCAAACAACCTGACTCTGCCCTTCGTGCTGGGCTAGTCCCATTCATTCCTGGACCCATTTAAGGTGACAGGGGTGTATAGCAGATTCCTTCCCCTAAATGTGGGCTCATTTCCCGTTGTATAAAGTGAGTGGATTCAGTTTTCTACAAGTCACATAAAGACACTGCCATGTAGGACTGCACTTACTGCATTTCCATCTGCTGTCAAGATGCCACCAGCCAGTTTGACAGTTTGGAAATCTTTTCTCTTGTTCGATAAAGAACAGAATAGAGTCATTTGCATTGCCAGTTTTAACTGAGAATTGAAATCAGCTGACAAGAAACCTTATTTTAAAGCTTGCTTGTTTGTCTATGTGGTAGTGACTCTCCAGCAGAAAGACTGGATCTCGCTGGTCTGTACCTATTAAAACATGTTGATGTGCAACTAAAGTAACTTTAAAGTAAATTTCATGTTAAGCAGAAGGACAGGGTTAACACATTCAGACTATGACTCAACATGCAAATCAGAAACAAAATTAATTTACTCTGTTATTGTTTCTGAGAAGTGACTTAAGAAATTTCTTATACAGCATTAAATTAAATGAAATGTTAAACCTGAATATTGTGAAGTGTTAAATAAAAATATTTGGAAAAAAAATACTTTCTTATCAAAATACTTTCTGACGACCTCCTGAGGTCCCTTCCTGTGTGACTTATTCTGTGATTTTTATTCAGCTCCAATTTAAATGCAAAGCAAAGGAAGTGTTCTTTGAGCAAAAGCGAACGGATTATTTTCTAGTTTTGTTGCTCTTTTATGAGTTTGGAACTAGCAGATACTAGTTTCTAACACCTAGTTTTCATTTGGAGGGAAGGAAGCTTTCCTGCCCTTCTGCCCCTCCTCAAATCTCAGTTGCTATCTGCAGTCTGAAAGAAGTGGTTATTGAACTAAACTGAAAAAACAGCCTCTCTGTCCCTTTGCAAGAGGCTCCTGGTGTGAAGGGTTAGTTAGCTGCCCAGAGTGGATGGAACAGTAAAGTAGTGGCTTTTTCTGTGGAGGGACAAATTTTCCTCAAAACTTCAGTAGAAAACACATACAATTGAAGAATGATTTTTTTTTTAAAACGAGACCTGTTTAAAAGGTTTGAAATTATGCCAGTGTCTAGTGAGACTTGTGCTGTTTTTAATTAATGTTGTTTCTCCTACCTCTGGAAGGGTGAGGTGCTTTGTTATTCCTAGTTTCTGTTTAGCCTTATAAAGTATCCAGAACAGTCCTCATGTGGAACTTTTTGCATCAAACTTCCTTGAGAAAAGCTCTTTGTTCTTTTCTAGGCAGCTCAAATGTTCTTTGATAATGTGATATTAGTGACATGATTATGCCCAGTCTTCAGAGAAAAACATGGATGTCCTTCTAGGCAGGGAAAATATCTACCAAAGTTGTAGATGGCAAGGAATCCACTAAAAGTTATAAATTTGTGTGCACAGCTATGAAGTGTACACAGCCAGAAGCATAGTACCAGAGTGCTCAATAACAGGAATTTTGGCATGAGAACGAGAGTTTTCTTGAAATTCTTCAGATGTCAGCAGAGTGATGTTTGGCTGAGCGTTTTTTAAAAGTAATGTAAATTATGACTTGAAAAGTTTTACCAAGAAAACTTAGTTATAAGCACTTGCTTTTATGGATTGGTGCAGGGGTTGAATATTTGCCCACATTTAATTCTTCTGGGTGAGCTTGTGGTCCAAGGAACTCTGCTTCCATCCCTGATTTAAACTTTCCATGCTATGGTCATGAAGGAAGTTAAGCAACTTCAGTTTTCTTCATCTTTAAAGTATGGAGAATACAATGTCCTTGGTTTGTTTTGTATATTTATCTTATAAATGCTCATCATATTTAAAAGTTTGCATAATGGGACCCTGACCTTAGCAACAGCCTGTAAATGCTGTCATCATACACATAATTCTAATAAAGCTTCAAAATGGTAAAGTTGCCAAAGGACTAACGCTTTAGGATTATGCACAACCCAGAACGGGGGAGGGAGGCGAGAGAAGTCTCTCTAGTTCTTCAGAAATGCTACATTTCTTAGTCTCCACTGTACCTTATCAAACAAGGCCTTCAGAATTGTAATGAAAATTGAAACATGCCGGCTATAAAAATTACTCTCTTCTTGCTACAGCGCTGGAAGTATGAATGAGACTATATTCCCCTGCAGTGAGCACTGGGAGTGTTTGGAAGGTCTGTTCTGCACCGTCAGTCTCTTCCTGAAAATCGGTAAATGCCTCTAAATAACCCCCTTCAGGAGGCACCGAGCAGCAGCTTGTATTTTTGTGTCTTCCCTCCCCGGGTTGCATGGTGCAATGCCAGCGCACGGCGTGACGCAACGGTCTTGGAAATTCTTGGAAAAGCACTTCCGTTTGCTCTAGGTAGAAATTATGTTGGCAGCAAAACTGACTCTGCTGTTTACAAGCTGGCAGCATTCTTAAATGAACTCCAAGAAAAGCAGTTTAATGTATGCGGTTCTGCGTATCCATCCAAATGCAGAGGTGTTTGAGACTGTTGGCCTGTTATTATGGGTGGTGCCTTGGAGAAGGAATGTCTTGAGTATTTGCCCAAGTGTGGACCTCTTTTTAGCAGCTGTAGTCAGCTGGTTTATTCCAGTCAGGCTGGGTCTCCCAGTTTCTGGTTGCTGCTTGTAAGGTGATGGGTTTAATTGCTGTATTGATATTCCCCAGCTCCTGAGCGAGGGAAAAAAGGACCTGAGTGCAGAGAGAGGACCATCAGCTTCATTCTGACATCTCTATTGTGGTGGCCAAAACGGAGTTGAGTATGGGAATTTGTTTGCCACTGATACGTTGTTTGAATCTGGAAAAATAATTTCATCTGTCTGTACCTCTTCACCTCTGCCTGTGTAAGGCCATGGTGTTTTGAAGATAGGCTGAATTTCCATTAGCATGTAATGAACAGAAAATAACAATAGTAGCTGCTATTGTCTAATATTTCACCCTGTTAATTGTGCAAGAGGATTTCAAGCTGAATGCTGTACTAGTAATTCAGAGCCTTGTAAGTGGAACCAAATGCAGTGAAAACTAGTACTTTTGATAGAGCTGTAGTACTGGAAATCATGCATGGAGGTGTAACTAACCATAGAGGACAGTCATGGAAGGAAAATATATTTTAAGAGTCCTGCTGAAACACTGATCATTGGAGTATGGAATTAAAATATTTGCCTATCCAGAAAAGACATCCTTTCTACTCAAAGATCTCAAAATGCTTTCATAATTAGTAATCTGTGACTTACAGCTGTATCTCTGGCACATTCATGTAACCTTTTCTGAGATGTTTATATGACTTTCTGAAAGCCGCACACAGGTTCTTCTTTAACGGAACAGAAGCCATGGCCATAGCCCAACAAACCAGCTTCCACTCCCATTAGGTGCAAACGACTGATTAAGCACCTCAGTTTCTCTGTTTCACTTGTAATAAATAAAACCTCCCTTCCTTTCCAAATTTTGGGAGTTCACATGAAGTGGGACCTGGGCTACATGACACCAACTGTTCCATTTCAAAAGACTTATCAGTAGTTTTCTACCTAATGCCCAGAGCATCTAATACCATATGCCAGAGGACTGGGATGTTCCCTATCCATTAACTGGTTGGGCAAGAAAGGGGGAAAGGAGTCCAGGTGAGTTCAAGCAAGTTTCCACGTGCATTTATGCTGCCATTATTCAGAACATTTGCCTATTTGTGCTTGCTTCCTCTGTGGTTACACATGGACCCCTGTTACCTCTGTGTTTATCTAAAACAGCTTGGGTTGTACCCTCACCAAAAACTGAAAAACCCAAAGCACCCTCCCTAAAACTTCCTGGAGCAAAAGCAAAGCACATCCCCTTCTGAGGCAGAGGGGAAGCCACTGCATTTCAATGGCTTTGACCATCAAAAGTGGTGAGTGGGAGGGTGTCTGACAGCGTTAGTGCTGTAGAGTGACTGGCTGGGGTCACGTTTTTGTAAGTGAGAAGGTAGCAGCTGTCCTTTGAGGCACGCAGGATGCAGCATTTCAGGGGAACTCGCAGATTTTTTTCCATAAGAACTGCTCCATGCTGTGCCAGGCTGCTGTCTCCTGCCTCCTCTGTGTCTTGGGAGGGGGGAAGGGGCTGGGTGCCCATCAGGGAATGCTGCTGATGGCACGGGGAAAACAAGTCTGCCTCTGCTAAACTTCCACCTTACTGGAGACTAACCGGTCAAGTTTGTTGCTTTAATTTTAAGTTCTCAGTTTTGTAAATCTTCAAGGAAGGAAGGATGGCAGCATCTCAAGTGAAGTCAGTGTAATGCCAGGGTGTGGGATTTCTGTAATTCAGTACCTGTCGTACTGTATTATAAGAAAATGCTTGGAATTAGAGAAGTGGAAAGGTAGTATGAACATGGTGGTTTTGCAATAAAATAAAAATATGAACAGTGCAAACTAGTTGTTGGTCAGATCATAGTCTTCAGGGGAAAATGTCTTTAATAGATGTCATTGTAAGGCTAACGCTGCGCTTGGCACCAAAAATTAGATTTAATGCTATAAATGGAGATAAAGCACATTGCAGCTGACAATATACTGCCAGACCATGTCCCCAGCTAAAGAGCTTGCAGTGCAAGGCACAAATAGGTGCTGTATAGATAACTGGCTGGGGGGCTCAGATTCTGCAAATGCTTACTCAGGCACTTTGCTTGAACTCGGTGTGACTGCTGGAGTAAGAGCTTGCACAATCCTGCCCTAGGAGTGGGGCTGGAGCCTTAAAGCTGTTGGGTAAAACAGAACTGCTCGGGGGGTTTATTTATTTTCCAAGTGCCTGGTGAGGCAGGCTTTAAGTAGAAGCCCGCTTCCAACCCTGACTTGCATGGCTGTTTATTTGCTGTAATCACCTGTAACCTAAAATTGCAAAACTCCTGTGGATACACTAATGATGCCTTTGTAAAGTTTCCCTAGCAAAAATTCAACTGGATTTTAAAGGCACACGCTTCTTTCAAAACACTTAGCTATAAAGTTCAGTCCTGCCAGCCTGGTGGGCTGAGAACGTTTTGAAAAAGGTCAGAGGGCCACATTGAATGCTGTGGGTCCAATTTCCCAGGTTGATTTGTTGCCTGCGCTCTTTGAAGGGAGCGGAGCACCTGCAAATCCCCTTCTGGGGATTCCCTTAAAATGTGGGGAAGCCTCCAACAGGTGTGTGGAGCTGGCATGGCCTTGGCCCAAGGTGGGAGAGGTGTGGCTGGGACACGTCTGAACCTGCACTTGGGCTGAAGCAGGGAATCAAAGAGGGTGTAAGTGGTAGCTGTTCTCAGCTCCTCTCACTCCCCTGAGCGCAGGGAAGGGATGCTAACCTTCCCCAGACGGAACTCAGAAGCTGTTCTCCGTGGTTCCGCAGCCTGTTAGGAAGTAGCAATGGGCAAGGGAGTTGCAGCTGCTTGTCCCCCCCTCTGAGAGGCAGCGGGTTGGCTGCCGGGGCAGATGCTGACTAATTGTATCAGGAAAGAAGTGGGAGGCGATATAGCTGATTCAGATCCCTGCTTTAAAAACCCAGAGCCTGGCTGAGTGAATGCCTGATTAATGTATTTTCTTCTCAGATTCATTTGCTTTGAGGTCACAGTTCAGAGGCTCAAGAGAAAACAGGCAAGGCATTACGAGTCTCGCTGGATGTGTCAAACACTCGCTGCCTAAGTGCTCTCCGTGTAAAAGGCTTTGACACAGTGGAGTCCCAGATAGACTGCGGTGTCAGAGAAGGCTCTGGCTGGCTCGTCTGCTTGGGTAGGGGTTTGAATCTTTCTTTTTCTTAGGAGGCGGTTCCCTGGCTGGTATAAAGAAGTTTTTCCTTCTGATGGGTCATTGGATCTTCTTCATAAGATCTTT
Organism: Mohoua ochrocephala; assembly: GCA_013398855.1. Classification (NCBI taxonomy): domain Eukaryota; kingdom Metazoa; phylum Chordata; class Aves; order Passeriformes; family Acanthizidae; genus Mohoua; species Mohoua ochrocephala. Next base: position 288,071 of record VZTA01018097.1, read on the forward strand.
CTGGCTTATTTTAAACTTAAGGTTAACAAGGCATTTCTTTTGCTTTCATTGAAGAGTGTAAGCACTTCATCTGAGTAGGAAAGAAAAGCACGATTATTCATAGTAAGTCAGTCTCTACAGTGAATGACTGAACAAAAAAAGTCCAACTGGAAGAGTACATCGATGCTACTGAGGACAACAGACTTTTAAATTCCGTTCATCTCCAGAAGTCATAGAGAAAAATATGTTTTCTCCCTCCTGCTTCTTGTCAGTGGATTTGTCAGAAAGAAATCTACCTCCTTCCCAGTCTAGTTTTTAGAGTGTATTTGCTCTTCAAGAACAAGTCAGCACAGCACTCCTGTTTCACGTTAACTGTTATGAAATATGGTGTTAACATTTTAGCCCTATACTGGCAGGAAATGGGATTTAAGATTTTGGTTTTTTCCTTGAGTATAAAAGAGTTCAGGAGCAGGATTTAAAAAAAAAGATCCTTACAATCCTCTCTCTGAATCTTTCTATAGCTTAATCTTTCAATTCATCTCATTTGCCTATTACGCAATTTGGTTTATGATTTTAGCTCTGACAATCTTTAAATGCAAGTTGACACTTCAGATCCCTATGCTGGCTTCAACTCCTAGTCCATAGTGCCTGCTTATTGCAAGTTATGCTTTGGTTATCTGACCTGTGGGATTCTTTTCTTCTTCCTCAGTTGTGCACATTCTTGCTTTTTCCAACCATTCCTACATATTTGCTGTATCACTGTAATCTCTTTGTTCCCTGGGCTGTCTCTGTGTCTTTCCACACAAATTTTGCACCATGCCTTGGGCTGTCCTTCATAAATAGAACAGTAATTTCTTCACTCTAAGCTACTGCAGAACTTCAGAGATCCACCAAATAGTTGCAAGTTACATCCATGCAAGTGTTGGTGTGGCATCTGTTTGTGCATGGAGACTCTCTTTAGAACAGGATCTGTGTTTCAAAACTCTGCAAACGCCCTTCCTTAATTGTAATACTTGAAGGCCACTTGCCACAAAGATTTTTTTCCTGACTTATATGAAACTGAAATCACAGTAAATGAAGTATCACTGCAAATGCATTTAGGAACAGGGAAAATGAGGAACATCTACTGTTAATTGCAGGAAAATCTGGCTGTTCTATTGACAATGGCCTTCAGCTTCCCTTAGTATACTTTTTAGTATTTGATTGATTCTTCTGGAGCAGAAGAGTCATATGATAGGGTTTTAAGGAATAATTCAGAAGAGACAAACTTCAGTGTGTTGCTGCTTTGTCTTGCCAAATACCAGTGGTTAGATTGAAGCCTCTGATCGTACAGTTCCCACTTACTCTTGACATCAAACCTCCAGCCTGTGTCAAAGACTTGCTTTCCAGAACTGCATGTTATTACATCTAGGGAAAACTTGTGACTGATGGAAGGTTTGATATCAAATGCTCTCCAATCCCACTGAAATCAGTGAGCTGAGGGTGCTGATTGCTAAGATCAGGCCCAAGATCAAAAATGCAATTTGGAGATCAGATCCCTCCTGCAGCTGGGTCACAGAGCCTTGGGGAGATGCAGTAGTTAGTTTCATTCCCTGCCAGGGACAGTCCTGAGCCCTCTCATTAAATTGTTCATTATTTGTCATACACATATGTGCATTCTTTCTCTGTTTCAAATATATGTGTATAATACCAGACACGAGTGTTTCTGTGTGCAGTAACTGAATTCAGTTACACTTGACATTCAGTTAGAACAGGAAAAAATGGGTTTCGGTACTTAGTGCTGAATAGCAGAGCCCAACTCATCAAGTTTTTCTATTGCAAAAATGCTAGATCTTAATTTCTTAAACAGTGTGTCTCTAATGGCCCAGAGACATGACAGCACACGTGAAGCACATGAAGGGGAAGACACAGGACATGAATTTTTCTACAGGTTTTAACAAAGCCAGAATCTTCTGTGCCCTCTCTGCTCTGCCACACAGAACAAAAGCCCCAGGGGTTTTGTTTCTAAAGTCATTTGAGAGCTGCCAGCACAAAATGAAAGCCCCAAGGGTTTCTCCAGTCATTGAAGGGGCATCCACCACCTATAAATGTGAAAATGCAACTGAGCTGCACTTTGAAAGTGAGAGGGCAGTGGCCTGGCACAGTCACTGGGGGAGTCACTGAACTAGCAAGACTGACACAATGTGAAACTCCTGAACTCGTGCTTGAACAGGTAATTTGTTTAACCAGTATGTGACCTGCTGCATGCTGCTGGCTCATGGGCCCCACATCCTTAATGTTCCCCTACCACCTTCCCCATATCTGTGCCTAAGTCAGCTCCCCTTTGGGGACGCTTGATGTAGCACAAAGCCTGCTGGAAAATCCCGAAGTCACCCTTCATTTCAGACCTGGGCATGTAAGATGCCTGCCTCTAACAAGAAACGTGAATTTTCCTCCATTGATTTTTAGGTGGGACTGCCACCACGGTGTCTGGAGGTGGGGGCTGCATGGCCCCTGTGAGTGTGGGGCCGCTCCCAGCATGGGGTCCATGAACAGATGTGCGGGCCTTGGCAGGGAGCAGTTGCTTTCCCAGAGACCTCGGCTGCAGCTCCCTCTGAGCGAGCAGGGCTAAGGTGCCATGGCAGGAGTGGGAGGGCAGCGTGGGCAGTGCCAGGGCTCTCAGGAGGGCAGCGTGGGCAGTGCCATGGCAGGCGTGGGAGGGCAGTGTGGGCAGTGCTGGGGCTCTCAGGAGGGCAGCGTGGGCAGTGCCGGGGCTCTCAGGAGGGCAGCGTGGGCAGTGCCGGGGCTCTCAGGAGGGCAGCGTGGGCAGTGCCGGGGCTCTCAGGAGGGCAGCGTGGGCAGTGCCGGGGCTCTCAGGAGGGCAGCGTGGGCAGTGCCGGGGCTCTCAGGAGGGCAGCGTGGGCAGTGCCGGGGCTCTCAGGAGGGCAGCGTGGGCAGTGCCGGGGCTCTCAGGAGGGCAGCGTGGGCAGTGCCGGGGCTCTCAGGAGGGCAGCGTGGGCAGTGCCGGGGCTCTCAGGAGGGCAGCGTGGGCAGTGCCGGGGCTCTCAGGAGGGCAGCGTGGGCAGTGCCGGGGCTCTCAGGAGGGCAGCGTGGGCAGTGCCGGGGCTCTCAGGAGGGCAGCGTGGGCAGTGCCGGGGCTCTCAGGAGGGCAGCGTGGGCAGTGCCGGGGCTCTCAGGAGGGCAGCGTGGGCAGTGCCGGGGCTCTCAGGAGGGCAGCGTGGGCAGTGCCGGGGCTCTCAGGAGGGCAGCGTGGGCAGTGCCGGGGCTCTCAGGAGGGCAGCGTGGGCAGTGCCGGGGCTCTCAGGAGGGCAGCGTGGGCAGTGCCGGGGCTCTCAGGAGGGCAGCGTGGGCAGTGCCGGGGCTCTCAGGAGGGCAGCGTGGGCAGTGCCGGGGCTCTCAGGAGGGCAGCGTGGGCAGTGCCGGGGCTCTCAGGAGGGCAGCGTGGGCAGTGCTGGGGCTCTCAGGAGGGCAGTGTGGGCAATGCCGGGGTTCTTGCTTCAGCCCTTAGCTGCCTGAATTCCCAGCAGGCAGAGCTGCTGCGTGGCTGCTGTCACGGACAGTTGCACCTGATGTGTGGGAGTTACTTGGCACATGGTGGATGTAGTTTCCCATTGATTTTTGGTGGAATTGATTTATAGAGCTATTTAATGGAATTGATTCTTTTTACAACTTTTTTCCCCTCTTAAAGACCAATTGTTTTTCTTGAGTGATGGCTGCAGGTTTGTGTTTATGTATTAATATGCTCATGTACCCACAGTCCCAACTGTGTTCTCTCTACTCGAACTGCAAAAGAAAGTCTCAATCTCAAATGCCATCTTAAATTTTAATATTATATTTGATGTATGACCTGGAATAAATTAAACGTGCTAGAACTTGCAAGATGAAATCCTAGTGGTGGGTATAACCACAAAGCAGTGTTCTATTAAGCCAAGGACTGTCGAGAATGTCTGTTGTGGTTGTGTCTGGGTTACGAGTGGCTCCCTTTGGTTTAGTGTAGGTGTATATTTTTATTCCGCCTGGCTTGTGAACAAGGGGATGAAACTTCACAATTTACCTACAAGAGAAGTAAGGCTCTGCTGACTTTTCCTTTACAAGCCCATAGGTTGGAACCACATTTTTATCCTAAACCCAGTATTTTTATTGTATTTTAATGTATTTCATTGATCGTCACTCCAAAGTGGTTTGTATTAAGGAAACATTATATATTACACCTGGAGGAATAGTATGAGAAAGTGTGAATATCATAATTCTCTGTTACTGTTTGTACTTTGCAGGTCAGTTCTGTCAGTAAGTTTAAGTGACAAATTTGTGCTGTGGTTTTGGGCTTCTTTCTTATTCCCTTCCTTTCTGTCTTTCCTCTTTCAAGAAGCACTGAAATAAATGTGGGCAGGCTCCTAACTCTGGGTGGGACTCCTGAGCAGATATGCCACCCAAATTTCCAGATCAGAGAGATTTAAATGCGTGTGCTGAGGGCTTAGGGTCCATCTAACAACTGCCTGTCAGGATACAACAAAATAATCTCTGAACTAGCCAGCACCCAAGTCCTACAAGGAATTATTAATCCAAAAGTACCTCCTTGAACGGCAAAGTGAAACAAACATCAACTGTCCCAGTTGTTGTGTGTGATCCCTGTGTGAAATTTAGCTAAGCAATTTGGCAGCTGTATGTAGCACTAACTGGATCTTCCAAGTGGCCTGATGTAGCTGTGAGCCCAGAACATTTGGGTAATCTAGTTATCACCACAGAAGTGACAGAGATAGAGACAGCAGTAGTCAACATCCTATTTGAATAGAAAAGCTCTCAACTTCATCGCTGCTTATGAAAACTTCCACCCATGGCCAGCTGCAATCTGGAGCCATCTAAAAACTGCTGAGAACCCAGCAGGGCTCACTCCTGTGCATCTACCTTACACTGGGAGTCTAACAGGCCGGCCAAGAATAATATCATTAGGATGCTGAGTGTGCAACTGCTGCAGGAGTGGGCTGTCCATGTGAACAAAGCTTAGCAGGAAAACTGTAGATGGTAGATGCATGATGCAGAGCAGATAATAGCAGAGTATCCGGTTGTCTTGTATCTGCAACTCCAAATACCACACACCATTAATTTCGGAAAAGGACTCCAAATGTAAGCAAATTGCTCTGACCCAGATTTTAAACTGGTAAAGGAACCTGAATTCACAGGCAAGGCAATATGGGCCCTTTTGCAAAACATGATATTTAAATGTGGCTTGCTTAGAGAAACTTCCAACAGCCATCAACCTTCAGCCTGTGCCCCAGAGGACTGCCAAGACTTTATTCAACATCGTAGTGATCCTAAATGGCAGTCTTTGAGAGGGAAAACTGTATCCTTGCTTTGTAAATGAAACTGCAGCAGCTAAATTATACTGTAGTTTTACAGAGGTGTTTTATATACCACAACCACATTGTAAACTAGATTTTGTTTGCTTGGAATTATCCTAGTGATTTGTAGTCTGTCTCTGGCAGACGTGTCTCTCTCTAACCATCACATGCCCTAAGCAATTATGCAGAGTGAACAAAACCTAGAGAAGGCAACTGCTCTTATCTGTCTTGCCCCATGCCAAGTCTTTGCCTTCCACTCTCTGCTGGGAAATAGTAGAAATTCCAGGCATTCTTTGGAAGGGAGAGGGTTAAATTTAAAGAGAAGGGTATCTTTTCTTTCACCACTACTGGGGTGGGAAGATTTTAACCTCTGCCTGTTCCCCAGAGGTGCTTCCTTATCGGTGTGATGGTACGTCCTTGTGGGTAGGTTGGACATTAAGGATCTGTACTGCCGAGTTTCTTCATTGTCATAGGGACAGATTCTGGCATTGTGATTCTCAGGACATCAGAAGAAGCATTTACATGAGAATACATGATTTCATGGTTGGTGTTATGTAAATTGGACTATGTTTGGCTTAGGGACTGCAGAACCCTAAGGCTGTCACTGGGCTGTACCAGCACAATCTCTTCCCTGAAGAATGTTCCAGTCTAAATAGTAGATAGTAGTAGATAGTAGTAGATAGTAATAGTAATAGTAGATAATAGTAGATAGTAGATAGTAGAGCACAAGGGGAGAGAGGAAGCAGAGACACAAACAGAGGCATTATTTGGCCAAGGTGGTGGGACAGATGTAGAGAACTAGGAGGAGAACCTAAACTCCTTCAGTTCCAGTTTACTTTGCTACCAAAATAGACTACTGTTATTATAGCACTCTTATTTTCATCCTTACTCTTCCAACTAAATTAACTTTCCTTGCCTCAAGGACTGACAGAGTCCCTGTACAGTCTTCTGGCGTATCTTAGCTATTCCAGAGAACTGGAACAACAAGCACACAAACAAGTCACTACACATTGACTGATCATTGCTTACTCTCTGTACTTGGGGCTTTAGCTCATGGCAGTGAGAGGTAACCAGCTACAACCCAGGACAAAGCCAGCCACACAAGTAGCAGTTGCTTCTGGATTTGCACAGCTACTCATCAGTCCTGCCTGTTCTAGAGATGCCTACCTTGCATTTTGGTCCGCAGGTTCCTGGTGCCTGCACACATGGGGTGAGGCCAGGTAGTGCCAACACCACCTCAGGCTGCTCTGGCTCCACTTTGGATCCTCATGAGCACCTTGCTAGCGTTAAAAATTCCTTGTCAAACTCCTACCTTACGAAGCGTTCGAGGGACTGCATTTCTGTAATGCCTGGACTTGGAAAGCTATGAGATGGAAACAAATATTCCTGCTCCAGAAGATGATAAATGGGACCAAACAGTTATGTACTCTTTGTGTGTTGCCTTGGTAAATTTAAAGACTTCCATGTATTGAATGATGCAATAGCAAATTCCTGACAAAAATTAAAATGTCTGTAATCAGATAATGGTTGCTCTGGTGCTAGTGGTAATATGGCATTGAATGTCTCTTGGTTTGGCTTCCACGGTTCAGGAGTGAGGGGAACTGGAATGGTGTTTACTGAGCCAATAAACTTCTCACTAAACATAATTCATGAGCTCTAGCTGGCTAATAACCAGGACCTCAATGCTCTAACAGTTGGCCCCATACATATTAAAACAAAGCTTTATTTGAAGTGAAAACTTTTAGAAAAATAAACTTTAGGATTTAGTGGCCTCTAATATTGTCCGCTTCCACAGGCCGTGAGAGATCTCATAACTAGAGAGTAGGCTTTAAAATATTTCTCTTGCAGTCTCTTTGACCAATGCTGAAAGACTGCTTGCTCCAGAGATTGCCTCAGCATGATTTTTTATTCGTTGTTTTCAAACTTAGAGGAATCCATATGCTTCTTTTAAAATAGCTCTGTGCAGGGATTTTTCTTCCCTATTTATGTTTAAAAAGAGTTTCTGCTGACCAGTTGAGTGCTCTAGGCAGTCAGCATTCTTCAGCTGTATGAAAAAGGTGAAGAGCTGAAAGAAGGTTTACCCTCTTTAAGATGGCATTTTAAAAATTACTTCCATAACCTTTCTTGCAGTCCTAGTTTTTCTCTGGAGAGATCTTCATCTGAACACGTTTATTTAAACACTTGCTAGATTATGTATCAGGATTTCCCTTCCTCTCCTCATGAATGAAAACCTGTGCTTCTGCAGGTTCACTCAAGGAGTGCTCCTCCTTGGAGCACTACAGAACTTCAGATCTGGATTGGTTTCAAATCCCCATCATTTCCCTGCGTGTAGAAGAGTATTCTTGTGTTTTGTGTTTGTTTAGTTTCTCATGAATTTAATTTACATTCTTAAAGAATCCTGAGCAGTTCTCAGAGGGGTGTGGGTGCGTGGTGGTTCTGCTCTCTGGGGCACATGCAATTTGTACTGGGGCAAAGTAGTTCATTTTTAAGGACTGGGAATCACTTAATTTAGATTTCTGCTAATGGTTTTACCTTCTGGGGAAGCCTTGCCACTCTGTGCTGCAGCTTCGTCCTTGGACGGATGACGAAACAAGGCCTGCCTGCCTCCTGTCAGATGCTTTGAAGTCTGTAGATGAAAGATACCATATGAATGCAAAGTACTTGCCAATTAATGTCAGCAAGTCGTTTTGCTTGTACCTTGGTGGAAAAAAACATTATTGTCAGCTTACAATGAATTGATCTGCATATGCACCAGTAGTTCTTTCCCTTTTACTTAAATCTTTTGGAAAATTATATTGGCTACCTCTCAGAAAAATAGAGGGAGGTTAAATAACAAGCAGTAAAGATTATCGAGGAAATTTCTTGTCATGCGATACCTTAAAGATAGTACTTAGTAATATTTTGAAAGGGAAGGAAAATAACAACTCTGCACAAGGAGTTTCTGCTATAGGTATTTATATTTTATATATATAAATACTGTCTCATTCCCTGTCTTTCAGGGATTATTATCTCATGCAGAACTAAGCCTAGTTCCATCAATGCATAGAGAAGTTCTATTATTAAACACTGATTTGATAAGATAATATAATTAGTGTCTTGGTCCATTGATGCAGACCTCTACTGTCCAAAACCAACATTAGGTTATTAAATCAATTCTCGTATTTGTTACAGTAATAAGATAAAATAGCATTATTTAGATACCGCTTGTCTAAACTTAGATAAGTCGTTCAACCGTATCTGTGTTTGCTTATCCACATTCTTCTTCTGCTTTTAAAAACCAGCACAAATTCGTGAGGTAGGTGCAGGCTTTGGATTTCCCGGTCTTTATTGTGTGGTGTGGCAAGGTCTTCCCTGTCAGTTATTTGTGTCTTGTCTGTGTGGCTCCCGCTCCCCTGCAACAGATGGGCAGTGAGGAAATGAGGGCTCCAGTGGATAAATGCAGCAGCAGCAGCTGCTTTCAAGAAGGGTATCCATGAACAGGCCACAAGTGAGATGGTGTCTGGGCAGCTAATCTGGACAGATATCTACTGGCAATTTCTGCTGACACGCAGATCGGGAGACCTGGAATTGATGGCTAAACTGGCACAGAGCCAAAGTCAACAGAGAGAAGCGTTTTTAGGTAGAACGGCAGGTCTGAGTTTCCCAAATTACAGTTGTCTTGGGGAGCTTGGGAGCCTTCTGGCTCCAGAGAAGGAAGAAAGAGGCCAAATGCCCATTTCAAGTATAAATGCTCTCCCATGGCCCTAGTTCATAGACTGATACAGGTATCTAATGTTCTGCTGGAAGTCGGTTGACTTACTCAAAGTTTGTAGGAATTGGTTTTGTAGGTAACCTTTGATGAGTTTTGTTTTCTGCTTGTTTTTTTCTGGCTCTAGAGGCACAGATCCTATAGGACAATGACTGATCCAACCTGATGTTAAGGGACCATGGGGTCTAGTGAGAGCTGTTATTTTAAAATACCGTATTTTGTATTATCTTGTGCTGCAGACCACAATTCTGCTCTGTCCCCTGGTTTTGTAACACATTTATTTGCATGGGAACATCCTGCTTCTTGCATGTGTGAGGACTTCCAGGGTGAGAGCTGAGCCCTGCTCAGCTTTGTTCCCAAATTCTGCAGTGGAACACAGGACTCTTTGAGATTGCAGTGGGCCAAGTTGTGCTGCTGTGTGCTCCTGGTGTGCTGCTGGCATGACTGTGCAGGGCCAGACAGGGAGGGAAGGCTATTTAATGGGGCCATGTGTTATTGGAACTTGCCATCTAACATTCCTCGCTTTCCCCAGTGTGTTCTCCCCCTTCCAGGGTGGAATGCAGTAATTGCCATACCAGAAAGAAGCCATGATCTGCCTGTCTAGCCTGGCATCCGTTCTCCAAGACAGGCAAACACCAGATGCTTGAGGGAAAGGTACAGGAGCTCTTAAAACAAACAACTATGGTATAACTTGTGCATAGAGGAAGTTGGTGGTTGGTTTATGCCCTGAGGTGAGGGAGTTTCTAGCCTTTACATGAGTGTGTAGCTGGGTATTCTCTCCATGTGTGACAGACTTGCACTCAAGCCATTCTCGCCAACTCCCTGCCTCTGGAGCTGGGTGCCAAGGAACAGCACAGCTCAGCTGCACCACTGCACCGTGCTGGCGTGGTCCTCAGTCCCCAGCTTTTGTAGCAAGGGTTGTGGTAGAGCTCCATAGCGTGTTGCTGATGTCGTTGCCTGCAGAGGATGCCGAGAGACCGTTCCAGGCAGTATTACCAAATGACAGACTTTACTCTGTTCAGTGAAGTGTGATCTGAGCTCTGCCCTGCTCCCGTCTTCTAAACATGAGAGCAGGAGGGTTGGCTCCGTTGGTGCTCAATCAAGGCCACCAGTAGGGGACCACTGAACCTCTATTGCGAGTCACGATAAGAGCTGCTATCTGGTTTCCTCCCTCCTGGTGTTCTCCAGTGGCCAAATCTTTCCTCACAAGCTGCACATGCAAACAGCATGTCCTGCCACACAGGGACCTTCGCAGGAACTGGTGTGAAACAGCCTCCAGCAACTGAAAGCATGAGGGAGAGAGGCCTGAGGAGAAAGCTATTGCCCAAGCAATAGCTGCATTGTCTGCTGCTGATGTAGAAGTCAGTAATATGCAGGACCTGTGTTCACCTCAGGGATGAGGAAGGGGAGAGTGCTCTTTTTAATTATGTATTGCTAATTCTTTCCCAACCAGCCAGCCCGGGATTTCCTTGCATTCTGAGGCAATGCTTTCATCTGTCTCCTGTTTAACAATCTGGACTTGCTTGAGAAGTTGGTTTTCTTTCTTGTGGAAGATTGCACTGGAGCCAGAGTGTTGTTTACCTAAGATCTATAATAAAAATTCTTTATCCTTATTTTGCTTCCTCTGCAACTCAAAAAGGGGTGGCATGGAAAGTAGCACGTATTCCGTAGGGAAGATCTTTTGGGTTCAGCCTATTTAGTAACCACAGTTACCAGACTGGTCTCACTTCAAGCAGTTGGTCAGTCTCCCTTGTGCTACCTGGACTTTACTGTAGTCTATGGTTCTGATTTGCTGCAAGCTCTCCCAGCAATCCCAGGTAAACTGAAGCAGAGAGGTTGAGTCTCTTCCCAAACAGCAGCTAGAAATTGACCATTACCTGTCATTTCTCCTCTGTGAAGTGATTTTTGCTGAGCCCTTTGAGGAAGAAATGTTCTGTCCAAGCCACTCTCTGGGCTGTGGTGTTGTAAGACCCATGATGAAGCTTTAAGAGGTCTATACTACTTCGTAAGCTGCAAACATACCTAGTTGCTAACAAACAACACAACAATCTCAATTCTAAAACTTGAGAATTATCCTCTCTGTTAGGTAGTCAAATTAGTAGCTCATGGAATGGTCTAGATCCAGCTCCATCGGCAGACTGTTGCTGATGTGGCTTGGGTCTGGTGTCTGGCTTTTTTTAAAGTAATGCCGTGAATATTTCTTATGTGCTGTAGCCCTTTCCTGGTTTTTTATTACATCAATGTTCTTTTTTCTTCTGATACTTTAATTTTTAAACAATGCATATGGTCTGATAGACTGAAGCAAAAGACAAATGCAGGGTCAGAGGTAAGTTTTTCAAATGCAGCTTTAGATTTGTAGGCATGGGTAACTAGGAAAATAAAATTTATAATTTTAGTTAGCTTATTTTTAAGTGGGTGGGAAATGATCATTTTTTGGCATGGAAGTTGGGAGACTTCCTATGCCACATTCAGCTGCATGTAACCTCATTATTTGTGCAACCCAATAATCCCTTCATGGGCATTCCTAGAATTAAAATGCTCTTAATGTAGTAGAATGAGATACATGAAATTAAAGTTCCTTTTCATGCTGAATGAGGGTGTCTGTACAGAGATACAATGTGGTTTAGCTAATTCACTTTAAATTCACAACTTTCGTTAATCTGAATTAAGTTTCCCAAGTCCTGCGTGTAAAGAGGTCTTTATTTAGAAGAAGCTGCTGTTGTGGAAAGAGCAATGGGCTCAGCCCTGTCCCGAGGCATTCTGGCGTGCAGCTTGCTTGTTCCGAGACAGAGAGTTTCTGGGCATTAGCAAATTGTCTACCACATCCTTTTCTTCTCCTCTCTGAACGCCTCTGTGCCACCTCCTAAAACTGTGGTTTCTTAGCCCTTACTCTGAGTAACTTGCAATGGTTGTATTTGCTGTGCAGCTGAGGAAACAATATTTCAGAAACTTGTACCATTTCAGAAGAGGGAAAGTTAAACTTGTCCTGAAACCAGTCATGAACACACCCTTTGATCTGAAGGGCCTGTCCAGTGGATGTTCCCTGCCAAGGCCAGGTACAGAGCAGGGAGCAGGATGGGGGATCTCTTGTGCATAGCAAAGGTTTGTGCAGTAAAACCAGACTTGTGCTGCGTGTAGGTGGGAAGCCAAACCATGAGAACAACTGTCTTTTAGGGTCTGAACTCAGCTGAGAGACTTGCTCCTGAAAATATTTGCCTTTCTGCTTGGAAATGATCTTGTGGTCATGTTACATTTTTCTTATGAAAAGAGAAACTGGTCACATGGGTCAAATACAACCATTTAGGACAAACCCCTAAATGAAACTTGCTGTTTCCAGATGCAAGGAGTGCTCGACCGTGTAACTCTGACTGCAAGTTTCACCCAGTTCACTCTACTGGACTGTTTTCCAACCCTTGCCCTAATGGGAAATTGTTCATAGAACAGTTGCATTGTCTCACGGGCTGCTGATTTTGGTAAGAGATCAGCTGGAGGGGGATCACTTGGATTTCTCTAAATTTTTTCAATTGGAATTTCCAGTATGTTGATCATGGACGTTATAAATAATGGGTGGGATATAATAGAGTAAAAGTTATTTTATTGCACTCCATCTTTGAGTTGGGGTGTGCAGATAGACACAGCAGGGAGGAGGTGGTTTCCCATGGGCCAGTTGAGGAATTCATGCTCCTTCCACCTGGCAAAGTCCTGCCTGACATGCTGAAGTCTCCAGAAGCCCTCAAAGCATCATGCACTGTGCGTGTGTACTATAAATAAACTTTTAAAAACATAATTTAAAAACACCTCTGGCAAAGCACATGCTTAACTGAAACCTGCCTGGTCAAGGTTGACTCAGTGGTGTAGGAAGAAGATGGGGAAAGAGCAAGTGGGAGGAAATAAATGAAACCTGCTGTCAGAGAAAAGCCACTTGTTTGTCATTTTCAGGGTGTCCAAGCTCTTGGCATGTGAGCTTTGGGAGATCTCTGGTGACTTTCTGGATGTTTGCCCTTGGCATGCACGTTTGTGCGTGATCTGAGATTTCATTAACAAAGCTGCAGGAACAAGGTTAGTTAACCTGTCAGAAAAGGATCAGATGGCTTGGAATCGTAGTTGATTCTCCAGTTCCAGAATCCAAATAGCTCTGGCTGAAGGTCTCCAAATCAATTAGACAGAATAATTTCTAGAAGTCCTCTTAATGAATTTTGATGTGTTCCACCCACAGTTTGGATAGCTGCATCCCATTATTTAAAACGGACAATTCTTTTGATCTGCACAGAACCAGAGGAGGTTTGGGGAGATGAAACTCTCTGAGGGTAAATTGCTCTGATAGTATCAGTGGAGGTATATAATCTATATAATCTGCACTGCTGCTGTCTCAGAGCAGGTCTGGCTTACCTGCTTGTTTTTTAAGTTGTATGAAAACATGATGCATCTTCAAGCAAGAAAAAGAAATCTACATGAAGGCTTCTTTAGATGGGGCACGAAGGGGTTAAAGGCACTGCCCAGTCCCGAGGAAGCCTGTTTCAAGACGGGCATCGACTGGAGTAAGGTTTTGCTGCAGACACAGGCTGATGTGCTTGCAGCAAGGATTGCAGCCTTATCAGTAAAGATAAACATGCAAAGGCTTCCAAACCCCTGTGTCCCTGCCACTTGTTTGGGATCCTTTTTCAGAGACCAAGAGAAAATACAAGATCTTCTCCAAGATAGATGCTACTTCCAAAGGGGGCAGCCAGCAGACTTCGTAGAGAGAGAGAGACCATGTATTACTCTGTGGTTTGGAACAGGTACAGGAGATATTAGTTTACCTGATTCAAAATAGTACTTGAGACCTGGCAGTATCATGTGGGGTTGGCCCTTTCCCCTCGTTCATCAGTCTTTCGCTGAGTGTCCAAATGCTGGACAACGCTGGGTTTTGTTGCCCTCACTGAGTTACTTGCCATAGCTAATTTCAGCTGCCAAGCAATCTCCAGGCTTTACTACCCATTTGTGTGTCATTTCCCACAAATATTTTGAATGTTACTTTATTTTAATCCCGGTGCTAAGAGGAGGGGAATGGAGATAGTGTTTCTGTTAAAAATGCACAGGACCAGCTACAGAATATTTGGGCACAGAACAGACCGCTTGAGTTGCCTGCAAAAACAGCCACTATGGTAATATTAGGTATAATTAAGATGTAGCCTTGTAAATAATACATTTTTCTTTATTTCTCTCTCCTCCTGTTCTGTCACCAAACACAGCAAAGCAGGAGATGCAGGAACCAAGTACCTGGCTTCCTGAGGTCAAATTCCAAAAGTCTGCATTGAAAAATGCAGAAATTATTCCAGATAGCTTGAGAACTGGCACTCTTTTTCTGTCCAGGAAAGTTTGTGCCATTCTGCAGGCTCAGCCTGGGTCCTTCTGTTTTGCCACTGAGCCTGATTGACACTTACATGTGTGTGGCCTTTTTACACAGTGGTGGACTTAAGTTTGAAAATCCAGACATTTTTGGACTGTGACAACAGTTGGTATGGTGTTTCAATCTGTATTTTATTTTTTAAAAATTATACATACTATTTTAAAAGGGAGCGTGGCAACTTACTGCAAAAATCAGAGAGGAGAACAGTTTACAAAAACAATTTAAAAGTTGCTCCCAGTCGAGTGAGTCTTTGAATGTGGAAAAAGAGACTTATTTCAAAAAATTCTCTTAAACTTGCAGTGTGATAGATAAAGCTAGTTCTGAGAACTAGTGAAAATGTGGGCTCCATGTGCTAAAGCTATTTGAAAAGAGGTGTGAGTGAAGGGGCTGAGGTTGGTGTGAACGTCAGACTTCCTGCCTTCTGCACTTTCTGTGTCGCAGCTGTAGCACGTTCATAGTGTGGCATTTCTTTTAAAAGGGACTCTGAACTAGCCCAGCCTTTCAGGGAAAGATGAGCTGCAGCCAGAAATTCTGGCCCATCGCAGGATGACAAGAGGAAGAGCTTTGTTACTAGCTTGTGTTTGATCTTAGCTGCTTTTTTTCTGCTCTCAGTAGCATGCTAATGATACCTGTGGGAGGTGAAAAATGGGTGAATTCCTGCTAGGGTGCGGACAAGTTCGCAGTTTAGTTCTTGTCCTCTTCTCCCCCTCTGGTAAAAATTTTGGGGGCTGTCCCAGATACATAAAAAGGAACTTTTTCCTAGAATAATTTTCTACATCTGCTGAGGAGTCTGAATCAGAAAGGCAGTAAGCAGTTGACTCAGTTTGTTTTGTCTCCTCTCCCCCTTTCTTATGTTTGAAATTACAAGTATTTATGGGAAATGACTGGCTTGAAAGTCTAGGACAAGTCTGAGCTGCCCATAAGCCATTCCTTTGCTTCAGCTCAGTTTTGCCTCATTTATTTTAAACTTTAAAGCTGAAATGCCAAGTGCATCCTAAATTCCCTTTTGTTTCAAACGCCAGAGTTGCCAGTTTCACATTTATTACTTGTGATTCTCTACATATTATCTCCCTCTTGGTATCAGAGGACCCAGCAGCGTGGGCAAGCTGCACCCTGGGTCAGAAGAACAGGGCGATGGTGAAACAGAAGGGTGCCAAACCTGGAGGCAAATACACCCCAGATTCTGCTGCTGCCCAGGGAAAGGGTCTGCAAGCCTGCGATAAGGGGTGGAAGGAGACCAAGAGGGATGGGTGGGCCCCCAGAGGCGGTGATCTGGATGCCGACATATCTTGCTCCAGCTTTGCAAGGAGCAGCATGCAAGTGCTTCAGAGGGAAGGCTAGTTGTGGTTTGTGGTTTAGGGAGTTGACACAAATAGTCTCTGAACCCTTTTTTTATGGGCCTGCAAAGGAGTGCTCTCTCCGGGGAACTGGAGCCTGTCCTCCTTGGTGTCCTCCTTTCTTGCTTAGCAGGTTCGAGGCTGTGCTCAGAGCAAGCAGCCATGGCTGGCTGACAGAAAGGGGGGTTTACCATCCTACATAGTTTGTGCTGTGTTAGAGTTAGATTAGAATGGGCATGGCAGTAATTAAGCACTTGGGTCTGGGTTTCTGTCCCTAAACTACTGCTGTAAATCAGCAATTGCCTGTGGCAGGCAACCTTTGACAATATTTCTGTGCCCAAGAACTGTGTGGGCTAGGCTATTTTTAAACCTCTTTCAGTAAGTGCACTGTGTAACATTTTTGTGGACAGAAAATACAGAACAGTGTGTTGACCTTCATTGCTGATCAAACTTCAGTTGCACCCAGATATAACTGATAGCAGGTCTTACCTGGATTTGCTTTCTGTCAATGCACGTAGGTGGTCACATGGAGGGGAAGTGAAATACTTCCATAATATATATAGCACAAATACCTGGATGGAATAAGAAGAAACAAAGTGTGTCAGAGGGGAAAATGCATTGCAAGTCTTTCGGCTTCAATGAGAAAACATTCCCATCGTTCAGATATTTCATTCCACATGAAGGCTGATGCTGAACCTAATAAAAATCATCCAGATGGGGAGAGATCGCTACCTAGTACCAAAATATCAGCACTCCTATTGGCCTGCACTGTGCTCCTTGTACCTGGCAAAGCACTGGTCACACTCATCTCCCAGCCTGCTTCCCTTCCAACTGGGAGTTCCACGGGGATGACCAGAGGGAATCTTAGTGATACTACAAAGAAGCCTGTTTGCTTAAGAGGGCATATGTCCATCTTTTAACAATCTGGTTGTGTACCTCCTTTGTGGGAGGATCCCTGACCTTCTACAGAGAGGGACAAGTGCTAATTAACTTAATTCTGGGAACAGGAGGTGGTATGACCTTTTCCAAAGTGATTCTTTTGGGCTAGAGTTTACAGAGAAGTATTTGCTAGGACTGATGCCTGGGTTTGCTATGAAAACATTATTCATACAGAGGTGCAAAATTCCCTGGTGTGGCCGGGGAAGAAATTACTTCCCAATCTCTCTTGTTAGGGTTCATGGTTCCTTGTCTAAAAATTGTTGGCATGGTGTCCAGATTGATGTTATTTGGTATCAAAACACAGTTAACATTTTCTGTCATATCTTTTAGCACTAAGCACAGCAAGTAGATCCAAGTTATTATTAGGGCATTGTTTTGGACACTACTCACCATGTTGTGAACATCCCATCTTTTATTGGCAACCCAGGAGGAAATTAATTTCTGGGGAATTTTTTTTTCCGAACTATCAAGGTGTTATTTATTCTGAGCATCTTCCAAATTTCAACCTCTTTTGCCAAAGAAGCGGTAAGGCCTCTTAATGCCATCTCTTTGCTGCGCTCCCTCTGAGCAGCTTGGTGACACAATTACAAGCACTCTGAGCGTGCCTACACCATTGGATTTTTGTTCTTGCTACCAGCACTAAGCAATCAGTCCCAGTTGCTCCAGTGGAGACAAAACCAGAAGCAGCTACAGCACTGCCTTAGCAGCAACTGCGGAGGGCAGAGCTTATGGAAATGTGCCTGAGGTGAGCAGGACAGAGGGCCATTGGTCTGACTCCGCTGAGGAAATGAAACGCAGCCCCAGACGGGAGGCAAGTTGCTGTAGACCCCCTGGCTGGCCACGTGTCGAGCTCGCAAAGCATTTAGGATGTCTGGCTGCAGAGAAGTAGGCAGAAAGCTGCCCATGGCGTCTTACAGCTGGAGAAAGGTAGGAAGGTAGCTGATAAAACTGAGTTTTCCTCAGGCAAAGAAATATCTTTGCTCCCCGCTCCCTGTTGTCTTCTCATGTATTTTTTAAAACCCCAACAAGGCAACTCTCCCTCATTCCCCACCACTACCCCCCAACAACAAAAAACCACAGGCTCGCTGGACCCTAAGAGAAACAAACGTAAGCACCTCTTTGGAAAACACTGCTGAGGCCTGCGGCCATCCCGCATTCCTGAGGAGGCTGTGAGCCTCCTCCCCGGCGTGCCTGCCCAGCAGGGCAGCCGGCTCCGGAGGCCGCGCTGCTGCTGCTCCCTCGCTGCACCGACATGCCCGCGCACGGCCCCCGGAGGGGCTCGCACCTCTCCCCGCCGTGTCCGTAGCCACGTTGTGTGCTGCCCCTGCTCAGGGGAACAGAAGCGGCACCTTCACCGTGCGGCTTTGTCTGCCATATTCATTCAGAGGACAGCTCCATGTCTGAAGTGCTGCCAGACTGAGCTACGAGCACTGTGAAGCAAACAGCTGCCACATCCTCATCCTGCTTCTTGTCACGGCACTGCAGCGGAGCTGGAAGTTTTTCAGCAATGTAACTAGGTAAGGGGTATTTATTTTGATGAGAATGAAGGTAAAATCCCTATTTCCCAGTTGGTTTGACCCCTATTTACAAAGATCTAGTAATGCATGTATGTAGAAGAAATATCTACATGAGTGAAAATGGGCCCTGCTAATATTAAAAGGTACGTGGTGGAATTTTGCCTAAGGATAAAATGTCATTTTAATTGAAAGCTGCTGTAACTTGATAGGGAATATCCACAACAGTCTTGAGGATCTACTTTAAAATACAGTTAAAGACAGAGACAACTCCCACCACTCTGTCTCTTAGAGCTACATGTCCTCTTTGATCCATCCATGGTGCTTACGATTCCTAAGAGACACGCATACTGCCGGTAGTCTGAGCTCATTAATATTTATATGATACCTTTCATCTGAAGATGTGTGCTTTGCAATTATTAATTAAAAACCATTTCACAAAACCCTAAAATTTAGCTCCATTTCATAGCTTACAAAATGAAGACCCAGGAAGTTTGTGTGTCCTTGCATGAGACAAAGCGAGATTAGGAATGTGGAAGCTTGTCTGCATGGACTCCTACTGTGCTGTATTTCTTTATCCTTCTTTTCCCAGTAACTTTTGACAAGGCAGCACAGGTTTCCTTTGAGCACCATGAGCCTGTACTACCTAGGCAATACTGAGAAGGAGAGAGAAGGGAGCCTTCTCTCTCATTCTGGTTCTTCACACAGCACTTGCTTGCTTTTTAGAAAGCTGCTTTAAAAATACAACCTGGAAATGCTTTGTCAGCCCTGCAGACCACATCCCGAGTGAATATTTACTTGTACATGTTAAACCCTTCCCTTGCACACTGTATTTTAGTTCCCGTGTTAGAGGAGATAGAAGGGATGGTGGGTTGTAATCCACGCCAGACGTGGGCCCTCTCCTCTCAGTCCTCCCTGGTGCTTATGGAATGAAGGAGCTTGGCTCAGTGTGAGACTGATAACAGGAGGGAGGGCTTGCCATGCGATTAGACCAGTTCACTGTAAACACCTAAGTTGCACAAGTGGCTCAAACTTTGATCTTTTTGTTGTGGAAAAGAAATCTGAGACTCTGAAACCTGCCCTCAGTCACAAACAAGGGGGTGGACATTACTCAAGCCCAACTGTGGAAATGTAAATACAGTTAAATGTGATCAAAATGGAAAAAGCGCTCCTTTCTTCCCCATCCCCTGCTCCCCGGTGTACTGCCTGCTTTTACCAGGGGCTCCTACTCTGACTTGCCTAGCTCTGTTTGTGAATGCAGGCCCCAGTCTCACACCTGAAACATCCAAATCCAAATGTTCCCGAGTGCTGTCTGGGATCAGGTTTAAGCCACAGGTGCAATTAAGCTTTTAAGTGGTAAGCCTATTTGGTTAGGGGCACACCTAGAGCCTGCAACAAGCTGGGAGAAAAACGATCAGTCTTTTAAACTGACAGGTGGTTCCTGAAATACTGCTGGAAGGGTTAAGAAGAAGCTACAGCATTTGTGATTCTCCTGGTATTTAGTGTAACAACTCTCAGAACAAGGTCTCTGTGGATGCATCTGGCTGTCTTAGTGAGGTGGGATTTGATTTTAATTACAAATCTGGTAATGGATTATCACAATGATGATTTTGATGGAGGCTTGGGCACACTCTTCATAGTCCCGTCTTCTTTTCTCCTCACACCCTCTTCCCAAAATCTGCCTGTGCAAACGCTGGCGCAAAAGGATACGTTTCGTAGGAGTGTAGGCTGTTAGCCTGGGGTCTCTTTTACTATTGGCATTTAGGCCTTTGATTAGATTTTTAGAGGAAAAATGTCATAGTAGGTTGTCTGGTATAAGGCTGGTGAATATTTTAAGATGCAAATGTTCACAGGCATTCAATGAGCATAGGAAAAATGGGGGATGTGAGCAGTTCCTCACCCTTCTGATTTTTTTGCACTGTGTCATAGCTTTGCTTTTACAATCATTAGAACAGCATCAGAGACCTTTGCTTTGCATACCCTTGAGTTCTCGGGCAAGGATTTTAACATGGAACATTAAGACCATATTAGTGAACATGTCCTAATTAGTCTCTTCCTTGCTTACCACTTCCTCAAAGGCCATGAGCCTTACCCACACTATACCTCTCAAACACCTTCAACAATATAGCATTTTATCCTAGTCTAGACAAAGTCTTAAGGGTTATGTTGTCTAGTCAACTAATCACTCCTTTTAGTGGGAAAACTGCTTTCCTTTAGGATTGTTTCTCTGACTGTTTTTTCCTTCTTGCTGTCTCTTTTCTCCTCCTTTCCCTCTGCATACCTTCCCTGCAGCAACTCCTGTTCCATCTGCTGCAATGTAAGCATTAACTGTTTAATTGCTGATTAGGAAAATCTTGTCACGTGGGCTTTGCAACAATACTGGAGTGGGAGGCAGAGGAAGGAGATGTGTGAGTTCCCAGTTCTCTGTCACAAGCTGACCTGGGAGGGCATTAGTCATTCTTGATGCCATGAGGGTGTTTAAGATCTCTTCAGTCTAATGGGTACAACAGTCGAATGGCATTTGGATGTACCTGAGCCCTTGGCATCTCTTGCTGCTGAACTTGCTATTTGACCTTGAGCAAGCTAGGCTGGGCCTTTCGTCCCTTAAAGTGGATAGAGGGCAAGTGCTGTAGCTAAGTGGTTTTTGATTCTTAAATGCAGAAAACATACTCATGCAAAGGACTAGTTGTTTTTCTTGTATAATAAGAAGTACTGTGAGGCTTTGAAATCTTTTCCGTATGCTTCTGCACTAAGTTGCAGAGAGTGAGATGAGAAGCTGGAGGAGATCTGCAGTTCTCCAAGCAGTGAAAGCCCTTTTAGCTCTGCATTCCCAAGCAGCCATATGGGGCTTTTGCCCAACTGACTTATTTCCTTGTGTGATGCAAATTCAGCTGGTGGCCCCCTTCTCTCCCCCTGGCATCTGCTATTCTAAGCACTCGCGTGGGTTATCAGCATTTCAGCTCCTCTTTGCACTTCCAGCACCCAGTTGCCACAGTCGGGTGTAGTCTGTAGTACGATACTTGTGAAAACTCGGCAGACTCGGAGGGGGCTGCGGGAGATGTGGTAAGAAAAGGTGTGCAGGTGGACTCTGCAACCCACGTAGTCAGTCTCTGCCCCGAGGGCTTTCCGTGGCTCCTCATAATTGCCAGTTTCTCGCTTGGTTTTGCAGGACTCTGAAAGTTGCATTGGAGATGGGACTTGGACCTTTTTCTTTCTGTTGTGAAAGAGAAAGGACTGAAATGTTGGGATAATTGGAGAACTAATGAAACTGCCATTGTAAAAGACAAGAAAATGGTATTCTTAGCAATTAGCAAGGGAGAGCATTTCAGTCAGACTGAAACTATCTTCTCATTTTTTTGGGGAGTTTATTGTTAGCAGATGTTTAATTTCCGTAAGCAATTAATATTTGGAAAGCTTAAAATTATTTTTACATTTGTAAAAAGCCCTTGTATTTTACTTAATTGAGGGAGTAAGCACTCACACAATGTCTCCTCAAAGACCCCACAAAGGCCAGAACTGGCCTTCTTGATTCTTTCAAAGAAAACACGGGTGTATGTGTAGGAGGGTGCAGAGGAGAGGGTAACTGTCTATATGGGCACAGAATGGAAATAAAGGACAAAATACCTTTGAGGAAAAGGCCAAAACATGCCAATATACTTCTCATGCTGTCTTCCTCTATCACTAACAACCTCTACTTCCTCTCCCCCAACCCCACTTCAAAAAAAAAATTTTCTTCAATTTAGAAAACGTCCTTGCAGATCACGTGGCAGCTGGCAAACGCTGCTGCCCCTTCTGCCAGACGCAGCTTATACTCTTGAAACAAAGCAAACTGGGTTGAAATTCTAGGCATTAAAAAACTAAAGCAGCTGCCTCCCTGACATCCTGGGTTGGACTCTGATTTCAGTTTCACTTCTGCTAGATCTTGGGTAATGTCATTGCTATGGTGTAACTGAAATGAGAACTGGGGCTGCTAATCTTGACATTGGGTCACCCAGTGGTAATCCATTTGTTATCTCTGTTAGATTTGTGAGAGCACACACACCCACTCCCTTTAGACTGCAGTAATTTATTTGGCCTATTTTATGTCTGATGGTCACTTGAAACTGTACCTCTTGCCTGTCAGCAGCTGTAGTTGTTTTGCTAAGTGACTGTCTAAAGTGAGACTTCCTTGTGCAAATGTGTATTTTAGACACTGTCACCAGAAATCCAGTGGTTCTCCTCTCTCCCTGCCCCTCTCTCTCTGTCCCCTTCAGCTGTTTAGATTTCAGGACACGTGGCTTAAATGAACGTATGCTTGGAGTTTGCAAAATGGCTTGAATGACAGGAGAAATCGGATCACACAATGAGAGTTCAGAACCCAGCCACCAATTGGTACAGCAGGAGTCTGCGGCTCCCTTACGCTCATTATTGTCTCGGCATAACATCCAGCACTGTGTGTTTCTCACGTCCCCTCTGAGAAATGGGAATGCAACTGAAACGAGCGGGCGGAGGAATGTCCCCCTCCCTGAGAGCGGGGCCGTCAGCCTCCACTTGCTGTGGTACCCCCAAGGCCTGTGGGGAGCGGGGCGGAGAAGGGCCCGCACACCTTATTGTGCCTTCTTTGCTTACGCTGGAGAATCTCCAGCTTATCCTGCCAGTGCAGTGACTGCATGTGGAGGAGGGGGAGAGGTTGTGTTGCAAGCTCTGAGAAAATTAGTTGTCTCTATTTTATCTTTTGCAGCTGCAGCACTTTTTTTTTTTCTCCCCTCATCATTCCCCCCCCTCCCCATGCGAGTGGTATGTCTGAACCATATCCTTCAAAACCAGTTTTCTGAGCAGATTAGATGGGCAGCAGAGACAGCTATGCAATCAGGCAAAAATGTGCACTCAAGCCTTCATTTCATGCAGTGGCCAGAGCAGTAAGTGTCTACCACCTGCATTTTTTTTTTCTTCATTCTCTCCCTTTGCTGTCATTCTGTAGTGCTGTTGTCTGTCACTGTTGTAGACTGAAACAAAATGCTTGTTCTGATCCTTAATTATATAAAAATTAGGGAGGGGAAGGAAGTTGGGTTCCATGCTAATACTCATTAACACGAAACGTAGAGTGTGCTCCCGAGCTGGCATGCTTCACCATGCAAAGTGACATTTGCTCCCTGTGAGCGTGTGGAAGGGTAATCTGGGGATTACCCTCAGGTTCTCTAATACCAATCCTCCCCTGACCAATCTGGAAAACCAGTGTCTAAGTTTACTGCTCCTTTGAATTCAGTATACTCCCCTGGACTGCCACTGCAAGTGAATTTGGTCTCTCTCCCCATATCTTTCAGTGCTCCCAATCAGCCTTGTTGCATGCTAGGAATCTGACAATAATGGTCATCACCTGCTTTGAGATATCATGGGAACACTTAAGCATTGGTATTGGTTTCATGCCTGGTCTCTTATAGGACAACGAGCTGAGTTTGGGACTGAGCTCTCCAGACAAGTTTGGAAACCTTATGTCTTGTTCAGTGTGGGTGGAAAATGGGGATAGGTTAGTGGGCTGAATGGCAGACCTGAGGAAGAGAGAGTTGAGTAAGCCTTGGCTGTCTTCCAAGAGAGGAAGCAGAGCAAAGTGTCCCAGGAGCCACTTGTTGCTCCTCTGGAGAACAGGCAAGAACCCAGAGCAAGGTGATCAAGCAATGCTTCTTACTGTGAGTCCGGAGAAGCAGGAGAGAAGCTGTATGATAAAACTAGAAAAGAGAAATTGGGGATTGAGGTTTTGGGGGAAAACGAGAGAAGGAGAGAAAATAAACCTTTCATTTTTGATAGAGGGTATGAAGAAGGAAAAAAAGAGAAACTAACCTGAAGACTTTGGTGTGCTTTGTGGGGTAAGAAAGAATGTACTATAAGCCCAGACAAAGAAAATTTTATTTGAAATATTGGTAGAAAACTGTGCTTTAACGTGTTGGCACGATGCACTTAATTATCTTCTGCTGATCCCTCAAAAGTAAAAAAATTACTTTTAAAAGTAATTAAAGAGAGAGGGGAGAGTTTAAAATTGCAAACAAAAGAGACTCAATCTCGCTGGCAAAAAAGGTGAAAAAGTGGGTGGAAAACTGGTTGAATGTGTCAACCACAAAAGTGGTGAGATACAGTCGTAGAGAATTCAGGTTTTAAAACACAAGGAAATCGTGCAGAGATATTTCTCACACTGACTCGTAAATAGCATCTTTGGGTGTGCAGCACTGCCAAATTTACCCTTGTTACAGGGGCAACTTACAGTAAGTTCCCACCAAAGCCATACACCATCTGTTTGAATTACTTAGAGGAAAGGTTCGTCTCCTTATTCCCCTTCTATTAGATGTGACAGATTAATGTCTTTGAGGGCAGATCACTGTTAGGCTAAATCTTTCTCTAGTTATGATTCCTTATAACTATAAAACAGTCACAAGGTTATGGGGTTTAGAAAGAGAGGTTTATTGCCGTTTCCAACGCTGAAACTACAGGCGAAGTGTCTCTCCTTTTCCTTTTTTTTCAAGAGTAAATCAAATCCATCCATACAGACACACTCTGCCTTCTCTCAGATACACAGACCTGGGGGAAGAACGCACGTTACAAGAGCCGCATTACGGAGTCTGCAGGAAAGCTACTAAAATAGCTTTCTGTGAATGCATACTAATCTTCCCTCTGAGTCCTCTCCACTTGTTTTAAGAACTGGTTGCTGAGCACGAGTTGGTGGCATCCCTAATGTTTGGGGCAGAACTCAGAGCCTTCAAGCAGGTCCACCAGCAGTTGTTTCTACCCAGCTCTCATAAAAACTGTGCCCGTGCCTTGGCTTAAAGCAGCAAGGTATCGACCATTCAGACATCTGTTGCAAACCCCCTGGTTCGATACTTGTCAGACGCTGAAGTAGTTGTTAAACTCAGCTGATGAACTAAATCCTAGAGTCCTCGGGTCATGCCAGGAGCTGGGTAGGAGGCAGAAGGGTGCTGATATTGCTATAATTTAAGCTCCCTGCTGAGGAAGCTTCTGCAGGAGTGAGATTTGTTCACTGCATTATTTTTAAGCTAGTTTGTAAGAATGCTGCTGTGGTCAGTAGGAGACTGATCTGAATTTTCCCTGGAGTGGCTTTTGCAGGGAACGGTGTAGATTCTTTAAAATGGAAACATTATTTTCCTCCTCGAAAAGCCCAATGCTAGATTTCTGATCACCCGTAAAATTAATAAACTAGCTTTTTACCAGAAATGTTACACTGGCCTGTCTGTGCTGCCTGACTGGGAATACCTCTTTGCTTTGTTTTTCTCTAACTGATCCAAAAGGCTTCACTTGGGATCGCACTGGATTCCAGGTCATCCTTGACTGCTCAGAGAGCTGTTGACTGATGTACCTATTCTGCTGGCCTCCAAGGGCCCTGGCCTTCCCATATGGCAGTACAGGTCTCCCAGGGGCCATGCTGTGCCACAGGAGACCTCGGTGTGTGCTTTGGGAACTGCCTTCCAGCACTGGAGGCTGACCCAGAAGTGAGGCCAGGGTTACCAGGCTGCCAAGCTGCAGCGACTGAGGCAGTGCAACACTGTGGGAATAAAAGCAGCTCAACATTGTACTGACTCAGAACAAAATTTCTCAGGTCAGGTCACCAAACCAAAATGAACTAACTTTGGTTTCAGTCATGTAAAATACTCCATTTCAAATGACACAAAATGCACTGGTGTTCACAAATGAGTTTCTTTTTTTTTTTTTTTTGTTTCTTTCTTTTTAAACTTGTGAACTTCCGTTCTACATAGTCTCTAATTTCAGTTTTTCTGCCCGAATTGGGATGAGAGCAAATGTTGAAATACTGGAATTTCTTCCCTTCTGGGGAGGAGGCAGCTGATGAGTAAGAGCAACCAGTTTCAGGGCTGGGACAGCTGACTCTGAAGCCCTGTACACTGGAGCAGAGCAGGCGATGGAGGGGCAGATAGGTGGTGGAGGGGAGGGGAACGCACTGGCAGACGGTGGGAAGTAGGAGACTGCAATGAGAAGCAGCAGTGAGGGCTAGAACAAAAGATAAGGAGGAGAGAGCAGAAGTTTCTGCTTGGCTCCCTGGGCTGTAGGAACAGCTCTGGTTTTGTGCTGTTACACTGCTGGCTGTGCCCAGCTCAGCACCCTGTGCTTGGCTGAGTGTCCAGCAGATGTGTGGGAAGGTGCCACACCAAGAGCTGCTGTCCCAGAGCACAGGAGGAACTCCACGGAGAGGGCAGGGGCTGGATGAGGTGGAGCTGGGGGGTCACACCAGTGCACAACCAGGCAGGGCTGCAGGGTTTCACTTCTGCTCACAGAGCAGTGGAGTCCTTCTGTGCAAATGGAACAGGGGGTGAACGCAGGATCAAAAGCCGAGCACTTCTGAGTTCTCATCCCAGCTCCGAGCAGGGCACTGCAGTCCTTGTGAGTTACAGTCTCTCTGCCACTGAGCCTTTTTCTGTAAAGTAGAAAGCACCAGAATACTCTTCTCTGGTGGGACTGGGAAGGAGCGCTAGTGACCATTCCTAACACTGCAGAGTGTTTATTATGCTGATGCTTTTATTATTTAGCAAGTTTCTTGACTTTTTTTAAAAAAATACCATTTTGATACACTCCATCCATCAGCAGTGCCCTCGAGGAATGAGTAGCTAATTAGAGAGCAGGACTTGTGAAAAGACAAACCTGGGTTATGCACAGAACAGGTTTCTCCAGTATTTATTGCCTACGTTACTGGACAAGCTTTCTTGTAAGTAATAGTCAAATAATCGGCCTGGGTCCTTTTGTGAATGGCTTGAGTCTGTGTGGTCCCTCCTTTGTTAGAGCAACTCATGGTGTCTGAAAGCTTCTGCACCCCCTGTTCTGAACAGCAGAGCCTGGTGGCACCAGCTGCTTCTGCCTGGAACAAACATTTGCATGTGACATTAAAAAGAAAAAAGCTAGTTTCAAAATGTATTTTCTTTTCCTTATCCTCTCATTTTTTTAGCCCTAGCTCAAACTCTGGAAATATTTAAAAGATTAATATATTTAGCTTTTGCTACAAGCATCTTTCAAACAAGTAAAGCTTGAAGAGGAAAGAGAAATCTTTCCTTCAGAAATAAAACAGCAGCCAGTGTTTGGAAATATTTTAACAATAGACCATATGGGAGTCCCAAACTATTAAGCTTTATTATTCAGAAGGCGGAAAATGTGGTTTGATATTCAATTGATATACAGCATAAATGAGAGCCGCAAACTCGGCTCCCTTGAGCTGGGATTCAGATGTTCTCTTGAATATAATAACTAATGCTTTGGCCTAGTTCCACGGAATGCATCCAGCCTGCTGATCACAAGCCAAGAAACTGTAGGCTTTTTTTTTCCCCTTCCCCTCTCTTCTCCAAAGTACTTTCCTCTCCTGCCAGCATGAGCTTTTGGCCTGAATATAAATCTCCTGATACTGGATGTGTATAGAAAGTGGGGAGGATGCTAATGGTGCACAGCAGTGGAGCTGTGTGTGTGCATGTGTGTGTTTGTTTTTCTTCTGCTTTCACGATAAGGTTTTCCCCTCGCAATGTGCTCTCGGGGGATTACATTGGTCATCCTAGGTGGGAGCTTCTTTGTTCTCGTTTCACTGTTTGTTTCTTAGTGCTGTGGGAACAGGTGAACATCTTTTGGGGTTACTGTGAAGTGGTGCCAGAGACCATAAGAGTGTGGAATTTATTGGAGGGAGAGACTGGAAGTGGTTTCAGTTTCTTTTCCTTTTTTTTTTTTTTTTCCCCTGGTTTGATTTGCATATATTTATATTTGCCCTTACCCCTTTCTATCACATCTCTCAACTTTCTCTCCTATGGGGAAAAGAACCCATAAAAGCTGCTTATAAAATATTACATACATGGACTTAGATTGCCTGTATGCAAAGGGAGACTCAAAGTTAGACTGATCCTGTGATCAAGTAATGGCAGACTTTAAAAATGGATCACCCATTTTTTGACACTGGATCCTTTTGGTACCGACATCCTCAGCTGTGTTGGGTCCTCTCTTTTCCATCCTCTCAGGATCTCTGTGGTTTGTGATTTCCTGAGTAGGCAGGAGACACCAGCATTAAGGTGTCTTGCATTTTTCTCTAGAACTATGGTGAGCCCAAGAAAAAGACTCCCACTTTACGTGTGAGTCCAGGAATGCCTGTAATACAGAACACTGGAGAGAATATAAATCATGCATGCTGAATGTGAAGTTTAGTTTTGGCTTCTGTCTTTTCTCCATTTCTCTTTTCAGTTGTTCATAATAGCTTAAATTTTCCGTGTTTTTGTCTCAACCCACACTCAGATTTTTTCCTTTGGGGAAAACTGGAGCAAAATCAATTTTAGTGCAATTTTTCAAGCCTCCTTGACTTGGACTTACATCTGTTTGGTGTGGGGGAGTGGAATTTTATCATAAAACGTTTGATTTATTTAATGTATTCAATAAGCATCGAAGATGTGCCAGGTACTTTCTCAGCCCTTTTGGATGAGAAATCTTGCAAGCTAAGAACTTAAACAAAGAAGTTCCAGAACTCAAAATTTCCCTGCCGTTAAGGTCTCCATATATCTAAGGAATAAACCGAGCTTGAACAAAGCAGATCCTAAGACTTGTAAAGTACGAAATGTCACAGGCAGTACTGAGGAGATCTGTGATTGAAACAACTATTTTTTTTTTAAACATATTTCCTGATCCTGTTTACCTGCCCAGCTTAAAACAAACTCAGCTGAGATGTGTCCATGCAGCAGCTCTACTTTCATTGCAACTGCGAGTCTGTTTCTCTTGGTGAAGCCGCTGCTAGGGGTGTGTGGTACTGTACCAAGGGCGCATCTAAACAGGGTCATTGATTGAGACCAAGGTAAGTTACAAATTGAATGGAAGAGCTATTCTCAGTCAAATTCATTATCCTAATGAAGAGGCAACTTGGAATAGTTAATAAGGAATAGCTGTTCTGGAATAATCCCTTTTTAAGACAAACCCTCACTCTTTCTATAATTGCATTCCAGGAAGCTATTCTGTACTGAATCAGCATGGGATAGAGTGCCGAAAAGACGTTCAGACCAAGCACAGCTAGCGGTGAGTGGGCAATACACACCGGGATGCCCCATTGCAGCCATTCCAAGTGAGCAGCAGAATAGCCAAACTGGTTGCCCGTACATCTCTCCAAAAGGCAACTGAAAGTAAATATGAAAATCACGGTACACAGGCCTCTGTCTTAGCAGGGACGAAGTCTGAGCTGCCTTTGCTGTCTGAGCATTAGCCTGGTGTTACGGACAGAGTGCATGTCTCAACCCGTAACTGATCACGATTTGATTAAATGTTGGGGTGTGGAAAGGACTTGTGTGCTTTTACCCAATGTGTATATTTACATCATTATGTGGGAGCAATCAATTTATCAAACCCATCTGATTATTCAATGGTGGGGAAAGACAATTGGTTGGAAGAAAATGTGTATTGTTTTTAAGGTGGATAGAAAATTGGTTTAAAATAAATTCACACAGTCTTTTTCTTTTGAGGAGAATGTACACTAAGAAACTACTCTAGGAAAGGAAAATCCAGTAATTTATAATTGCCAATAATTTAAAATGCCATGAAAATTTTCCTGCAGCACAAAATTTTGTGCTTGTCCTTGCCAGGGAGGATGGGCTGGAGCAGAGATGGTGCTCTTGTGCTTCAGTACATTGTAATTGTGATAGAGCTGCTGTTAATTCATAGTTCTCTTGACTTTTGGAATTCATCCCTTCCCTTAAAAGGGAAGGTGGCAGCCTGGAGTGGAGAAGCTCCAACTGCAGCCCTCTGGATGTTAATCCACCCCGACTTTCTTAAGCCTCCTACTTAAATCATTATCTTAATGAATCACCATTGCTGCTATCTTCAGTGCTACACAGGAACATGCAAATTTTAAACAGCCTGGGGGAAAGCCCTTTTTGTCTGTAAAGTGCTCTGATACTTGCATTTAGATGTTGCCATGATAGGTGCTGTGGATACTACTTTCTGCCTAACCCTGTGGATAGATCCTGGGGTGTAGCTCTCCCCAGTGCCTGCTGGGCAGCTCTCAGGCTCCCTGAGATGGGACGGATGTGATGATTCTGCTACCGACTGGGAGCAGCAGCTTGAGCTCAGGCGGTTGAAGCCAGATCACTCCACGATTGTCCCTCAGCTGAGGGCCTCTTGGCTGTGCTTTTCTCTAGCTGCAGAATGACAAGGAGATAAGGGAGTGAGCACAGGGGTCCCTCCTTAGCTCTGCAATTGCCATTTTCACTTTGGGCAAGTTTCTTCATCTCTTCATCTGAATTTTTTTCACAGCCTAAATAAGCCATGCAAATGTTTATGAATCAATTAAATTTTCTCCCAAGTAGATATCAAGGAATTTCATACAACAGGAAAATTACCAGCTTGCTAGAAAAATATCTGTTTAAGGAAAAACTGAACATAGTGAAGCCACTGCAAACTGTCTCCAAGACTTTCAACATTGTGTTGTCTGAATTTTTCCTTGATGATTCAATTTGGCTACACATTGAGCTCTGCCCACTTCCAGCTCTCCCAGCCGATCACTTAAGAAATCTTTACTTGTGAATGGTGGATATGGAGAGAGAGCCATGTACAGCTGTTTCAGATGGCAGATCTTTGTGGTTATTTACAACATGTGTTGAAAGATTTGATTTCTTTATTCATTAAACCAGGAGCTGAAGAAGCTGTTTCATGCAAATGTCCTAGATGATAAGAAGTACCCTTCTCAAATTGCAAAGTCAATTCATCCATTGTCCCTTTTCTGTGGCTTAGAAATAAGAGTCCATTCCCTTACTATGGGTGACTTTTCCTCACTAGCAGTAGTTCTGCTTCTGGAGCAATGGCAGGATAAATGTGGAAGATACCAGGTGAACAGGGATCCTTTAGTTTCATCCAGGAGAGGACTTTATTAACAGAACTGAGCTTAAATGCATTGTCTGCGATAACATTATCAGTGGTCAGTTCCTGCTGGTAGAGTTATGCCCACGAGAGGCCAGAACATTTATCTCAAGGAGGGCATCCTCATTCCCTCATTCTTCTCCGTCAAGTCTTCTCTGAAACAAGTTGTGCTGGAGCTGGACTTTCACACTAAGAAGAACGCAGCGTCTCGGTTGGTTACCAGAGAAAGGAGATGTGAACAAACAGTACATGCTGGCTTTTTGTAGCTCAAGGCCTGGACAGGAGTCCAGGTGTGAGGCAGGAGATATGATTTGCTTCCTCACCTGTTAGTGCACTCCTTTCTGGAGAACAGCAAGGAACTAGCCCTATGACTCAAGTGATTCAAACTTTTTTCCCTGCTTGGTGTAGCTCTGAACAGACTGCCACTTTCTAGTAATAGTGTTTAAGGCACTCTTTGCAAACTGCTTTACAGTGATAATTTTTCTGCTTATTGTGAGCAGGCTGTTGTGTTCTCCTGTGTTCAAGCTCCTGGCTGGTTCTGATCCCCCATGGGATGGCAGCATTTTATAATACAGGGGCTAAATTAACTGGGGAACCATGCATTAGATTCAGCACCATGAGAAGTGTCAGTCAGAGCAGGGATTTCAGAAGAAATATCAGAAGTGAGTTATACATGTGTGTATAAATGTGTGTGTGTATTTCAAAAGAGAAAACAGAGGTTACTGACATTTGAAGCTGAGTGCAAAACTTTAACACAACTTTTTCTCATTCCAGTCTTGGAAAGTCATGGTGCTGGGTGTGGGCAGGTCTCTGGCTGACTTTCTGAACTGCCTTTATGTCAGAGCTCCAACAAGGGATTTGGTGGAATTTCTCATCCTATTGAGTAAAAGGGATGTTCTTTCCCACATAGTTTCCTTAGGAAACTGAAGGAAAGGGATTCTTCTCCACAGATCTTAACACACCCAGTGTATTTTTGCGGGCACTGTGTGTAAAATGTTCAGTAAATGAGATACCCCAAAGGAATATTTCAATATGCTGAAGTGGATTACTTTATTCCCCCAGCTTTTGCACACTGTCTTCTGCTCATGGGTAGTTGTAGATTTTTGTAAATGTACAAAGGTTGTTATTTCTATGGTTGCCTCATTCAAATTCAGAGGTTTGTAACTATGGAAGTAAAATGTGTCCGTGCTATTATTTTGTTAATCTGTCTTGAGCTACTTTTGTTGACTGCATGTTCATAAGAGTCTGTGTTTGCTCAAATTACCTGCTCAGTTTTCTGGTCAGGTACGCTGAGATTGGGTGTTTCAGTTTATAACTTTGGTTTTTGTTATCTTTCTCCTGATGTGTTACAACTGCCTGCCAGAAATTCTGAAACTGTGGTCAAACAGACTGCTCTGATGTTTCCTCCCAGTGTTTGCTAATTCAGCAGCACTTCAGCTGCTTATAAGCAGCACAGCGAAACCGCAGCCGTGCACTGTGTGAACAAGTGATGCACATAGCACTACGCAGGTAGAGGGGCTTTAATCTGCAAGCGTATCTACCATTAATTTTAAGACCTTTTGGAACCGTGGTAGCTCAGCTAAGAGAGGGGAGATAAGCCAAGCAATTATATGGAGCAGCTCTGTTTGGTGAAGCACGTCTTTCGGGATTAGCAGGGGCTCATGAGGCAGGGTAGTGATTTGTGCATCGCAGTGCCAAGTCTGACTGATCCTTCAGGACAGTCACTCGTTATGTGGGGACTCCTGGGAAATTTCTTAAGACTGGGATATTTACTGGGACAAGATTGAGAAAGTTTCCTTGGTTTGTCAGTATAGATTTTAATGCAACAGTGCTCCCCCCTGCTTGCTGGGGAGAACCGTGTCCTTTCTGCTGCTCTGGTTTGTGGACCTTCTCACTGGGTGTACAGGTGAAAGAAAGTAGCCACGAGCTTTGAGTGACTGCAAACTGCTGTGCTTTTGGGAAGATTTTGGAAAATGGCAGGGATTTGAAAGCTGAGATTTTGACTGACTTGAATTGGGTAAAAAAAACGAGAGAACTGTGGCAGCAGTTGTTGGAGAAGAAAAATGTCACCTGTCACTTCAGCAGACTACTTAAGAGCTCTCTGAAGTGAGTCCCCAGAAAGTTCTTGCAGAGAGATGAATGGGCAGCTGGGAGGAAATGCTGTACTCCCTGAAGAAACAACAAACTCTGGATGTTTACCCAAGCTGGTAAACCAAACAGAAACCATCAGTGTGCTGCTGGGTAAATCCACGGTGTGCCAGTGTCTTAGGCACTGTGCAGTTCTAATCACCACCTTCAAAGGTAGTGGAGGGTCAGGGAAGGTCCAGAGAAAAGTCAGTCACTGTGATTTCTCTTTGCCACGGAGAAGAGGTGACTTATTACAGAAACTGCAGATGTGTTGTATTGCCATGAATGGGGTGGGGAAAGGGAGTAGGGAGTGATCCTTCACAGCTCGTGTGTTTGCTAAATTGATTCAAAGCAGGCAAAGAGGAGGCACTCTGTCAAGCAGCAGTTACCACGTGAAACTCATTGCCACAGGGTGTTATGGATAGCAGAAGTCTAAACAGATTAAAAAATCGATGAAGGACAGATAAGTTCTTATTAAAAGTGATGGCCTGGATGCAACCTCTGGATCAGGAGATCTTTAACAATTGCACAGAACGTAAGAAGGAAAAAGACTGCCTGTATTCTATGTCATTGCTTTTCCTCCCTCTCTGCTATCCCTCGCTTTTTTTTTTTTTCTTTTTGGCCCTATTCTGGCTACTCCTGAAGAACAGAGAGAGCTAGACCTTTGCTCTTATAACATGGCTATTTTTATAGTTCAAAACTAGAAAGGAAACCAGCTACCCTGCAGTGCCGGGAACTAGTTTTGCCTTGCAGCCCACAGGTAATGTAAAGCACACGGAAATGAAGAGAATTAGGAGTCAAATGCCTAAAAATGTGCATGTGTCATAAAATGCCTCTGTAGCCTGCATCTTTTTTAAAATTCTGACTTAACAGGAAGCTAAGCTTGTTAATGAAGCTGAAAGTAACTACAATGTTTCCAGTTACTCTTCGCCCTTTTTCCTCTCGGTGCTGCAGTCACTGATAATGCACCTAATGAGCTGGCTTGGGCAGTTTTAACTCGAGTAGCAGTGACGCCTTGGGTTGGAAGCTGAGGATGGCTGCCCTCCGCAGAAAGGACTGGGGAGCACGACAGGGAGGGGAGGAAACAGAAAGTTGGGAAGGAGGCTCAAGAGGAGAGAAGATATTAAAATCCCTTGTATGTGCACAAAAGCAGGAAAGTGTAACGCCGAGGAGGGCTTGTAGTCGTGACTGCAGCAGCAACAGTCGGTTGGTATTTGGGAGGTGAAAAAATCAGTTTTACATTTTGCTAGACGACTGTACTGTAATACAGCAGTGCCTCCTGGCAGGGAAAGCAATGTAATGTAAAGCAATACCGCGTGGAAGAGCAGTTGGAGAGCTGTCAGAAGCTGAGTAGCTTGGAATGCTTCCACGTGAACCTGGGAGCAGCGAGCTCGCTGCAGCGTGGCATTCCCCTGCCCCGAGGAGGAGAGCGGCTGCAGCGCAGGCGTCACTCGCCACTCTCCAGCACGGCTCAGCTCGCTGGAGGAGGCTTTTCTAGGCAAAACAGCAAGAGTTTCTTTCTTCTCTTGGGAGATTTCTCGTCCAGCTCACAGAGCCCTTGTGAGTTCACATGCCAGGCAGTCCTGGGGCAAATGAGTTTTTACCTGTCAGCTGTCATCACCTGCCACACTGTAGTACTCCAGGGCACAAGGCTGCCAGAGGGGTAGCAAAGGGCTGGAGCTCTCCAGAGTGGGCTGCAGGACAGCTGCTGGATCTCTGGATCTGATCTGATGGGGTGAACAAGGAAGAAATTCCTCCCCCTTCCCGGAAGGCTTTGGTGCAGGGCATTGGCTTTTATTCCAGTTTTTAGATTTTGGATATACTTAGTAATCTTACTTGTGGTTTTTACCTCCTCTCTCTCCTTGCCCCCAGCATTTTCCTTCCCTTCAAGTCCTCTGCCTCACTCTGTGTATTGCTACTATAAATTGCTTGGTATGAAGGGTCCTGTTTCTTACTTGGAGCCTCTGGATGCTATTAAGTAATTGGTGGAAAAGCTTGTTTAAACATCACAACCCTACATTATTTTTTAAATTGCCCTTTGAGGTGGCTGAAATGCTACTGAAAGATTACTTTCCTTTAATACTGGACAAGGAACTTCATTAGGGAAGGGAAATAGTGTTCTTACTAGACTATTCCCAAGTTACCAGGTCATCTTTCTTTTAAAGAAGGGATGTGCGGTTTTATTCCCCCTGGTTGCTTCTCCAGCAAAATGGCCGTTTACAGCAAGGAGCAAGGAAGGTTTATGGGTTTTATTCCTTTGGTGCATCCAGACTTTCTTTTTTCAAAAGTCTGTAAGAACGGAATGGTGCATTCTGTGCATTTGCTATCTAGCCACAACTCAAAACCAGCAGTACTGGTAAATTATCCAGGGAGAGTCTCTCAGTGTCCAAGCTGCACACGTGACAGTTGTCAAGCATGATGTAGGCCCATGGCACTGTGTCCTATACAGTGCTACTTTTCCTGCTTTAATCACCTCAGCCAGATTACTGGATGGTTAACATGTGGCCATGGGAGAGCTTGAACAGCATTCTCCACCATTCAGCTGGCAAAAGGAAAGACTTAATTTCAGGTTTCCTAAGCTTGACGGGTCTGTGCTAGCAATTAAAGTGTGAATTTTATAAATGGAAGTGCTATCTTGGGAAGGAATAAACAAATAAGGAAGTTAGTGCAGAAATGGTTTGAGAAATATCATGGATTATGAAGGCAAACATGAATTTGAAAGTAGCATGGGAAGGTTCCATGAAAACCTTCTGCACTTTGCACATAACATTGTGTTTGATCAGGTGAAGGTCTGTCTTCTGTTTCTCTGCCGTCTTCCTCATAGCAAATTAAGCTTTATCTTGTTAATTTGGCAGGTGTGTTAAGATTTTTTTTTTTTAAGTAAGATTTTTCTCTAATACAAATTGCTAAACAAAATGCGGACAGATGCAATCACAGCCTCTCAGTACAAACACCAAGAAAAGGGAAGCAGAATGCGTATTGTAGGAAATGGATGCGTCACCTCTTGCTTTTGCTGGTTTTAGTAGTCTTTGAGGGCAGTTTGTGGGATATTGCGCAAAAGTCAAATGCACTGTAGAGGTAACAACTAAAAGCTACTGAATTGAACAATCTTTTTAATAACTAGGAAGAGAAACTTGAAATTACAATGGCTGCCTTAAGCAATTTTCATAGATCATCGTGAGCTCAGATCTGTCTTTATTTAGGCACTGCTTGTCTTCTGCCAAAGGTTTAAAGAAAAACAGAATGCTCAATTGCAGAAAGTCTGTCCCTGAGCATGAGGAACAAGAGTTTATTCTGACAGATGAAGCTGCCTTTGCAAGGAGACCTTCAGGCCGTTTTTGCAGGTTTTTTTTTTTTTCTTTAATCAGTAAAAGATTTCAGTTGATAAAACAGTGAAAGCTTAAGAAATTTGGGATGCTTGTTCTCCTTTTCTAAGCTGGTGAATAAGAACTAGATCTAATGGGAGGCCAGCATCTGGTAGCTCTAGATTTTGAAGGACAAGGCAATGTGAATTCAGTTTTAAATCATCAGCTACAGCTCACGTTTCCTTATGAAAGAGTTTGTTTTAAATGTTAAACGTGTTTGGACTTAAATGCTTAGTATGGTAGATACAAAAATGAAGTTAAAACTTCTGAATGGGTCACGATTTTTTGAATTTTCAGGCATTACGATTCAAGTGAGAAAATGTCTAATAAAAGTCATTGGCTGTTTATTAAAATAATAAAAGGAGGAAAAATGTCAGCTGGATAAATACCTGTGAAATGGAATAAGTGTTTCAGCTGGAGATAGTGCAGCTCCGGTTAGCAAAAAAATAATACCAAATTGTGAGCAGATTATATTTAGTTGCAAATCAGTATGGCTTAGTAGTTACCAGCCACTGATCATCCTTCATGACCGAGAGTGTAAATGTAAAACAGGATTAAAATTGGTAGCTTTCAATTACTTTTATTTAAATACTGTCTCCTCTACCATTGAATGCTCTCCGGATAAATAAATAAATAAGTAAAAGTACATTTAGCTGCTGGCGTGGCATTGCCGTGGCTTTTCCTGTATTTGCAATGGTTTGATACACAGATAAAGGAAACTCCCTCTGTGTGTTCATATATGAAGTCTCTAATGGAACAGTTGATCTCTTTTTTTCCTTCCCCTTCCTCTCTCTCATCTCCATTACCCTCCCCCCCAATAGGGGCAAGTGAATTTTGAATTTCTTATGCTTTAAATACTTCTCAAAGTATGTGAGGCTGAAGATATCTGTGATCTTAAGTGCACCTGGCCTCCTATTTTCCAGTATTCTGTGTTGTTGATACAAACTGCAAGAGAGCCCTAAAGAGGTTTTTCCTATTTTACTCCTGATCATGTGCTTGGTACTGCAAATTTGAACATTAAAATTAATTGTGGCCTTAGAGACACACAGTCCAACAGTGAAATAGCTTGTAATTTATTTGAACTCTGAAATTCCACCCGTTAAAGTTGTGTAAAACTTTCCAATAGTTTATTTATATATTATTTTAAGAAAAAACACCTTAATTATGAGTCTGGTTGCTCAATAAAAAAGAATAGCTATCTGGCTAATCACTGCTGTTCTCTAGATCATTAATTTTCTTCTTAATGACAGTAGGATTTTTTCCATTTTCCCCTTTAAAACCTTTTCAATTATGTAACAAATGTGTTTGATTTATGGGGACACTCTCTAGGATTTTATGCCCCAAGACAGGCACGTCATGAAATAGCTGGAGGTTGGTGAAGAACCTCAGTTGGATTAAAGGCTTGCAAGTACTGACAGGAGTGGGAGTTGAGCATTTGGATGGAGGCCTGTACAGAGGCGCGTGGACAGCTCTGTTCTCAGCTACTCCCACTTAAAGGAGTTGTTTTGTTTTGCTCTCACCTAGAAATTCAGACTTTCCCTATGGGAACACACAGCCCTGGGTATGCAGAGAGGTTGCTTATAAGAAGGCCTGGTTTTCCCAAAGTCTGAAAAATTTTTGTTTGTGGAAAAATGAAGTTAATGACTGCACTCCTGTACTAAATGTGGGGATTTCAAAAAATGGCTTCTTAAAGAATTGTTTCTGCATGAGGTGTGTCACCGAGTCTCAAGGTTCCTGAAGTGCACATTTTGTATGTGGCACAGTTATGAAATACAGTTGGGCTTCCATTTGTCTGTTTGGGGACCCAGACCTGCTCTGTCAACTTGGTTTCAAGTTGCTTGGGAAGTATAGGACAGTCTGTATTCTAGGATTTCCTGACAAATGTGTGAAGTTCAGAGCTCTTACCAGGCTGGCTGCTAACTGGCCAGGAAGTCACTAACACTGTGGCTGGCAAAGAATAAAGAAAACAGAAAGATGCTAAATTTTGGTTACGGGAGGCCGTTCAGCATTTAAACTCCTGGTGTCTGAGAACACGGGGTGGCATTTGCAACCGACGTTTGCCTGATAGTGAAGGACCCAGCATAATAAATAGCTGGCTAAGTAGTA
The DNA here is from genome assembly GCA_013398855.1 of Mohoua ochrocephala. Classification (NCBI taxonomy): domain Eukaryota; kingdom Metazoa; phylum Chordata; class Aves; order Passeriformes; family Acanthizidae; genus Mohoua; species Mohoua ochrocephala. The sequence goes on from VZTA01018097.1 coordinate 326,772, forward strand.
AGAGTTCACCTGGCAGTTAATGCTGATTTTTATGGCTATGGACTTGAGGCCTCTTGAAACTGAGAAATGGCAGTAATAAGAAGGATAGGTGTTTGTAGGGGTAGATGGGTTTGGGGAGCTTTGAGGTCCTGTTCATTTGTTTGAGAATGAAGTATCATGAAATGGCCTTGTTCTGGATTTATTTGAACAGAAATGGCCAGTGAGATGAAGAGATGAATGAATGGGATGTAAAGTACGTGAGAATTTCCCTTTGCTTCCAACTTGCACTGGACCCATGAGTTGGGTTCATTGAACCCTCTGTATCACCCGGTCCTTGAGGGGTTATAAAGCAGAGGTGGACTGGAAAAGCACTTGAGAAGAACGTTCAGCCTTCATCCTCAACAGCTGATTGTGATGCCTGGAGCCAGTTACCGTAGGGATGAGCAGATAAACCTGATGTGTGCTCAAACCTGGAAATATGAATTAATTAAACAGTGTAATAACTTAAGGATGTGGTAGATTCCTCATAAGTTAGACTTTTCATCAAGCTTGGTCCATTCATTTTTACTCACATACTCTCTCTTCTAAAAGCTGTTGCAAGAATTTTCTCTGGAAAATGAAGGCTGCTAGGGAGGACGAAGAAGGAGATCCTACAGGGCCCTGTGGTTCTCCACCTCTTGAGCCCATGTGTGCTGCTCAGCAGCTTCTCACACCCATCGGTGCTCTGGCTCCCTGATCAGTACTACAAGATCCCTTTCATGAGACAGATGGCATCGGGGCAGTTCTTCATGCTGAAGAATTCCTTTATATTGTGATGCAGAGCTATAGCTAAAACCAAATAGCTCTTCCCTTTGTATTACCTGTGCCACTCATGAAGATAGGACACAAAAAATGTCACTAATGTGTTTGCTGCCATAAAAATTTTCTTACTATCTCTTTCAGCTGCTTAGGCCAGCAGCTAGCATGCTCCAAGGTTAGTGATGAATTAGGTTGAAATTGCCAAGGGGTGTCTCTTTCTGCACTGACTTGAAGATGTATGAGGCTCGCTCTCCTTTGTTCTTCCTTCATCCTGCTTTAGCCATACCTGCATTGTGCCCCGTCAGCATTTTCTGCTTGGGAATGGCTGAGTGGACTTTGCTCTGTTAACCGTGCATCTTTTTTTTTATTTAAAGGAGGTCTTCAGTGTCTCTATTTGGCATAAATTGGTTGAGAATTTGCTGGTAATAAGCGCAGAGGAGGAAAGAAAAGGATACTTGGAGCCCTCAGCTCCCTGTCTCCCGGCACTGCCCCCTTCTTGCTCTGGAGGAGGGCTCGTTCTTGTCCCTGCGCTGGGTCGGCCCCCGGAGCACAAGTGCTCGGAAGCCGCAGCGGCAGGGTCGCTGCCTGCCTGCCTGTCTGTCTGTCTGTCTGTCTCTGGGATCATGTGGCAAAGGGGCCGTGCCTGCGGCGAGAGCGGCTCCCCCCGTGCGAGGAGTCACAGGACACCGCCGGGGGTAGCTCCAGCTGGTATGCACTGGTACTAATATAATCCCGCAGGACTGTATCCATGAGACACAAGTGTGACATGGGAGGTATTTAAGGAGACACACCTGTTCTAGGCACAGGCCTGGGTATTGCATGCCTTGGAAATGGAAGGTTTTGGTGGAGCAGGAAAGACTCTCATTTTATCCTCAGGAGGGCTTTGCTGTCTTTCCCCCCGGTTTCACATTATTTTATAATTCCCTAATATTATGCAGTCCTGGAGCCTGTTAGTACCGGGCTGTTTGAAAGGCCAGGCTGGTGTTTGCAGGAGAGAACAGCCCCTGGTCCGAGTGATGGTTTGGGTGTAACTGCTCCCAAGAAAGGGCAGAGAATTCGGAGAATGTCATCTATGTGTGGGGTTGGGTTTTTCAGTCCTTTAGATAATTTAGATTTTGTGTTGTATTTACCGGTATTTTTATTACGAGGCCTCTGTCTTGCAATTTAGAGCAGTAAATCACATAAAAGTCATGCCATCTTACAAATTTTGTACAAAAATATTTTGTCACTTGGGTTTGAAATCTGAGTGTATTTCTCTCTCTTTTTCCCATCCGCCCCCATCCCAAAAATTATTGTGAAACGATTACTCTCCATAAGAAGAAGAAGCAAGTAAATGCAAAATAAATCTCATGGTTGCATAGCATAAAGAAACTAAATTGCTTAGATTTTTATCTCTCTTTTTTAAGTTTATCTGACACTTGTTTGGCAGAAGATAATTTTTTTTTTTTCGCTATTGAAAAGGGGACGTATTAAGATGAAGGAAAAAGAAATTGCAGGGTCTGTCATATGACTTGATTCCATCTGTCTGTCATGTCTTTCAAGTAGAATGGAATTTTTCTCTCAAATTTGATGTGCCTTTTTTTGATGTTAATGTGAAATCTCCTAGTTTGCCTTAGTCTCATTCCACACGGCCCTTCTTTCCATGGATTCCTGCTCTTGGTGAGGTGTTAAATGTCTGTTGGTTTGGGACAACTTCCAGGATTGGGGCCAAGGCTTCTCCTACGTGTGATAGATTGTTGTGTGAAAATAGTATCAACTGGGCAGTCTTTCCCTCCCATCTTTATTTTAAATAAGATTTTCAGGTAAACATCCAGTATGCCAATTGTTCGTAGAACTAAAGTAATGGCTGGTGGAAATAAGGAAGAGGGGGTGAGAGGAGTGTTGTGCTCTAGGACCTGGTTAGTTTGGGCAGTCAGGTATTTAGGGGGGGAAGGTGGTAATTCTCTTCTGTAGCAGCTTTGCACTCTGAGTGTGGTGGACTGGAATAACCAGTCCCTGAGTGGACAACAGACTCTCCTTCTCAGAAATTAAAGGTTGTTGGCAGAGGAGAAGATCCTGGGAATGGAGACCCCTCAGCTCCAGCCTCACTTGGCCCATGGGGTCATTGACCCTTATGACAAGGGGATATAAATATGTATCTTTTTAATCCTAACATGAAAGAGGGCTGCAGCCGTATGCTGGTGTTCAGTTTGACCAGATCCAAACCCTCAAATAGTGTTCCTCCCTTGTGGGCAGACACATTTTTGTACATACGAATGTAAAAATACCTTTGATTATGCTACTGAGAAGCAGAATATCTTGTTGTAAAGAAAGAATCATCTCCCTCTAGCTGTGGTGCCTCCCAGGCTGGCTTTGGGCCTCTGCAAATCACATTTTGCTGCATAGCCTAAGGTAGACACGGCCTCACTATCCCTGCTAGCTGGTAATAGTGGGCTCTCCCCCACCTCTGTTCCTACTGGCTTCTCCCAAAGTTAATAGATGTGCAATCAAAAACGAAAGATATTTATTCTGGGTTGTTTTGGGGGTTTTTTTGGGGGGTGGGGGTGGTTTGGTTTAGTGTTGCTTTTTGTTCCTTAACTGCACCCTGCAAAATGTCCTGGCTGAGTTGTTTCCAAATACTGGCATCTCCAGGGAAGAGGTTATAAATTGCTAATTTAAAGCCTGCAACAGGATAATTAACTAACCAGTTTGATGTAAATGGCTTAATGGGGCTTTACTAGCCCCTTTGAACTTAAAGTAGCACTAAAAAGTAAACTGTAAATACCTTCAAGGAAAGTAGTGGCATGTTTGAATGTGGGGCTGCTTGGCTGTAAGGAGCAAGCCTGCTCGACTTGCCAGGAATCCAGTGGCCTGTGTGACAGCAAACATGTCAAGGGAGTGAGGGGACCAACCAGGCACCCCTTGGGGAATGCTCTGCAACTACCTTGGTTCTCAGGAAGCACACACACTCTGATATATCAGGCTTTCAAACCTGCCCTGCCTGCTTTGGAAAATTTAAATCACAACCTCAGTTTAAATGTAACTGTAATGAATTTCATCAGGATTGAAGGAAAAAAAAAAAACCAACAGAAAAACCAAAACCCTGAGGGGGAGGCAGCCACTAGAGTCCACCCTCATTTTCCTGCAGTTCTATTTGCATTAAGGTCTTTTTTGCAAGTCCAGGCAGAAACACTTTATTACACTTTGTTTCAGAAGACCTCGTTACCCACTGAATCTGCTGAGACAACGTACTGCAGCCCTGCAGCAGATTCCAGTTTCTCATACATTTGGGGGACTTTGGGGAGAATCTCCAGACTTTCATTCTTGCTAGGCTGTTACGAAGTTCCAAGGGAGGAAGTCAACAACAATTAATCATCTAGAAATGAAGATCATTACAAAGTGGAAGCATCCTGTGTAGTTAGGCATTGATCTCACTTCTGACTATGGAAGCCGGGGTGTTAGAGAGGAGAATTTCAGGCCTAAAGGCCCAGAGGAATATTCCCTTGGAGCTCCTCCTGGTCCCAGTGCTGCTCTGCTCTGCCTTCTCTCACTGTGTGCACCACACAGTGTCAACAACAATTCCCAGAACCTTTTCTTCATTGTTCCTCTGTCTCACAACCATCTTTCACCTATTGCCAGCAGCCTTCCTGGATACCAGAGGATGTTTTTGAGGAGTGAAGCACAATCCTCAGTTACTGCTGTGACCTCTGACACGCGGAATTTGGCTTTATAGCCAGCTTTGTTCAAGAGTGTTCCTGATCCTTGGCTATGCTTTGCTGCCTGCTCTGTTGTGCTGCCCTGAAGACCGTGGGGCTGTAAGGCTGAGCCAGACCAGGGCTGATGCAGAGAGAGGGCACGACCTGACCTTTTTGGTGGTGGCTCTGACTTGGATGCTCTAAAACAGATCATGATGCCTCATCCTCTGTAATGATGGCTCTATTTCTGTGTGGTTTGTTTTGGGATTTTTTTTTCCACCTGGTAAATAATGTATCATTGGCAATGTTAATGCTGGCCTTAAAAAAAGCAGCATAAAAGCACTGAAATCTGTTGTAGAGGGCAATGATGCAGAAGTGCTACGTCTTATTTTAAAAGCTATGTCTGCCAGAGGACTCAGCCCTGCACTCGAATTATTCAGGTGTCTGTTGTATGCAGGGATCAAAATGTTCTGCTGTGGTCTTTAGAAGAGCTAATAACATGGCACTTTGCTCTTACGTGCTGACTGAAGCAGTTGGCACCATGGCACTACCTGCTTGCTGTGTGTGGGTTGGGAGCACAGCACAGGATTAATTTGGGGTTGTGTTGGCAAGGATCTGTCAGCAGAGCTTGCCTAGCTGCCTGTGCTATGCTGGAGCTGTTAATGCTTTACTTTTATAAGCACTAACCTAGAGCACATTTTAAAAAATTCAAAATACTCACTATTAGAGAGACACTTGCAAGCAGAAGAGCTCTGTACACAAAGTGTTCATGGCTGGAGACTCCCTTCAAGGAATGCCACAACACCTTAGCCTGCCAGCTTTGCTATCTTGGCATCTGACTGGGAAATGCAAATACTCAATCTTAATCCTTCATTCCCACACGCTGACATGTATCCAAGGGGAACTTCTGTGAATGTTGTTGTTATTTCCATATAACTTCAGCTGCTGCTTTGCTTCCCAGAACCTCCCCACCATGTGTCTCAGTGCAGTGTTTTCCAAGTCTTTTGGATTTGTTTCCCTCACGGAAGGCAAGAAGGCATTGGTGCGCGTGTCCTTATCAGAGATCTGGGCAAGGGAGTCGAGGGCACCCTCAGTAAGCTGACAGATGACTCCAGGTTGGGTGGGAGTGTCGATCTGCTGGAGGGCAGGAAGGCTCTGCAGAGGGATCTGGACAGGCTGGATCCATAGGCTGAGGCCACCTGGGTGAGGTTCAACAAGGTTGAAAGGAAATTGTAGCCACATGGGGGTTGGTCTCTTCTCCCACGTAACAAGCAATGGGACAAGAGCAAATGGCCTCACATTGCACCAGGGGAGGTTTAGGTTGGATATTAGGGAAAATTTCAATGAAAGGGTCACCGAGCACCCAAGGAAATGGTGGAATTGCCATCCCTGGAGATTATCCAAAGGGTGTGTAGATGTGCCACTTGGGGGGACACAGTTTAGAGGTGGACTTGGCAGTGATGGGTTAATGATGGGACTTGATTTTATGGGTCTTCTCCAGCCTAAATGATTCTCTGATTTTATGTGGAGGAGAGGAACAAAAACCCTATGATTGGAGTGTGTGGGGTTGTTTTTATCAGGCTCTTCTCTTTCTAATCCCCCTCCCTTGCACAGATTTTTAGATTCCTCACTAAATCCTTTAAATAATATGATAAGAAATAATCCCCCTTCTAATACACCTTTTGTTTTGAAACTCACCAAACCTGACAACTCTATTTGGTTCTTTGGCTTAAGAATCACAGGGAAAATATAAGTGGAAACCCTGGGCCAGGACTCTGGACTCTGATTGTCACTAGAGAAAGAACAAATGATGTGTAACGGTGCTTTCGTGACCTCTCCTCTGTTTTTAGAAACATGAAAAATTTCATCTGGTTATTGCAAATGTTGGAAAGTTGTGTAAAAATTAGAACATAATGAAGACAAATTTTAAAGTGGTGTCTGCTGCAGGTCTTGGGTGTGTTCTCTGAATTGCCTTCTGCTTAGAGAGCAGCTGAAAAATCCAAGTCCTTTTCCAACATGTCAAAACCAACTTTTTCAAAGGATTCAGTAGCTGTGCCAAAGCACCTTGCCTATTTGTAAGCAAATGCATAGGGTTGGGACTGTCTCTGCCGGGGCCAGCATTCACACATGCAGCTGGCTCTATTAAATCAATTTGATAAATTGCTATATACCTTCTAATTTTTCAACAGGCAAGTCCCTGCTATTTCTTGCCTGCACAAGATTAAACGGGCTTTTACATTACATACCCTGTTATAAGACTTTGATTGTCTGGAGTAGGTCTGGGTGTGCAATGACTCCTCCTGCAAGGCTTTGGGGATTTGGGATTCCTGTCAGGCTTCTTACACGAGGTTGCAGAGAAAGGAGGTGTGTGAAAGCCATGTTAGCATCTGTGATGGAGGATACCTTGTGATAAGAAGGATGCCACCTATGCCACTTATTCGGGTTCTTTACGGGCCTTGACTTGTTTGGTTTGGGATTTTGAGGTGGTGTTCCTGCTGTTAAAACATATTCTTTGAGTGAAGGGCCTGCCAAGAAAATGCCTGGAGAAGAGAATAGAGTAACCCAAGGTGGACTGACTTGGCGGGTCAGAGAAAGCTGGATGGCATCAGAACATCCCTATGGCTGGTGAGGCACGAGCCTCAGGATGTGTGCATTTCCGAGCACCTGCGCTGTGGTGTAACAATGCCACGATTTATTCAGCCCTTCTCTGTGACAGAACTGCATGGGGCTGAACAATGTGCAGCCAGGGGCTGAAAGCAGCTGGATACTAGATACAGGAGTTTGGGGATGCACACTGCCAAGAGAGAGGCTTTAGTCCAAATGTATCCTCGCTAAGAGTACTGTCTGCATCCTCTGGCTGTCTCTTGATGCTGTTATGCCAGTGGGCTCTGCTGGAAGTGGTAAGGATGAAAGAATTTTACTTTTTCCTTCCACTCTGAGGTGCGGTATCAATGTTTGTTATAGCTGTGAGCAGAAGTTTGTACGTGTATTACTCCTTGGGCCAGATTCTGATCCTATCTATGTAGGTATAAAATTGCTTTGTTGTTTCATCTGCGTTAGGGAAGTTCCAGCTCTCCAGCTGTTTTTAGGTTTTGGTTCTGCTTGGCTTTTTGGTTGTTGTTTGGTTTTTTGGTTTTTTTTTTTTGTTTTTTTTTTTTTTCCCTTTAACTGCTTTCCTTGCTGAGAGGGGAGAGCTCCATGGGAAGTGATCCAGCAAACTTTTAAAATAACTTTTTAGTGTGGGTTTGGTTTTGGTTTTGGTTTTTTTTTTAACTCTTGCTCAAACTTTTAAATATGTGAATTGTCTCTGTGAATTCTGAGTGCCTCTGAAACCTGCCAGCCAAGCCTAAATCTTGCAGGAGGTGTGGCTACATTTGTGTTCCTCAGAGCTCTCTGGCACAGACACCTGGTACACCTGTGTCTCCTGCTAGTTTCAGTACTGTCATAACTTCACTCCTCATGCCTGTTTCTCTGGTACTGCCTGTTTTTCCCAAGGTTATCTTCTAAAAATAGAATCTGTTACAGATTTTCACTCCCCCACACCCATCTTGAGGACAATAATTACCAATGAGATGGTTTTAATAATGCTGAAAGAAGGAGGGGGATGCATTCTGCTCTGCTCTTTGAAGCATTTTTTTTTTCTGGCAGGGAAAAAAATGCACCAATTGCTTAGTAATTTTCTTAGGTGACAAATGTAAGGTGAGTAGCTTTTGAAATACTTAAGCTTGAGTATTTAAACATTTGATAAATCCTGGGTTATCTGAAGAATAAAATGATAATGTTTTGGCACCAACAGAATTCCATGCAAAGGTCTCAATCTGAGTAGAAAATCTCTTAATTTCCTTAATTCTTGTTAGACTAGGGGAGATAGCTGTGGTCTCTGTGGCATTCACCTGTCCAGAAACCAAAGCCATGTTCAACCCAGGCGAGCAGAGATGCTTTGGATGATGCAGTTATCTGTCAGCAGCCAGAAATGAAAACATTAAGAGCATTCACAAGATAGAAAAAACTTCTCTAAAATGAAAAAAAAAAAAATCTGAATGAAAGCACGTAAGGGTTTGAGTGGATGATGCTGACTTTACTGTCCTCTAAACTATGCCTCTTGAGTAGCCCAGAGCTTATTGTCATATAAATCAAGAGAAATGAAAGAGAAGCTGTCTCTATAGGCTACACGAGGTAACTGGTGAGCAGCTGCTCCGATAGTAGGGTGCTCTGTGTGTGATAAGTGCCTACAGATAGAAATGCTGTGTAGAGGAATCATTGCTGGCACACTGACACGTACTGGCAAACTAGACTGTTTGGTGAAAGGATAAGAATCTACTACAGCTCTTTAAAATCACCCTCATCGTGATCACCTCATGATCAACCATTATGTTCTCCACTGTGAGTATAAGCATAGCACATCTCCCAAATGTTCTCTTAAAATAAAACCAGATTGGTGCGTAAGAGTAGACCAAGCCAGCACAACCAGTGAATGTACAGTGCTACTGCCCAGAGCTCAGAATGAAATGGGAACAGTGATGGTACTTCAGGTTTTACAGCCACCTCTGTGCTCCACTTTGACAATTATTTATTACCACTAATACTGCGCTTTGTAAACTTATACAGTGCTTTATGAAGTAAGACATGTTTCCTATTTTAAAGATCTTATAATCTCATGGGCTGATAAGGGGTGCAGATTATCCCTTGGATGTTCATAAATAGCATTAGCACTAAGAGTTTTATTAGCGCTGGGTCCTTTCAAGCCTGTGGCTCTTTTTCTTAACAACACTACCCTGCTGAAATAAGGATTTCTACACCATGATGCTCCAGGCTGGAATAATGTGGGCATTCTTTGGTTTTGCTTGTAGTGAAAGAGCAAAACCCAAGCAGAGTCCCAGCACAGTGGCTGTTGCTCTGCATGGGTTTAATCCACAGCCTTTGCTCGCCTCTCTGAGACTACAAATCTGGAGTTTGGGGGATGGCAGCAGAGAGCAGGCACGGGAGGTTTGTGTGTGTGTGTGTGCTTGCGCGTGTTTTAAATAAACAAACAATGCAACAGCAACTTCAACAAATTGTGAGTGGTGCTAATTTGTTATAGTGCTGTCTTGCCTTCTGGCAGTGTTGATTTAGGAGAAGCTGAGCAGACTGGAGTGGATGCAGGGAGCTGCTGGTTCTCTTGCTCTGAGATGTGTATACGGTTCAGTATAAAATGCTTTTAAGGGTCCTGTCCTGAGGAGCTTTCAGATTACAGGGTAAAGCACATACATAGGCTGTCAATCCCCTTTTCAGAACCAAATCTTAGGCAAAAGTACCTTCCCCCTGCCTTGCTCCACCCCTTCTACTTTTTTTAAATGAAGAGAAGTTTTAAGTCTTAATTCATGACAAAAGCCTATAATTTGTGTACTCTGAGGACTGCCAGGAAATCCTTGACCTTGACAAGAATAGTGTATAGGGAAGGAAAGGAGGAAGATCCTGTGCTTTGGACTGTAGCAAAGTTTTCAACACCCCGTGACCTTGCTGGGCTGTCTTTCATAATGTGCCTGGAGCTGTAATCCCCAAGCTGAGAAGCTGTCTGTCAGGGAGGGCTGGCCAAATGCACCCGAGGTATCTGCAGCCCTGGACCACTGCTGTGCAGGGCTGCAGGATAAAGCTGGCAGGATGGGAGCCTTGCTGGGAAGAGGTGGATTTTGGAAACATATGTAGAGTGACCTCCTTGCAGTCCATGAGCTGAGTTTAAATAATGCTTGAAGTCTCAAGTGAAGAAGACAGAAGAATAAAACAGTCAAAATAAGAAGTAGGGATTGAGGAAAAGCAGCCAAAGAAATGAAGAATTTTAAAAGTGAGTAAACTCTACCTTCCCATTAGGTTATCTTCAGCTTGGAGAGATTTGGATGCAATACAGACAGTTTGCAAAACTTTGAGTCTGTTAGGCCTTCTGCTTTTACAAGCAATAGTGGCTTTCTGGCCTCCTCTCATTTGCCAGGCTGAGATGTGCTGAGACTTTTTGGTGGCTGCAAAGAGCCAAATACAAAAGGTTCAGGGTGATCAGTTAAGCATCTGATTTGGAGGGATGTTTGGCAGGCAGTACAGTCTTAATACTGCCAGGACCAACGCTTACAGTGGTTTGCTGAAGGACTTCACCAAAGTGAAACTTAAAACCAAAGATTTCTTTGCCAAGTACAGGGCTGAGTATAGGGTCAGTTTTTGGGAAAAGCAAAGAAAAAAAATGTGGATAAAGTGCTAAAAGTGCTGCATTTAAGGCATCATTTATATTAAGAACCGTTGCTGCATCTATAGATCTGGGTAAAGGGAATGAGATTTTTTCTTATTGGAAAAAACCAAGACAGCAGTGCTTGTTTTGTGCTCTCTAGTATCTGGCATATGGTGAGAGAGATGGCATTTTGGTCCAAGAGACTTACTACACCCCTCAGCATGGAAACTTGGTGTTACCTATTGCAAGCTCATGATATTAGCAGTATTGTGTATGCAGATGCTGCTATGCAGACTGCTTCTCTCTGCAGAAACGTTTGCTGAGTCCACACAAGAAATAAAAATAAACAGGCCGATTGGGAGGATCTTTATCAAACCTGCTCCCATTTTTTCCTAGTACTCTGAGGCTTTGTTTGCTCTAACAAACCATGTAACTAAGGAGTCTGAGTCACAGTCACCAGTTCCAGCTGCCTGCCTCATCCCTGTCCTGGAGATCCCTCCCCAGCTGCAGGGACAGTTGAAAGGGTCATGCACTTGCTCCACTATTACTGCATTTCACAACCTGCTATCAGCTTGTACCTGTGGTGACTCAGAGCCCTAAAGCAGTGCTGCAGCTGGGAGGGTCCTGTAGGACAGTCTTGGTTGGAAGAGGGTCGTGACATTCCGCCTTCTCCACAGTGCTGGGTGTGCTCCTGCCCTCAGAGCGATGCTCAGCGTGAGGCTGCCACCCCATGCACCCCCTGCCAAGTGGCCTACCTTACTGAAGGACAGGGCCCAAGCCTGACACTCTCTAGGATTAGCTGGGAGGTGGCAACAAGCCTTTAGTCATGTCCTAAATTCATGCATTGTAAAGGGAGAATTCCATACAGGCTCAAAGATAGCTGGGAAACAGAAATTTTGCATACCAAAGGGGCCTTTGAGCTACTTCATTCAATATGTTGTTATTTTCATGCAGTCGGGAGTAAATAAATGAATTAATTGAGATTAGCACTGGACGTTGGAGCTGCCTTTACCAATTGCAATGCAGGTACAACTGAAACTGAGCTTGCTCAGCTGTAGGAAGAGCAGAAGAGCCCAGAGTCTACTGCTGGTCACTAAGTGGTCACGAGCTTCTGGAGCTTTGTTTTGTGCCACCGCTCTGTTCCTGAGATCAACTGTGCTCTGCAGATAGGCAGGAATTTTTAGTGCCTGACTCTGGCTGACAAGATCTGCAATGTCCATGCCTCTCCTCTTCTCCTCCCAGTAGAGGTTTAGGTAGTCCCTAGGCTCCTACATGTCAACAGTGACAATAAATGTATAACATAAGGCACTCTGTTTAGGAATTGACAGGAAGCTTCATTTCTGACTGCAGTGAGATGTTCTAACAGTAGGAAACACCTTTGGTTGAAGCAGTTCTCTGCTAAGCTCTGCCCTAGAGGGGAAATACAACTATCGAGAAGAGCTCTTGCTTCACAGCAGCAAGAAGCAAATCGATGTAATCTGGGTGTAAAATCCTCGCGTTTGAGCTGCTGTTCAAGAAATACCTTTATGCAGCATTCAGCCTGTGTTAAACTGAGTATTGCTGGCATTGCCGAGGGTTTGGCAGAGTTGTGATGCTGGAGATGGAGCTAGAGTTCAGGTTGCTCCAATGCAGTGCAGAGCGTGATCTTCTGGAGAGGGGGGAGCTCCAAATTCCTGGGGCTCTGGCCCATTATGCTTCAAGTTGTGTGGTAGTTGAATGTGGGCTGGCCTGTTCATGCTGGCAGTGGCCTGTTCAGACTAGTTTAGCAAATGCTCTTGGCTCGGCACAGCCCAGGTCAGTAGGCAAACAGTTGCTTACATTTCACTTCTTCATTGTATTGACAAGATTTAAAAATCTTCAGCCTACAGCAGTCAAAACAGGGTGATCTGAATACAAAAGACCTATTAGTTCAGTGTGAAAGGGATTTGGTTACAGAGTCGTGGGGATAAGTATGCAGGTGAGAATGATGGGAACACTGTCCTGGGCTTGAGCCCAGCAGATGTTCAGGAAGAATGAACTCTCTCTGTATACTCTGTCCTTCTCATGACAACCCGTTCCATTTCTCAGGCCTGTGTCCTCCTTTACGCTCTCTCTCATTCAATGACACAAAGTATTATAGGTCTTTTAAGGTTGATAACCAATACTATTCTCACTTTTTAAATGTAAGATTTCTATCTCCCGGAACGCAGCTGGAGACATGCAGCCATCAATGTGATAAGAGCTATGCACAGGTTTCACTTCACCACAAGGGTCTAAAAACCTATGTTAAAACTCTGCCAGGCTGCAGGCTTACTTACGCACTGTTTTTTGGTGGGTTTGGGCTTTCTGTTTGTTTGTTTTCACTGGGGCAGCATCACCACTTGTAGAGAGGAACCTGTGCTTAGCATCTACCCTGAGACTGTCCTCCATGATAATCCTGCTGGAGCTGATTAGAGGAACTCCGTGGGAAGGATATGCACTGCAGAGGATGCAATCAGCTTGTCAAACCTAGGCTATCTGTGATATATGCCTTTCCCTGATGTGGAAAAGATGACGTTGCTTTTTTCTTTGGGCAGAGGAGGGTGGAATTATAGATCTTGAGTTTTGTGACGCTCATACAAGCTGCAGTTCACCATGATCTCCAAGAATGGAGACTAAATGATCAGTGAAGCATCATTATAAATAGGAGAGGGTATACAGTATCTTCTTCTCCAGCCTTGCACCAAAGTATCCAGCCTGGCTCAGTGCCATAACATCTCTAGAAGATATTTTTAAAGGCTTGGGAAGTGGGACAGGGAAACGGGGACAACACAGCAGAGCAGCTTTGAAGAGTTTCTTCTGCTGCCTGTACTGTGTCGAGAATGAGACCATGAAGCTCTGGCACCAGGCTGTTCTTGTTGTAGAGGCATTTCTGAATGGTGATGATATTTCATTGCCTGGATTTCTGGGCAGAAGGAAGCTGGTACAGACATCCTGGGATCTGCTGGTTTTGGATACATGTGGACTGGTCTCCCTGAAGCTCAGTGCCATTGAGAGTCATGAATGTAAATGGCCAGGGAGTGTCAGTAAGAAACTTGCAGAGTCCTTCTGTTCTGCTTCCGTCGCAGTTCAGCAGTTGCGGGGAGATGGGTGGAGGGGAGGTTGTTCTAGCAGTTACATATTTAAGGCAGGTGGCTGTTTTAAAATGTACGTTTCAATTTTGATTGCAGTATTTTAATTGCATTTAACAGCGTCCCTGCTGGTTCTCCATTCTGCATCCGTGCAGCCACGTTCTATTGATGGCCTGTTGTGATTTCAATGGAACATCATGGGATGTACCTGGCACGTCGGGCAGCACTGGATGGAGGTGCCTTTAGCCCAATGTACCTGGCATGGTAAGCGGCAACCAAGCGGTTAATCTGCATTCTACTGCTCGTAGTTTCAGCTTGAATAGCAAGGTGTTTCTGCTTTGCTGCAGCCTTGCACTGACTGGAAATCACTTTGCTCTCCTGATTTTAGTGCTTTCATGCACACAGGGCCCCTACCCTTTTCACCCGTGGAGATTTCCCTTCCCTGGGAAGTTTGCCATGCAGTAGAGAAGGGCCTAGTCATGTCAGGCTCTCCTCGTTATTCTAGAACATGAGAGAAGGGCCTGGGAAATCATCTCACTCTTTTTTTTCTCTCCTTTTTGGGCCAGGAGCTGGTAGCAGTTGAGCAGGTATTGTCCACGTCCCAAATATCCAAACGTTGCCGCACAGAGGTACCAGACAGGTGCTCGTGTCCTTGAGCAAAGCTGTGCCGTTTCTGCGGGAGTCCTGCAAGAGCTGCCTCAGGGAGCTGGGAGGGCAGTTCTGCCTGGCACTAATTGGAATGTAACAAACTAAACAAGGGCCACTTTCAGTTTGCTGATGTGGTATCCTCTGCAAAATGATCCTCCATTTTCCTTCTCTGTTCCATGCCCACACCTGCAAAATCAGCTGCACATCCTGCTCTGTCCTGCATGTTTTCTCTCCCTCCCCCAGCTCTGCAGACCTCTGCCCGAGTAACTTCACATGTTGGTCTTAGCTATTTTAAAGTGCTAAATATCTGTGTGAGAAAAACAAGGGCGCTGCATCCTGTTTTCTGCTTGAGCCTTCTTCACAGAACTTTTGCTGCTCCACTGCCAATGACGAAAATGCATGTTTGTGCCTCAGCTTCTGAATTCTGCTGTCTGACTGCTCGCAGGGGCTGGGGATAGGGAACCATTTGGACTAACACAGTTCCAGCACCTCTCCTCATGCTTCTGCTGTTCTAGAATGTGAATACCTTTAAAAGTCATGGGCTAATGACCTGCCAAGTGCAACTCCTGGGGGCAGGTTAGTGGCTGTGAACCACTCACTACACTGACACCTCTTAGGGTCCCGGTTCTGTTTGGATGTGGGGAATGGAAGATCAGATGAGCCAGTGAGGAACAGGAAAACTCTCTTCCCAGTGGGGTCGTTAAGTGCTCAAAAAAAGTTGGTTCATCTGAAACTGAAAGGTGCAGAAGTCATCTGTTTCAGTTTCACTCAGTTCCAGTAGCAGCTGGGCACAGCATTTTTAATGTCACAAATTGGTGGGAGAGAGCAATGTAGGAAACAGTGGATTTCATTTTGTCTTGTTCTTCCCCACGCTCACTGCTGCGGTGTCTGCTCAGCGCAGCACAGCTGCTTGGGAAGGTGGAGAAATAAGTAAGCAGGCCACTGTCTTTTCCTGGGTCTATTATAACATGCACAGTAGGCTGACGTTTTAACAGCATCTAATTTGATACATCACATCTAATCTGTTTGTTGGTTTTTATCTGCAGTACTGTTAGCTCACTGTTCAGGTGCTCGGTGTCTAGCCTTCTCATCCAGCCACAAATCCTCTACGTGAAATGAGTGATTCCTTAGATCTGTTTTTGATTGATTCTTTGCTTCACTGGTGTTGCTTCTTAAAAGGTAAACAATATTCATGTGCTGCAATCTATAACTCAGAGATGAAATCAAATAGCATCTCCTGCCAGAGGTTGCTAAGATAACACATTTAGCATTCATTCAGCAATTACTTTTAGGAAGAGATCTAGTGATATTAAAGAGAATCAAACCTGTAGTGAATATGTAGATTTTATACTGTTGAAAGGGGTGAAGGGATTTCTCTTCTCCTCTGTTTAGCAATTTCATTTTCTGTGGCGTCCAGAGTCTTTGTGCAAATTGAGAGAAAATGAATTTTTTCCTGCTGTGTAGTGAGAGCAGCACAGCTCCAGGAGCAGCCTGTGTGTTGTGCACAGCCTCGCTGCCCATGGGGTCACAGTGTGCCCCAGGCTGGGCACGGCAGCTCGCAGTTACCCAGCTCCTGAGGCAATATTGCTTATTAAGATGCTGTCGGCTCTTAGCTTGCGAAGCTTTGTTTGATGTGTGGCATCTGCTTGCAGCATTACTGTATTCTGTGATTTGTGCCCTGTACTTCTCATGTCTTTGCATGTGCTGTGTCTCAGTGTCATGGATATGGTGGAGGTAGTGGAGAGCCTTAGTCTTTTCATTCCCTCCTTGCATGGGAGTATTTGAGCAGGTTCACTGCTCTGAAAAATGTGTGTCTTGAATATGGGGCAACCAACCTGAATCTGGGAAAAGACCATCACTGCTGCTCTTTGTCCAGAGCCTTCTGTAATCCTCTTTTAAACGCAAAGGGGTGAAATTTTGCACACCACATTCAATGAGTAAAGACTGTGGCCCCAGTGAAACATCTATGTATTCTTGAGGTTTGGGGTTTTGGGTTTTTTACTAGAAATGCATCTGAGCCTTTTCTGAGCCAGGGCTCCTCTGAACTGGGAGTATGTCTTTTCCGGTTTTTTTTTTTTTTTTCAGAGAACGGAAAAGGCAGGGTTATTAAAAATGATACTGAAATACAAGAAGTATAAACCCACTGTCATTTTTTAGGGCTTTGGGGGGTCGTGGTGATGTTATTCAAATCATACGGTTTGTTAAGAGACACTCTGCAAAGTAATGGCTAGCAAGGCCTTTCTAAGGCTGCACCTGCCATTTGTTTGGGCAGATAACTTTTATACAGGATTTAAACTCATAGCTGTCCTTGGTCCCATACTTTCAGCTAGAAGCGAGATCCTAGGAATGCCATAAGTTAAGGAATAACGCCTGCTTCTCTTTTGCTAACAACTTTTCCAACACGCCTTCCTTCCTCCACCTCTGAAATGCATCACTGCCAAAGAAGGGTTTGTAACTGGTCACCTCTGGAAAATATCTGGACTGGATTTATTTTTGTTGAGGACTGCACAAGATACACAAGGCAGGTTGCTATAAGACTTCTGTCAACAAAGGGACGTCAGTCAAAGGAATGTTCTCTGAGCCATATTCCTGTCCTGGTCAAAGCCCTTGGTGGGCAATTCTGACAGATTTTTAAACACAGTGCTCTAAGCTTGGTTGAAGGTTTTGCTGCCTTGATTCATTACATTCATTTCGTTAGGGTTGTTAAATCCACGTTAGACTTCAGCTAACAAATTCAAATTTGATAGGCAATGTTCTAGTGCTTACACCTGACCACTGCTTTTAAAAATCTACTGAAGGTAATAGCCTGCCTTACACATACATCCTACTGAACGTGAATAGTTCTGTAAAATTTGACATGTGAGATAAATAGAGGTAATTTAAACAACTTGTACTATGCTAGTTTTTATGCTGCAAAACACACTGAAGTTTAATAATATTATCTTCCTCATGAAGGTCAGTAGCAGAATTATAATTCTAACTCTGTTTCCAGGGCTTTCTCTGCAGGCTCATTACCTGGTTTCAACATCATTTAAGGCAGAAAGAAAAAAAAAAAGTAAACAAAAAAAAGTAAAACATTAAAAATATTCTACTTTAATAGCTGTTGCAAGCCTTAAGGCTTAGAACAGTTCTTATACAGCAATTTCTAGACCTCTGCTTTAAGTGCCACATCAGTGGGAAATAAGCCCACTTTTACTTCAGTTGCATTTTTTTATTATTATTACTACTACTACTACTACTTTGTTTAGGCAGAAAATATTGGCTGTACTGTTTCCCTTCCTTTCCCATATTTGTCCTTTATGGAACACTTAAAAATCATACCCAGGGATTTTGTGTGTTACATGCATGGAAAAGCACCATGATGTTTGTAGTGAAAGTGTAGTACTAGGCTGTTTCTTGCTATCTTGGGCAGGATGCATTTATATAGAGAGATGCTGTTAAGTTGCAAGCCGTGTTTTGGTCCTCCCCTATCGATGTATCTCAGTGACCCAGAAGTAAGGGCTCTTATTTGGCCTGGCTAGATAAAAGTGGGTATTTTGTGCCTCTGTGCTGCTGCTTCTTCCCCTTAATCAGCTATTCTGGAAGCAAGCCACTAGAACCAGACACGCTGCCTCCGTGCTGCAACTCTGATGTAACTAATTACATCAAACCTTGGTTTTAAAGTGCTCAGCACTGCTCAGTGGAGGTAGTCTCTGTCCTGTCCCATTTTTCTGATTCTGCAGGGTGAGTTTCTATTACAGAAATGCTATAGGTGGAACTAGCACCATGGCAAGCCTGTACTTCCTCCTTTTGGCTGCCGCCCTTTCTAAAGCCACCGAGCTCTGGGAACAACATCCACGTGCACAAAGGCACCGTGGTGAATCCACCGTCTTCTTGGGTTCCCATCCATTGCTGAAACAAAGTCAAACAGAAAAGCATAGCAGCCTTTTTAGCTGTGGGTCAGGGTGATGAGCCAGAGGGATCTGTGTGGATGCTAAATTAGGTACTGCTGCACTGAAGAGCCACCACAAAATTCCACCAAAAGCATAAGTAAGCAGCAGGCTGACCAGCAAAACAAGTGAAGAGCTGTGTCCTGTGGAAGAAGGGAGGCACCTGCTTGGCAGATCTGCTGGGAAAAGCACCAGGGTAGTCAGGCAACAAGGCTGGAGGAAATACTGCATTTGTTTAGTTTTTGGTAGCTTTTTTTCATAAAGCAAAACTTCTCTGTTGTGCAGAAATGGATGACGTAAATTTACCACCTTCCTGCCAAATGAAATCTTTGTCACCAAGTAGTAAGAATCAGGTTTGAGGGAAGCAATTCTTAATGCTAATAGCATGATTCCTTATTTCTTTTTGTTGTGTACCTATATGAGGCACAGAGGGAAGATAATGCAGGCTAACGCTTCATCATTTGAACTCTGATGGGACAGAGTGTGGTAGTGGGACTCACAAACAATAAAAAAATTAACTGATGATGATTTTAAGAGAAAACTTAAGCTCTTCATTTCTCTGTATTTATGGCTTGCTTCTCCTTCAATAAGAGAAATGTTTCAATAACATGATAAACTGGGAAAGGAAGAAAGGAAAAAGAAAGGAAGAAGGCTAAATGGTGGTTATTGTAAATTTGGTATTTAATTCCTACTTTTGAACCTCAGAAACAATTTTAAATCAACTTTAACAGATAAATGCAAATAGTAGCTGGCACTTTCAAACAAACACACAAAAAGAAAAACCAACAAGGAAAAAAAAATTTTAAATTGATCTTGGATTCCTGAATGCAGCCCCAGATTTAAATTCTGGTTTTTATGGATTGTAATCTCTACCAACCATGCAACTGCAGTTAGTTCTGACATATCTCAAACTGGGTGTTTCCTACAGTCCATACTACTGGGAAGGCCAGTATAAACATCTAAACTAAAATACATCGTGACCACTGTTTGTGAAATGCATGAACTATACGAAGGTAACCGCAATTTTCCTCTCTTTGCAGTATTTCAGGGCAGAGAGACTGTGACTTGAGATATGTTACTTGACTCTATTAGTTTAATCAAAATTCTTTCAAAATTAAAGACAGAACAAAATTAACTTGAGAAAACTGTTTCAGATTTGTGAAGACATTTGGTGACATTTAGCTAGCTCAGCATCCTGAATTTCAGCCAGTTGAGGGGTTGATTCTAACCCTTCATGTCAATGGATTGGGATATGGACATTGCCAGGGGAGTGGTTTTTAAAGCAGCTTTTCATACTCTTAAGGAGACTTCCCATTCACACCTCAGTGTGATTAATTCCATCTTCAATGGATTTAGTTGCTACATGTCATTTTCTCAACCCCAGAGCAGCTGGGAGTTATAAGATTTCAACATGTAACAGCCAAGAAACAAACTACATGTTAAAGCAGGGAAGCTGCAGCTTATGCTAATTATTTTACATGCTCAGATATGCAAATGACAGTGAAGTAGATGCTTCTCTTTTCTTCTTCTTCTTCTCACTTCTCATCCTCCCTTCAAATCTGTGTCAGGAGAGAACAGCTTTCCCCTGTACCTAACTATTGTTTTCATGCTGGTATCTTTTGAATAGTGAGTCCAGCCAACGATGATTGCTTTGGTAAAAAGATAATTACAAATCTGATTTTTGAAAGACTTGAATCAAGTCTTAGCATGAGGAATATTTCTTTCTGTATTCCCAGCAGGATCACAGCTTGCAGGGCTCAATGTACTCAGATCTCCCGAGTCAGTGTCAAGCCTAATATAGACTGCACTGTGTTAAACCAGTCTATTAAATGTAACCTGTTCTAGTGGAAAAACAGCAAGCTCACACCTCTCATCCTCCTGTTTTGCAGGTGGTAAGGTGAAGGTGAGAGGAAGAGAAGGTGGAGATGGAACTGCCAAATCATGCCAAACAACTGCTACTGCAGCTGAACCAGCAACGAGCCAAAGGTTTCCTCTGTGATGTGATCATTGTGGTAGAAAATGCCCTGTTTCGTGCCCATAAGAACATCCTGGCAGCCAGCAGCATGTATTTCAAATCCCTTGTCCTGCATGACAACCTGATAAACTTAGACACGGACATGGTGAACCCCACCGTGTTCCGGCAGATCTTGGACTTTATTTATACTGGTAAGCTCTTAACGACTGACCAGCCTGGTGAACAGAACTTTAATGCTCTCCTCACCGCAGCAAGCTACCTCCAACTGCACGACCTGGCAGCTCTCTGCAGAAAGAAGCTGAAGCGGAACGGCAAGTCCTTCGCTGGCAAGGCCGGTGGCCTTGGTGTTGGGAGATCTGCCAGGAGTCAGAGACTTTCCACTGCTTCAGTCATCCAAGCTCGCTATTCAGGGTCAAATGAGGGGTTGAAGGGCTCACACTCAAAGGAGCTGTCAAAGGGAAAGCTCTCCGATGACGAGGTCTTCATCAGCAGCTCCAACCAAGAGAACTGTCACTCCTTAAGCAGGGGAGCCAGCAAAAATGGCGGTGGGGGTAGCAGTGCAAATGGGAGCACCGCTGACCAGGAGCTAGGCCTCGACCTGTCCAAAAAAAGCCCCTCGCTCCCTGTCACAGCCTCCCACGATGACACGCAGCACAGCGAAAGCCAGCACGGCTCTCCCCAATCTGCCTCAGCCCCTGCAGCCAACAGTGCCTCATCGTTTGACGAGTCTGGCGTCGGAGCCCCCCACAGCATGGCCGACAGCAGCGACCCCATGGAGATGGATCTGAGCGAGGAGTGCCACCACTCGCTGACAGAGAGCAGCCAGCGCAAGGGCCTCCGGCACTCGTCCCGCAAGAAGGAGTGGATCAAGAAAGACAACGCCTTTGACCGAAAGGAAGGGGGCAAAGACAGGGACGAGGGTGAAGGGCTGCCCAATGGTATACTGCTGGGGCCCTTGTCCAAGTCTGTGGAGAGGAGTCTGGCTGGGGCCTATGGGGCAGACCTGCCCTACCCATGCAAGGAGGAGGTGGAGAACGGTAAGGAGAACAGTGACGACAGCGGCCAGAGCGAGAGCGAGAGCGGCGGCCATACCAGTGCCAACTATGTCTACCGGCAGGAGGGGTTTGAGCCAGTGGCCTATGGTGACAACCTGTATGTCTGCATCCCCTGTGGCAAAGGCTTCCCGAGCTCTGAGCAGCTCAACGCCCATGTGGAAACGCACACAGAGGAAGACCTTTACATCAAGGAGGAAGGCACATACGGCAGCAAGGATGAAGCCGAGGATTTGTCCAACCCCAATCAGTCCTACGCTGCAGAGTCCCGGCCCTTCAAGTGTTCAGTGTGTGAGAAGAGCTACAAGGATCCAGCCACGCTGCGGCAGCACGAGAAGACTCACTGGCTGACGCGGCCCTTCCCTTGCAACATCTGCGGCAAGATGTTCACGCAGCGGGGCACCATGACACGGCACATGCGCAGCCACTTGGGGCTCAAGCCCTTTGCCTGCGAGGAATGTGGGATGCGCTTTACCCGGCAGTACCGACTAACAGAGCATATGCGTGTCCACTCAGGAGAAAAACCTTACGAATGTCAACTGTGTGGTGGGAAATTCACCCAGCAGCGCAATCTGATCAGCCACCTGCGAATGCATACCTCTCCCACATAAGCCAAAGACTCCAGAATGAGCTTCAAGCCCATCCGCAGTGATTTACCTTTCTGTAGACTTGCTGCTTAAAAAAAAAAAGAAAAAAGAAAAAAAAAACCAACAAAAAAGGGGGCAACTCCCCATACTCTGTTCAGTCATGAGAGGCCTAAACAAATGTAGCTTTAACATTTAAAAAAAAAGTTCCTTTTTTTTCCTTTTTTTAAAAAAAGAAAGGTCCACAGCCAAGCTGATGCATTTAGTCCCAGTCTCCCTTCAAATTTTGATGACCTGGCAAGAAATGCCTCTTCTTTTTGCACACATCCACTTCATGGCCATATTGCTTATCTGGAGCAGGTAGGGGGACCTTGGGGAACTTTCAGCCTCTGCTGGCTCCCCCCTCCCTGCCTCTTTCTGTGTTCCTGTCACTGTACTCACCTCCTCTCTTAAAACCAAACTCAGCAGGGGTATTTCTTGCCGTTAAAAAGAAAATAAACTACACCTTTTCAGTGGCCTAAGTAGCTGTGAAATAACAGCCTTCTCAAGTGCAGCAGCTGTGTCTGTGGACCATCTCACAGGGTTGGCAGCCCCTCCAGAGACTGTGGGAAAGCCACAGCAGTGGTGGAGCCCACCCCCGTCCCCTGGGGTGGCGATGATGGGGGGAGCAGCTCCCAGGGCTGCACCAGCCCCAGTACTTCACTTAAAGAAATGGCGAAGCCTCCCTTCCCATCCCTCCCCATTTTGGTTTTGATCTTTATCCTTGGCACACGTAACTACGTGCCACCTTCTCCCATAAAACACGCAAACCTCTTTTGCCTTACCCATGACTGAACAGGGACTGGATGCCCTGGGAATTTCTTTCAGTGAGCAGGGGGTCGTCTTTACTTTTCTAGTAGTTTCGTATGAATATTCTTTGCTTAGAGGTACTTGTTTTATTAAAGGAAAAACCATTGTAACGTTTATGTGAATGTTTGAACTGGAAGGTCTGAGGTTAATTCTAGGGTGGGTGGGT
>VZTA01018097.1:350224-448304 GCA_013398855.1 Mohoua ochrocephala
CCAAAGACAAAGCAAAAAATACACTGAGCTAGAGGCTGTGCTGGCTGCTTGGACTGGCTCAATTCGCAGTCTCTTGGCTGCCTGTAGTCACTTTTAGATAAAAGCAGAAAACTTCTCTGAGCTTTTTGGGCCCTTTCCAGCTTTGTTTATTGAGTCTGGATACTATGGGGAGGGGAAAATGTCCCCCTCATCTTCCACTCCCCCAGCACATCTGGGTCAGTCTGTAAACACCTGGCAGGACAGAGGGTGAGGGCATAGCAGCCTATAATTTACTAGAATCCAGAGTGCAATAAGGTGGGGGAGAGGAGGAGAAAGCAAACCAAAGTGTTTCATATCCTCCCTTTTAGACAATTTAACACACGCACACAAAAAAAAAAAAGAAAAAATGAAAAGAAAAAGAAACAAAATGTTCTTGCAACATCTGCATAAGACATCACAGCCAACAGCTGCTATTGGTTTAGGAGAGAAGACAGAGAACTTTGCCCACCGATTCTTGGCCCCCTTGACTTTGTTGGCGTGACCTTGTGGAAAGCTATGGCTTATTTCAAGCCTCCCGTGACTGTGGTGGTAAAAATTCACAGCCAGTAGAATCATCCCTTCTGAAATGACTAAGGTTTACACTTGCATTTTTTCATTTGTTGGTTTTTGGTGTTTCGTTTGTTTGGTTTTTTTTTCACTCAAACCAGTATAGTCTCTATGCGTAAGTTTTACCAAACCTCACGTTTTGTCTTTTTTTAAAAAAAAACAAACAATTTTTTAAAGTTTTGACCAAAAAAGAAAAAAAAAAAAAAAAAAAAAAAGAAAAAAGTGGGCATGTTTTACTAAAACAAAGAAATATAAGCTTCATTTTCTATTGGGGTTTGTTTTTTTTTTTCNTTTTTTTTTTTTCTTTTTTTTTTTTTTTTTTTTCTTTTTTTAAGGTAGACTAGTCCATGAGAAGTTTTTGGGTCAATTGAATGAACTGAGGAAACTGGAATCCAGGCTCCAAGCAATAGACAACCCAAAGGCGCTGAGCCTTGGCCTGGTGTCACGTTACAGGGAACACTCGCCCCTCTCCAGCCGCTCCCGTGTGCTTCTCCCAGTGCCACTGTCCGCTTGCTCCCGGACGCCTGCGAGCCCTGGAGCGCGAGAGGGGCGCATGGACTTTTGGTTTTGTCTCATTGTGCTGAGACGCGCTGTTTTCTTTTCGGGGGTTAAGTGGGCTTTTAGCGTCTTTAGCACTTCCACAGTTTTGAATATATATTGAATTGTTTTCTCCTTGATTCCTTGTCAACCCCCCGCCCCCGAGAATGTCCCCAAAATAGTCTTTGGGGAAGACAGGGAAGGCCGTGCCATCCACCTTGTTCTCAGAGCGAATCTGAGCAGAGCCCAGGGACAGCTGTGCAAGATGAGTTCCTCGGCACTTTCACCCCGCCTTTACCTCCCCTCCAGCCACCCAAGGCTGAGCTGACCCCGCTCCGGCTCCCCTTGGAGCCGCCCGGCCAAGGCCCCACTTCCAAAGCAGGGCTGAACTCCCTCAGCGAGGGATCGGGCCAGGGATGAGCCCTGTCCGCGCTGCGGGGTTGGGTGCGGCTCTGCCCCGTTCCCGCTGCCCCTGCAGTGGCCCTGGGGGCGGCAGGCGGGAGCTGCCAGAAGCCACCTTGGAACAGCAGCTCCCGCCGGGGCCGAGGGAGCCGAGCCGGGAGCAGCCCACGGCACGAGGCAGCAGCAGCAGCACGGAGCTCCTCAGCAGGCAAACCCCTGCTCCCCCCTCTTAATTCCATTTTTACACCAGTGTGGGTGATGTAGCTTCTCCCCCTGCCCCAGGCCCCCTCTTCATTTGCTTCTTAAGCCTTGAGAATTACGTTGAATTTTCAGGACCCAATGCTATTTTTTTAAAACTATTTTTTGGAGCATCTTTTTTTTTTTTTTTTNTTTTTTTTTAAAATCCCCTCCCCAGCACTTAAACAGTACGACATAAAGTCTGTGTACAGCAAGAGTATTGTACAAAAGGAAATTATGTTCTTTTTTCAGATAGCTGTGTAAAGTTGTGTTCCATAGATTGAGTATAAACAACATTTTCCAAATTGTGACAGTAATAATTAATAACTAATAATACTCAAAACTTCAGGGACTGTTTCAGGCCTGCTTGGGGCCTAAACACTCAACTGCATTTGTACGACATAGTATTGTATCAAACATTTTTCTGTATTTTAATGAGAAAGCAAAACACTAGTTTCATATTTAAGATTTTAAGAGTTTTAGGGTGGGGGGGAGGGAGTTGCATTTTTGTTTTTTTTATTTTATTTTGATTTTTTTTTTAAATACACAAAGAGCCTCAAGAGGAATAAAACAATTTAAAAGGAAACAAAAAAAAAAAAACAAAAAGAAAAAAAAAAGAGGCCAGGCAGCTTAAGTATATGCTTTAGTCACTTAGTTCCAGAATGTTTTCGGAATAACAGGAAAAAAAAGATAAAATAGCAAAAGTTGTATAAAAGAATAAAGAAGCTCATACCCAAATTCACAAAACTATTTTTTAAACCAAAGCACATTTGAATGAGTATGGAACCTCACTTGGCTCAGAAAAGTACTAATATATTTATCTCATTGTTTACATAAACTTTTACAGTTTCAGACCTCAACAGATCTAGGGGCCAGTCAAAATTAATCTTTGCTTTTTCCATTGGTTTGTCTCTGAAGGCTACGCAGTGTTCCCCAGCTTGGGAGGGGGGATCTGTGTCCCAGCCTGCATTCCAGCACTGCTCGGGGAGGGTGGGGAGAGGGTGGGCAATTAGAAATATGGCATGTAGAATTTTTTTTTTTCTTCAATCCATGAGAGATGTTGCTGGGAGTGAGACCCAGGCACTATTGTAGAGGCATTCCAGCCTCCCTCTTCCTCAGAGGAGTCAGAGGGAACCAGGAGGGCAAAGGGAGATGTAAGGAGCTCTAGCGATAGAAAAGGATGGTAGAAGATGTCGGGAGCTGCTGTACCCAGCACATCTCCTTAACTTTAGCCGTGGGGAGCTGGGCTGTTTTCCAGTCCTTTACCGCAAAACTTCCAAAAACAAATTCCTGGCAAAAAACCCCAAAGGCCCAGCTCTGCGCACTTGGGGGTGTTAGCAGGAGCCACAAAGATCACGGGAGACACCAAAGAGCTTTGACACGCAGCTTCTGTGAGGCTTTGTGGCCGCTGCCGCGGCAGAGCACAGCCACTCCCGGCCCTGCCTGGGGGCACCGAGCGGCCTCCCCCTGTGCCGAGCTGGGCTGGGGCCAGAGCTGTGCTCTCCGGACCCTCTGAGCCCCCTTAGTGAAACCACTGGATTGATTCACTCCAGACCTTGTAGTCCTGTGCGAGAGCCCAACCAAAACTCCTAAGGCCGCCTAGGTGCAAACCTAAGCCGATCTGCACGGTAGAACAGTTTAAAGATGACCAATGAAGATGGTTTGCTAAAATACCGCTGAAGCCAAAAATAAAAAGGTTTAAGAAAGCTCCCCATCATTAGTCTTGACCCTTTGTAGCTTTTATCTTCTACACCAAAGCCACCTCAAACATTCGAGGGGGGGCTGATGGAAAATGAAATATTAATTTTGCCTGGTCTTAATATCTAACAAAGATGGTGCAAACACTATTTGACAGTGTTGTTTTTGTATCAATATGTATGTGCAGTAATGAATGTATTTATTTCTCAGATTCTGTATGCACAGTTTTGCAATGTAATTCAGAAAGTTGCAAACACAAAGATGTGTCCGCAGGGTCTTCTCTACAGGATTTCAAAAAAATGAAAAAAATATATTAAAAAAAAAAAAGAAAAAAAAAAGAAAAAAGGAATCTCAGAGACTCTCAGCATAGCCATAAACCATAACCTGTGAAGACAATACAAAGACTGGACTTTTGTAGCTTTGCATAGAAGAGGAATTTATGTTTTGCTGTATTTAAATGTTTCAATTTACAGTGTCACTCTTTTAAGATTCCTGTTTTTGTTTTTGTTTTCCTCTCTCTCTTGTGTGTGGAAAGCATTGTTTTCAAGCAGTGCAGGTTCAAAGTCTGGGTTAGCAGTATTTTACCATGTTGCTTCAGTTCTGAAAAGCAGGAGTATGGGTCTTGACCAGAGAAACATCCAGTGCACTTACTGAAACAAAATGAAATCTAAAGTGACTGCTGGCAAAATCCAGAGAAGGTAGAAGTCACTTGAGGAATAGTTGTGTGCTTCTGATTGCAGCTTGTGACTTGAGACAAGTCTGTTGTCCTGCCCGAAGGACAGGATGTAGCTCCTTTTTAAAGTCCCCCACATCCCTCACTTACTGTTTACTGTGGTAGCAATAAGGATCTCCAAAGTGGGGAGCCGAGGCCTAGGATGGGCAGAGGAAGCTCCGTGCCAAACCCAACAGCCTCTGTGCCATCTCATGGTGGGCCTTGCAAACGCTACTGAAGCATCAGGTTCCCCACAGCACAAGGGGGCTCGAGCCCCTGGGAAAGCCGTGCTTTACAAAGCCTCTTGTTCCTGGATTGGTGGAGTCAGCACCTACTACAGCCTTACGAATTAGCACGAAGAAAGGATGTTTGCTGATTTCTGGATATTTGCCAAATTCTAAAACCTTTCCAATCAGCAGTGCTGGAGTTAAGGGAAAAGCAAATAAAAAAACCAAGAGAGACAAAACCTCCCTACGTTTTAAGTGGGTTTAAGAGGCTCTAGGTAGCAAACATCAAGCTGTCCCCAGACAGCAAGAAATGCTCATCATTGAGATGGCACGTTTGGATAAACATTTGTTTAAGCAAGAATTTAAAATCTAAATGAACTCTGGGCTGTAATTCTGGAATAATTAAAGAGACTTTTGGCATTTTTTTCTTAGTTTTTGTTTAAATAATTATTTGCTCAACATCAGTAAAGTCTCTCCATTTACTGTAAAATCCGTTCTTTCTATAAGCTTATTCTTGCACTCCAGAACTGGCCATATTCTCGAAAAAGAAAATTTAGGGGTTGCTTTCAATAGCTGAAAGTAGCCTTTTGCAATGTTTTAAGTCCCATGGTACTCCTGATTTTAGTGCAGGAGACAAGCAGGCAAAAGGGAAAGCTGTTTCTCAGCCCCTTCCACTCCTCGTATTTTGCATTTTTTCAGAATAGGGTAAGAAATTTCACCTTTGATGATTTCCCCTTGGACTCACTAAATTTGCTTCTTTCCTTGCAAAAGGAAAAGATTTGGGAACCCTTGGGAGGCAGTTCCAGCTCTGCTGTAAGGTTCCTAGCTGGTCCTCCAAGTCAGGAAGACTCCTTTGTTTCAGCCCTGGTTCATCTTTCTGCCACATCAAAACTGCTGCTTATTCTGCTTTCCTTGTTTTAACTAACAACTCAAAGATCCTGAAACATAAGTTTAGAGATAGAAATGCATTTTTGTTCCATTGTCTCCTATTGCCACCATGTTCTTTCCTTGCTTCCCTAATTTCCTAAGCATTTTGAAGGCCAGTGTTGAACGCAGGGATCAGGGGATCCGTGTTTTTGGAACAGAGCAGCCCCTGTGGCACGTGGTGGGGCAGGTCTAAACCACCACACTTGATGTGGCATTTGTTGGCAGTTAGGAACCCACTTCATAGCGCTGCTTTCCCTGAGGAGTGGGACTGGTTTAAACTTTCTCTGTCACAAGTTACCAATCGAAGCACTCCCAGCACAGCTGTTCCTCCGACCTTCCACGGGACTTTTGACTGGCTGGGGATAACTTTTCTATGAGGAGAGGATCTTGTTCTGGCTGGCTGGATATTTTTCCCCATTTTATTTTAATATTTTCAATACAACTGAAAAAGGGATGTGGCATCACCCCTTTTGGTTTTTGGTTTAGTTTTTGGGTTTTTTTGTTTCATTTTAAGCCTTAACGATCAGTCAGTCTGGAAGCCCTGGATGTTTCCTGGGGAGGGGGAAAGGAGGGAAGGTCAAGGGAAAGGCCGACATTCCTGCTGCAATGTTCTGTTCATTTCCTTCAAGAGCTTGAATTCAGGTCAGAGCCACACATAGTTGTGGCTTCAACTCAAGTGTCATATAAAAAGATACAGAAATTATAATATGATCTCAGCATTCAGAAATTTGCAGTCTTAATGTACAGTGATGAGAAACTGTTATTTTATGATCTTTTCATTAAAAGCTTGATTGAAAAATTACATCTCTTGCTCTAGAGTTCACCTTGTTCCTATAACTGACTCTCCATGTTTTCTCTTCCTTCATTTATTCTTGCCCAGGGATCTGAACCAGCTACTTCACAAAGAGACTCCCCCCCCCACACAGCCTAAAAAAGGCACTCACAACCTTGCATTTTATGCACCTCTGCACTTGGGGCGTAAGCCAAAATCTGACACTTGTTAGGCTATAAGAAAGGATGAATTGCGTGGGCCAGGCGGGGATACAGTAACTGTGCAGGCAATGGATAATGGACCAAGCATAATTTCACTTTTTTTGTCGTGACCTGAGCAAGATGAGGCTGATTTTGAAAAGTTACCCCTGCTTTGTCCTAACCACAGTTTGAAAGCAGTGTTTGTCAGAGACAGTAGGTGATAGGTGGACCTGCCAATCCATAAATCCCTCCAGTCTATTTGGGCTCTAGGTGAAACTCTGAGGAGCAGCGAGGAAGCTGAGGCAGAAAAGTTTCCTAAAAGAAATTATAGTTCTCCACCCACCTATGGTGCAGGTAAAAAGGGTAAATGCTTCCAGGGAAGAAGAATGTAATTGATGACAAAAGCACCCACTGTAGGTTTCAACCCCTCCAATGTTACAATTCAGACATTTTTCCTTGGGAAGGTTAAGTGTGACCCTAGCAAAATTAATTCACATTTCCTGAGCCTGGTTCTAAATGGTAATTTTTCTGGTTCCCAAGCCAGATTTTTGGATCTAAGAATTCTTTAATAAAATTCCTATTTAATGGAAACAAATGAAGCATCGTCACTGTACTGCAAGAGCCAAGCCTAGTATTTTGCAGCACTTCCTTTGTAACACTACTCATCACCTCAGTTGTGCCGTTCCTCCCGGAGCCTGGTAGAATGCTGTAATATGCAGCGGAGTAACCCTGGTGTTGAATTCATATGGTTCATTTTTTTCTTTAAACACAATGCTGACTATATTTTAAAGTGACTGACTGAAGGAGCTTCAAGTTTAGTCAGTTTTCTGACAGGTTGCAAAGTCAGCAGCTCTGGCAAGAAAATCATTTTTATTTGTCCTTGGAGATGTGTTTTACCCAGCAAGGTTAAAGAGAAGGACAAAAATGAACAGAAAAACAGATGAAGAGCTACAGAAAACCAGAGGCTGTTTTTTCAACATCTCGGATGTGGTAATGAGCCTGCACTCTTTTCCCAGCTACCAGTGACTTTTCCTATTTTTTTCCCTTTTATTTCTAATTTCTTCTGGAAGTTTTTGCTTCCTGGCACCCATTTCTCTGTGGCATAAGTGGTTTCCAGCATAGTTAAAAGAATGCATGTTCTATTTTACTTTCTTTGCTGTGGTCAGCTCCTTTTCATCTCATAAGATCCTGTAACAACTATACAAAACTCTTCATATAGTAACTCCCAACTGAAATGCAGCTGCCTCTGCGGTGGAACACTGAAATATGTACAAGTGAAGTGCAGAGCGCAGGATGTAAAGGATACCAGATATGTCTGGAATGCCTGGGAATTTGTACTTTCTTCCCTCTGCTTTCATTACCCCCATTTATTAGGACTTCTTTTCTCCCAAACCCACACTCACTTGCTTCCTCTCCACTACCCTTCTCCCTCTTGAAGAGCAGACATTGAGTCAAACCTTTGAATGATAGGTTTGGTTTTTGCTTTCTTGCAGGAAATATTTCATCAAAATTGGGACTTCTCCATGGGAACAATTTTTTTTAAAATGAAATTTTGTTTCAGCCGCTGTTGAGGTCCCATTTGGACTCTGCTGAGTAGATACAGATGGAGAATGTTTGTTTGTTTCATAAGAATGATCATGACTGATACCACATTAAGAAGTTAAAAAGGAAGAACAATTTTTTTATAAAGAATAATTTCAGGTCAGTGAAAGCCAAAAGACTAGCATGTCACTTTGCAAATTATTTCTAAAATATGCCTTCATCCTGTTTCGTACTGAAGGTAAACTGAAGCACTGGAGACTTCATCTGCAAGTAATGCTACATTTTCAAAAGGCCTAAGAATGCTGAAGCAGTTACCAACTATTAATTTTGTATATCTATCTGGGCTTTGTTTGCCTGGATGTCTTACAAAGTTGTCCGGGTTTCAGCAAACTGATTTTGTGTGCACTTGTGCAAAGCCTGCTGTGTACCAAGTTTAGTGTGACCTGGCTTAAATCAGTAATAGCTAAAGCAGGTGCACTTGCCACAGCAAAATGCATTGTTCTTTGTCTTGTTCTTGTGCTGTGGGAGCCAGCTCCTGCAGCCCCCTGTAAGCTGCACCTCAAGAATCAAACTGGATCTCCTACAGGAGAGATTGG
Source organism: Mohoua ochrocephala (assembly GCA_013398855.1). NCBI lineage: Eukaryota > Metazoa > Chordata > Aves > Passeriformes > Acanthizidae > Mohoua > Mohoua ochrocephala. Next base: position 358,660 of record VZTA01018097.1, read on the forward strand.
CTGCTCTCAGCAGAGCTTTAAGTCCCTCACTCCTTCCATGGGGTGTGTTTATTGTGTTCAGCTCCCAACTCAGAACTATAAATACTCCAAAGTTTGCTATTTGGACCAAAATTGCTTCCCTCTGCATCTCCTCTGGGCACTGCTCTTGCCTAATTCTGCAGTTTCCTCCCTGCTACGGGTCACCATATCACATCTCCCTTCCTTCCCTTCATGGCTCGGCAGCAGTGATCAGTTTTGGGTTTGCTTTTTTCCCCTGCAGTTGTGCTGTCTTAGTGATGAACACTGTTGGAAGCTGCTGCAGAGCAAGGTTTGGATCCATATGTTTCAGCTCAGTAGCTGAGCCAGTTGTAAGAAAGCACGATCTCCCTGCAGTTACAGCGCATCCATAGCTCCAACACTGCAGAGTGAAAAACATTCATCAAACTGTCTTCTGCTGTTCCAGGTGCTAAGAAGAGAGGCCAATGTAGCTGGCATGTATCAGCCCAGGAGGTGATTCATGGTCCTGCCTACTTCCTTTGCTTCTGCCTTCTCACCATTTTGCTCCTTACTTTCTAGTGAGGAGAGGAGATGTTGCAGGGCTTTCTCAGCAGAAGAGGGTAATTTTTTTGATAATTTGGCTCTGAAGCAAAGGCCTAATTCTCCCTCTCTGTTCTTGACCATTCTCTCCTTCTTGTACACAATAATTAGATTTAAAAAAACCAGACAGAATCCCGTACCCCTTGCCTCTGGATCCAGACTCAGCTGGTTCCTTTACTTTTCATTAGAGATTTTGAATTTGATAAAAATCAAGAACTCCTCCAGACTCCACGCTTGAAGCAAGCAGCATTTCAGGCCAGTAAAATCAGGACATAGCTTTCCCTTGATTTCAGAGGAGGGCAGTGGCAGAGCAGATTCTAGCTCTAAGATCTTTTGGTCAGCCTCCATTCACAGTCCCCAGCCAGGCACTGGGGATTCAGATGCAGGAACCTGGCCAGACGACATAACCACATCCCCTGGCTCTGGCTTTACAGGGAGCACTTTATGAGCACTAGGCAGAACTGAGCTTCGCACCTGGGTAGATGCTGCTGCTCTGCAGCCCTACAGAGCTCTGTGCCTTTGCAGTAACAGGCCTGGCCATTCAAACACCATCTGGGACTAGCCAGACAGTTCTTACTGCAGGACAGGGGTGAGGGCAGCATCACCAGACGTCAGTTCTCAGCCTCCCAAGCATCTGTAAAACATGCAGAACTAAGCTCTGGGTTTCTAGCCTTGTCACCAGAGGCTCTCGCTACCCTCATCTCACTGGGCAGCAGCCTCCTGCCAAGTCCAGCTGGTCCCCTTGCCACAACAGCAGCCAAAGGCCAGCCAGAGAAGATTGCACAACCAGGCCTTGATCTGTATTTTCCACTGCTCAGCCAGAAAACCCCTCCTTTTTTCCAGCACAGCTGTTTTCCATCTCTGCTCAGGAAACATGCCCTGTTTTTGATTCCTGGTCTTGCTTTATGAAGCAATCATGGGCAGGCTGTCTGGGTGGAATGGGTCACGAAGTGGTGGTGGGATAACTCTGGATTCTGAACGCCAACACAGAACAAAGGGGAGCTTTGCCAAGGCTCAGGTGAGCCTGGGGTCAGCACACAGACAGGCTACTGACGTAAGCACGAACGCAGGGTTTTTTCTCTGGGCTGTGGTGTTTGAAATCCCCCCTCCCTTTTCCTCTCCTGCCTGCTTGCCACAGCCTTTTCCTGGTTAGACCCATATTTCAGTAACAACGCTGGGTGTATGGGTGATGGTGTCACTGTTTTGCTACATCTTACTCACTCCAAACTCCTAGACCAAGGTGGCTGTTGTTCGTAAACCGCCAGCCTTGTACAGCTCGGTTAACAAGCTGCCAGTTTGTCCCCTTCTAGGCATTTTGGGTGACAGTATCACAACACGCAGCTGCAGCTTGGTAATGGTAGCCCTGCTGTTAAAGACACTTTAGCCCACGGTGCACACAGAGGGCGGTGGGGTGGCAGACAGTGGCTGGAAACCCAGGATGAAGTGCAGACCCGGATGTGGTCCACTCAGGAACACCAGCAGCCAGAAACACCCTGGCATTGCACTTCTTGGCTCTCTCCCCAAAACACTGGAAATTAGCCAGCTCCCTGGCCGTATCAACCTGGAAATTAGCTAGCTTCCTCAAGGGTTAAGGCATTAATGTTAACACCATCTATATTAACTAAAAATAATATGTGTGCAAAAACATCTGAGTTACAGCTGTTACAGGAGTCCTACCTTGCCTTTTCTGAGTCTTTCACATGTGAAGTGTGGTTCTGTAGAGCAAAGGCCTGTAAAATGTCTTTTAGGCTGGAAGAGGTAGAAGGCAAAGTTACAATGGACTGACTCGGAGCTCACACAGAGGTGCTTCAGAACAGGTTTTGTGATCACCAAGGGCAGAACAAATGATGGAGGAGGCTGATCACTTTTTCTTTTTTTAATTTATTTTTTCCGTGAAGGGTTGAGCTACCAACCAGCTGGGCACTGCCATCGAACTGCCTGTCTGTGCCTCTAGGTAGAGGAAACACAGAAAAAGAGAAGGGAAGCAGAGTTCCGCCTCTGTTTCTTTTCTAAATTTACATTGATCAGTTCCTGGCCACTGTCACTGGTTTAAGAGTGTCCACACAAAGGACTTAGTGCCATAAGAGGAAGGGTTCAAAAATCACAGAATTGAATCCTTGCTGCCATCACACCAGCCACAGCCTGCAGGAGCAGCAGCAGTTGACGTGGGCAGCAACTCAGGAATCTTCTGCTATAGCTACTTCTTTGCTTTTCAGTGGGAGTCTTTGTCCCAGGACTGGGGGTACAGTGGGAACTGGAGGAGGGGAAGGAAAGCAAGCAGGCTCAGAGATCTCTAGCATTGCATTGCAAACCCACCAGCTGCCTCTTCCAGTCTCAGGACTCACACAAGACCACGCAACAGCCGTTTAGGATGTGCACGAACGCGGGCAGGAGGGAGAGATGTCAGCCCTCGGTGTAAGCTCTGCCCTAGCCGGGCTGCACGGCATTGCTGGCAGTGGTGAGGTGTGTATCTGCCAGGGCTTTTGTCACACGCTCACAGTGCACTCTACCCCTCCTGACAAGGGGTGTGAGGTTCCTCCTGTCCTTTGCTGTATATGTGTACACACGACACAGTCTGTGAGCGCCTTGTCCTGCGTCCTCCCTTTGAAAGCAAAGGTCAAAGGGATCTCCATTATTTTAAAGAGTACTTAGCTTAAACTTCTGAGCTCCTTACAAGATGGGTACCTTTCAAACCTCCTGACCACTGTGAATGCTTTCTACAGAGGCATATTGACTTCCCTTGAGTCAGCTGGAGTGCCCAGCTGCTCTCATTACACTTTTGCCCTGCACAGTACTGTTCTCCAAGCTGGCAAACTACAGAAGACCTCTGACTACAAAGTCCAGACTGGTTCCTGGTCCATGGCAAAATGGTAATACAAGTAAAACAACAATTTCCAGATAGAAAGGCAGCCCAATAGTGGCTTATGCAGTCTGTGGGTCACATCATCCCAGCAGCATGGCCCTTTCACACCCCTAGGAACCAGTGAAGCAACATTCTTGAGCGACAAAGGGAAGCATGACACAGTGGCACATAAAATGAACTTGTTAAACTTCTTCCACTACCATATTCTTTCTGCTGGGCTCTGATTTAACCTTATCTCCAATGGTAATTGTCTTTACCTTCATCCCCATTCATTTTTACAGTGTCATTTTCTTTTGCATGAAGCACAATGAAGGAAGCTTAGGGAAAAGAAAGACTTGCTTTGTTTTGATGCCAAAGCTAAATGTTTTTCTTTTTTTCCCTTTTCAGTTTTTCTAGTCTAAACAAGAGATGACATACCTTTTGAAAAGCAGCTTTCCCGAGGTGGCTTGTGCCCTGAAAACATATACAACTGGAAGTTCCAGTGCTCCAGAGAAGCTGTAGAAGATCAGCCTGTAGATGTTTTTACTGCCCTTGCGTAGCTAGAAGAAGGGCTGGATTCCATGCTCTACGGCTTCAGTCTTCCCTAGAAATGGCAATACATGAAAGCATCAGCATCTTGAACAGCCTTCCTCGACATCCCAGTAGAGTTGACTCTACTGAGATATTCACAGAAAGGTGATGCTTTGACAACCTGATCTCAAATCACACAGTACAGCAGTAAGGGTAAGAGATCTCTTAATACTGCAAAAACTACAAAGCAAAGCACAAAGCTTCTCCAATCCTTCTGAACAAACATTTATTTCTAAAAGTTTCTGTAGTGGCTGGTTCTACCTGCCTCATTAAGCCTGGAGAAAGGACAGAATTAAAGTGCATTTCTTTTATATGAAGCAAAACAAGGCACTGTCAGCTGCTGGAGAGCACTAAGTTCTTCAGACAGCCTCGAGGTGCTTGAAGGGAGGGTCTGTGAACACATCCAAAAATGTTTGTGAGCAAACTATGAAGCCTGTTACAAAACTAGGGGTTTAAGTTGTGCTGCCCTTCAAAGAAGGCCTCTTCTGAGCAAAATTAAGTAGCGTCTAAACCATGACTGCCTGTGTCACTTTAAGCTGATGGAGTCAAACATGGGAGTGAAACCATGCAGTGGGAGGGAGCCTTTGATCATTCATTTAGCCTATTGTTCCTTGGTACCTGCTACAGCCAAAGCACTCCATCAGGCAGCCAAGGGGATGGCTGTTCTAGAAGTGTGCACAGCAATAAGGAGAGTTAGCAAAGCTATGTCAGGTCGCTCTAGTCCTTATCCAATGGAGTTCTGAAAATCTCCAAAGATGGGGCTTTCATACACTTCCCAGCCTACCTGTTCCAGTGCTTAAGCCACTCCAGTGTGAAGTCCTTTTCTGTAGGTTGAGGAGTTTGCCTAAAATGCCACCATTACACTTTCCTCCCTAACCTGATGTGTGGAGGCTCCAGGCCATCAGGAGAATCTCACAGTCACAGCTCTACAAAGGGAGTCCACAACGCAGTTATGCATAGGCACGCAGGCTGGAGGGGCCCTGGGGTCTGGAGACAACAAAAGGCAGCGGAACTGGCTGGGCCTGGCCTTTGTCTCTCAAGGCCTGTGCCCAGTGTGCTGCCAACCATGTGTGCCGTGCACATTAGATCATGGTCTGAAAAAGCCTTCCCTCTAGAGGTATCCTGGTCTCTGCTGCTATGCAGCCAACCACCTCTTCCTCTTTAGCTTTGTGAGCCTGGAACTGTGAACGAGCCCCATGTAAGAGCTGCTAGGAGCAGTCGTCCTCTTGTTCAGGTCTCCAGCTTGTTATGGCGTGGCTTTGTGCAGTGCTGAAGGCAGAAGCAGGGCACAGATGCTGAGCAGCAGGTGTGGTATGGCACAGAGTGGGAGAGGGCCCGAGGAGACTCATAATGCTGAAAGCAAGGGTTGCTCCTCTTTGCCTCTTGGGCAAACTGAGTCTTAATGACTTCATTAAGACTTTTACAATTTAAGGTACAGGGAAATCCATATTTAGAAAGCGGCAACAGGAAGAATTCAGCTAATGCCATCATAGCTGCATCTACTCTACCTTAAAGAGTACAGGGGGCCTTGCTTTCCTCTGACAAAAGGGTTAGGGACTGGACTTGTATTAAGTTTATTCTCCTGGCTTTGAAAGGCTTAGTTATAGTAGGGCTGAGAGCCAAATGCAACTCTGTCTTGAGCTGTTCCTTCTCCTCCCCCACTAAAGAAAGATCTTTAAGCTCTGGACCCTCATCTCTACCCAAAATGACTGCCCTGATTTATTTTATGCTTTTTTGTTGTTTCCTTTTAAATCACTCCTAAGCTAAGCTTTTGTTTGCCAAGTTTTCAGCCTGGAGCAAATTTTTGCAGTTGAATTATAACCTCCTCTGCTTCCATTTGAAAAAGAGGTGTTTTTCTGGATATGCTGCTGTCCCACCCATTACTCACCTGGCTGCTGGGAGGCAGGGGAGATGGCAATCTTCTTAAATACCAGCATCTGAAAGTTCAGTGTCACAGGCATGGGCACACATCTGGTTAAATCATTTCCCTCATATCTTGGCTCAAAATCCTTGGCTGAGACATCTCATAGCAGTAGATGTGTCCAGGGAGCTGAGAGGGAGGGAACAAAGGACACAGAGTGGTTAGGTTTCTCAGAAAGGGAATGGCTGTGGGCTGGAATATAAAGAAATGCCAGGACCGGAGAGTCTGCTCTCTCAGCACGTTACAGGGTTTGGCTCTCCCGGGCAGTGTGATGCTCACCCACACTTGAGAAGGCTCCTCTAAAGCAGAGGCTCCAGAAAGCAGGAGACTGCTGAGGCCAGTGCCTTCCTCTGAAGGGGCAAATGAGAGATGGTCTGAAAAAGTGCTGTGACCTGGAGGCTGAGGGAGACTTGGAAACTTCTTTTCCTCAGGGATTTTGGTTTCCCAACTTAGAACTCAGTGAAAGCCTGAAAATCCCTGCTCATCTGCTAGTGAATTGCCAAAGCTGATTCTGAAGCCAGGAAGGTTCTGGAGAAGATGTTTTAAAGCAAGAGACTTCATCTCCCCAACTGCCTGCTTTACCAGTGGGATACCATTCCCTCTTGCTTACTCAGGGCATGCCTAAAAATGTTATCTGTAGTCTGGGACTGGGTGTGGGAGGGTGCAAATAAGAAGGGAATAAGACATATTTGGTGGGGAATTCCCTATCACATTCCTAAGGGATGTGTCAGATCAGGATTTAAAGTCTTTCACTGGATTAGAAAGGTTTCTTGTACAGAAATTGATGCCCAAATTATTATGCATTATGACGTTTTATTATTTTTATCAGCTTATTACCCCTCCCTTCACAAGATCAGTTAACAAGCAGTGGTTGCCTCTCTCACTCCAGGGAGACTGCCTGCCTTTCCACCACACCCCCTCTCCTAAGGAATTGCTCCATGTTAGGAGCCACTATAGAGTGCAATGACATTTTTACACATGCTGACGTTGGCAGCAGGTTATATGATTGCAGGGCACAGGTCTTCTAGACAGGCTATTGACAAGGATGAAGAATAACCACAAGTAGAATAACAACAAAAAGGCCAATTCTGGTATTGAGCTTCCCTGCAAAGGGCAGGGCTGGACCCAGGACTAACTCTGAACTTGGTGACATCACCAGATGTGAAAACCCACAAAAGATGCTGCATCTTACACTCTGAGACAGTTCAAGGGTGAGAAACCCACAGGGTAAAATGAATTTCTCCTGCTTTTTTAGAGTTAGAAACTAGAGAGGGGGACGGTAAGAGGAACCTCTTCCTGCAGGCAAGCTCTCTGCTGCATGTGAACTCCCACTGTTCAGGGAGTCACAGAAGCTGAGGACAGAAAGGGACTTTCTGGTCTATCCATCTGCTTGCCCCGAGGCAGGTCAGCTCAGTCTGCCATCCTTGACTGAAATTTTTATACTGCGTTTTAAATATTTCCTTCAAAGACGCCACAGCCACCTTTGCACTTTATTCCTGGGCTTCATTAGATTTACTGCTATAAAGGATTTTTTTCCCAATGCCCTGCTGTAGTTAAAAACTTTGAAATTTTGTCCTATATGCCCTGGATATGGAGAACAAATTATACCCATTCTCCTTGTATTATCTGTATTGTCTCTCCAGCCCTTTACTACTTCATGATGTTATCACATTTCTCCTTCATTCTTCTTGTGGAAGAGCCTCGGGCTCTCTCAGCTCTCCCCTTCTAAACCTCCTAGACGCTCTTCTCATACCTTCAGGCAAATGCCAAGCTTGCCATGTGAGAGAGAATGGCACAGCCTGATACTTTGGGGGCAGGGGCTGAAGTGTAGCTACATGCAAGATCATCTGAAATAACTGAGGACACTTAAAAAATTCTTCTCTCCAGTGACTTTGCTGCAGTACTACAGTTCACCCCTTTCCCCAGCTGAGATTATCAATTCGTCTGCAGGCTATGTTCCACGTGGCCTGGAAAAAAATCCGACTTAAAAATATGAAGCGCTGTTTTCGACTAGGATGTTTCCAGGGATCTGCGAGAACTTCCAAAGCTAGTTTCACCTCCCAAGTCAGCTTATCCCAACTATTCTCTAACAGGTATTTTGCAAGTGTACTTACAGAATCACAGAATGGCTGAGATTGGAGGCAGCTCTGGAAATCATCTAGTCTACCCACCCTTGCTCACGACAGGCTCAACTACAGCGTGTTGAGAACGGTCCAGTTGGGTTTTGGATTATCTCTGAGGATGGAGACTCCACAGCCTCTGTGGCAACCAGTTCCTGTGTTCAAATACCCTTACAGTACAAATCTCTAAGAGTCTGTCTCTGTCCTCTTTATTCCTCTCATCAACTACTTATACACATCAGCTAATCATATCCAACTCCAAAAACCTTTTTGTCTTTTATCTCCTCCGCATGTCTTTTTCCCATTTAATGCCTGCTCTGGTCAGCAAAGCAGATTCCAGTTTTAGAGAGCTGCCAGGGAAACACACAGCAAATGACTCAGGTGTTCCCAAGTATTCACTCCTGTTCTGATCACACCTACGTGACCAAGCCTTGTTGTACTTCCCAGTAATGAAGAAGCAAGGATGCAGGCAGCAGAGGTATCAAAGGCAGCATCAGAAAACAGGGATGAAGAACTGCCCTAACTCATTTTCTGTATCACAATCTTGACATCCATTTAAAAAGACACCCCCTCCCCCCACCATGTCTAGAAGCCTGCAGGGCAACAAATAGTTAAAAGCCGATGTGTAAGGAATCTTGTGATGCCTGCCTGAATCTGCAGGCAGCTTGAGAAGTGCGACTAGCTGACATCTCAACATAAGATAACTAAGAACCACAGTTCTGGAAAGGGTGGGAAAGGGTAAGAGGGCAGCAGCCCAGTATCTTTCCCAAAACACCGTATTTCTTACCCAGCCTCCAAACTACTATTCCAGCTTTTCCAGGGAAGGAGTACCGCAGGGAGAAGATAGACAAGAAAAACTCTGCTCCTCCCTCCACTCTCAGTTGTGTGCCAAGAGCCCAAACCTTGCACTGATTTGGCCTTGCCAGACTTTTCAAGGGAACAATTACACGGATCTCTGCTGTTAGGCCTTTACATTCAAAGTCTGCAACCCTTCAAAGATGTAGGCACTTGCCTGGCTTACACAACTCACATCAACATGATATGAATGAGCTACAGGCAAAGCAGGGCTGGGACACACATCCTTTGCAAGGGTTGTTGGGGAGCAGAAGACAATCACAAACCTCTCCCTCCCCACAAGGTGAAAAGTTTTACAAACCATGGACACTCTGGACTACCCCTTGTCTAAAACCTCATTTTTCCCTGGAATATTTATCTTTCCTACATTTCCCCTCAGTAATAATCTAATCAAGTAGAATTCTTCTGGTATTAATCAGATGAGCAGGGGAGCACTTTGTGGTTAATATTATCAATTGAGGATGTCAGGAAGGCTTTGACAGGATTACCCTTGGAATTTGTCATTTATTAACTAGGCCATTTGCTAAAATGGCATGGCTGGGGCGGGGCTGGTTTTGCTTTGCACATGGGAGATGTCCTGGTTGAGGGTGGGGAAGCTGAGGGTGGTGGAGTTCTGTCTCCATCTGATTCAGAGATCTCAAACAGCTGGCCTGGCAGCCCTGAGATATCTTTCCCCATCTGTGTGTCTTTCTTTGATTTCATAATCTCTTCCCATTACTGGGAAACCATCACAAATCAAGCTGGAGACTGAGCTAGGAGAGCTTGCACCACCACGCGTAGGCTTGTGGTCCTGACCTGGGAGGACGGGAATGAAACCCCGCTGTCACAGGCTGCTCTGCTATGGGAGGCCAGAGAGAAATGCTCCAAGCCCCTAGCCCAGGGCACCAGGAAGGAGAAGCCAGGTTTAGGAAGAGAGGCATATCAGACTTGCAGAAGCAGCTGGGATACAAAGTAGGCACACGCAAAAAAGTTTAGGCAAGCGAGGAAAACAAAACAAAGAATTTGTTAAAAAATTTGTTTTCTCTCCTTGAAATTTAGTGCTGCTGTTTGCCCAGAGGAGACAGATGGAGACCCACGGTCAGGTAATGGAAGAATACAGGCAAACACTAAAGAGGAAGCAATTTTAAAATACAGCTGCAACATCCTTCCCCTCCAAGCAGGCTTCTATCCCAGATTCCAGAGGTTCTAGGCATCATTTGCTGTGTGCTCCAGGCAACTGTACATGGCCTATTGCTGGAGGGAACTTTTGCAAACTTCAGTCTCAAAGATCACTGCACCAGAAGAGAGACACAGGCACCCAGCTCTAGAAGTCACTGGGCCATGATGCAAAGGGCCAAAGAGAGAAGAAAACTCCCCTGCTATAGCATATGGTATGTCTTTATTCATTCCTCATTCAGGCAGGAACAGGGAAATATAATAAGACCTCTATTCAGGGCCATCTTTCTTGGTAGTACACCTCAGGAAAGACAGCAGGGACTCCCTCTGACTGCTATCCCACGTGATGGCAGAAAAGGGGTCTCTAATCCTCAGGGGCAATTGGAACACAAAGCTCCAGAGCAGAGATTCTGGGAAGAGGACAACAGGAGCTTCTCCGGACAGACATGAGTCAGTACCTGAGAAGTGTAAGGTGAGTGTAGCCCAGACAGGGGCCAGGCTTGAAAACTGCCTCTAAATAGCATCTCCTGCTACCCTCTCTAGAGACAAAACCTGTGGCTGGATGGAAGCAGCCCAATGGTGTGGCCCAGCAGGGCAATTTTTAGATTCGTATAAACCCCAGAATCACAAAGGCATTGATTTAGAGCTTGCAGCAGCTCCCGGAGTTTGTGCACAGTAGTGCCTGTTACTGCATCCAGGCACCCCACAGCACTTGTTTGTCATGACTCAGTGGAGTAACTGGACTCAGCAAGGAGCAGAACTGGACCCCCAACGGAGCATTTACAGATTGTTCTTTTAAACAGAGCTTTGAATACAGAAAGGCAAAAACCAGCATTCGTTTCTAAATTCTGTCCTTCCTGGTCAGCTAAAGAAAGAATTAGCACTAGAATCCAAATTGCTGCAGGAACAAAAGCACATCCAATCCATGCAGTCACCTCTGCTTTGATGCACACGGAGAACGAATTTATGTAATTTCATTCATTCTCCCTTGAAATGTGGCACTTATACATAGAAAGGCCTGAAAAAGGAGGGTCTTGAAATCACCGTACAATTTGTAATTTATAAATTTCCTAGATCATAAACCAAGATCCTGAGTTAGCCCTTTACCATTCATTCAGCACAAATAGAATTATCTGAAAATTCAACAGCTACTCTGTAACTTCTCACATTGCCTATGGAAAAACTATCTACTTATGTCTCAAAGTGCAGGTGTGAAATTCCTACTTCTCAATTTGTTCCAGCAATTGCTCTGACGAGGGAACATCCCAGAAAACGTATTTCTTCACCAGGTACTTTGCAAAAGTCTGGCTCTGAACCCAAATTCCCAATACCAAAGTAATCTTCTTCACTTTAAGCAGATCACTTAGTCTTCATTTAGAAAGGTTATGGGTTCTCCTTGAGACAGTTTGCTTCAAAGAGGTCCACCCAAAAGATAAACGAAAAGCCAAAAAAATGTCAACAAAAAATAGAGACTGTACCTAGCAAAACTGCTGCTGATATTCAGGAGCAGAAACCACATGCCTCTTGCCTGAACAATTTCCAAACCATAAATGATGTTTAATGTGGAAAAAGTCATAAATGTACAAAAGTTACTTCTAAAACCAAAAACACAGAGTTTCTTACTTATGGCTTTGATGAATGAAGTGTTTTGTATTCTGGCGTCATGCTTGGCACTCTAAAGAGCCTTTCTGCTGGGTGGAAATTAATGGCACTGCATGTTGGCATGTCCACTGGCTTTGCAGCAGACTGGAGAGTGCCCTTCAGGATCCTAACACAGGCTGTCTCTGTCGACTGCTTAGCAGCAAGGTGGAACACGTTCTCCTTCCACCAGTCGTATATCACAAAAAAGGGTTAAATAATACTAAAAAGACTTCAAATGGTGCTGTGCATTATGTTCTTTTGTGCTGCCGGCTCCTACCTGTCTTTCAGCTACTGTCCAATTCAGGAGGAAACAATGTGTGAATAAATCACGCACAAACCAGAAGCAGCTCACACAAAGCAAAGCAGATTAAGGTATTTCAAAGGACACAGGAGTTAAGGAAACAGTGCTTTAGTCTCCTGTCTGTTACCGTTGATTTGCAGACATTTCCAAGTGTGTTCCGAAACTATATTTAAAATTAAGCTTTTAAAGTAAACACTTTCCACCGGGTGCCAAGATTGCTTTAATGCCAAAACAGAAAGCTCTGTCTGACACATGCATCATTTTCCAAGCCGGAAATATAACAAAGCATTTAATACAACAGACATCATTTGATAGTCTCAACTCAGACGCCCACTTGGCAGTGGCAGTAACCAGTCTTCCATCAACTGCATCCAAAAATGATGCTTGCCTAACTTGTTATCATGCAAAACATTAATGGGAGTATCTTCCTCTTTTGAAGTCCATTGGAAATGGAAACATCGGCTGAAACTGCCTGGTACACAACCATGCAGAACATCTGAGAACCGCCCTTCCGAGGTGGAAGCAGACAGAAAAACATTGGGAAGCAGAGCTTCCCAGCCTTTTCTGCACTGTGAGTCACATCATGGACACACAGTGCCAGGGGATGGCTGTGGGAGCCATGGGGAACACAGGGAAGCAAAGCTAGGAACTATTTTATGGAAGTGGCATGCTGGAAGAAGTCGGCAAGCCTGTAGCTGCCCGGTCAGCTCTCCAGAGGCAGCTGGTGGCTGGTCAGCACACGCTGTTCTGAAAGCTATCTGCTTTCTTTTTTCCCCTATCACTGGTTACTTTTTGCATTATGCAATCCCAAACTTTTGTACAAAGATCTTTTCTCTTCCTGGATCAGTGAGTGGCATGGGTTCTTCGCTTCTACACCTAGTATGAAACAGAGCCATTTTAACTCCTTCACTTCTAAAAATGCACATTTTTGGTTATAAACACATGTATGACACCAGATCCTCAGGATAAACACCACTTGATTCATAGTTTTCCTAGGCTTAAGTGGTCTGTTGAAAGAAAATCACAGCTGAAAATATGTGAAAATATAAAAAAAAACCCAAAAAACCAAACCAATCACTATATGATTTCTTTAAAGACACTTGGTGATGATCTGTAGCCTTGCCCCTACACAGAGAAAAGGCACATTACCTACCAATGGATCTTTGTGAGCAGGTCCTGGTAGTTGTTTTCATCATTTCTAAAAACCAGTGACTCAGTTTTCCTTTTCTCCTCCCGCACCTCACTGAGTGAATTAAACAGGCTGTCGGTGGCTCAAGGCCAAGTCCAGCCCTCTCTCTCTGACAGCACACTTTAATTTTGCTGTTCCAGCACTTCTTGTGGGACAGGTGCCCAGTAAGTGCTTTAGAAACCAGTGTTTACTATTCACGAGAGGAAGAATTTCAGGAAAAATACTATCGTAACATCCACGACAGGGGTTTTTTATATCCCTCTTGTTAAAGTCATGCACTTTTCAGCACATGGCGCCCTTCTGAAATGCATCTCTTTTGGGGTCCAACCCATTCTAGGGTTGCGGTTTTCTCTGCACCCAGAGTGAACGTTCCCTCAGGTCTGGTAGCACCCAGATCCGTGGCAATGTTCTCCCTGGGAAGCAGTGACTAACAGGCTCCTTAGAAACAAGCTGTCAGTTCTAAAGGATGTCAGAGGAAATATATTCCTGAACTAACCCACTGTAGCATACCTGGTCTTTCCTTAAGGCTGCAACTGAAAAGACCCAAATCCTTTGTGTCTCAGCAGACCCTTAATTCCTGAACAAGCAACAAAGTTCAGTGTCCCTGCTAACAGCTCATTAAGTTCTCTCTCTCTTTTTCGCTGTCAGTGTATTTTGCTATTTGACTTCTAACAAGTTTTCTCTTCAACATAAGCAACTCCTACATCACCTTAGAGCTGGTGCAGCTGGGTCAGAGCCTGTACACACAGTGACACGTCATGCAGCCGATGCAGAGGGAATTAGCTTGAGTTCCACGGGACTGATGAGGCATTTTTCAGCATTTTCAGTTTTGTTCTACCTTCTTGCTCATTACTGAATGCTGCTCCTGCTTCTTATCCATTTGCGATGTGCCCGTGTCTTTAGTGCTTCTGTACAGCCCTCAGCAATCTAGACGTTGCTCCCAATCTCCAACCTGAGGCTTGCTGGAAATTATCTTTTCTGGTTTTCCTACGCTTTTCCCAAAAGACTGAGGCACATTTTCCTCTTTGCTTTTTCTCAGCTATCGTATGTGTTTTCCTCAAACCTTTTCAAAACTTGCCACCATAACAGTCCAACACGCAATGCAGCAACAATCTCTGAGCAGTCATTCCTGGAGCTGCTATGGAAACACAAGAATTGCTGAAAAAGAGTTTTCTGGCAACTCGTGGCTCCTCACCTGCAGCCTGGGGCACACCACCTGAAGCTGCTATCATAATACCTTGTCTCCTATCTCATTAGGGCAGAAGGTAAATTGCATTTCTTTATTCCTCAGCATGGATCACAGAAGTACCCTGAATAAATTCCATCTTTTTTTTTAATATGATAATTTTATTTGGAGACTGCTTCCAAACTTGGTTCAAAAAATGCTTTGGAATGAAGAATATAGTAGTACCTTATTCAAATGGATAAAGATCCTCACCACTGTAATGCTGCACCCCTTTTCTTTAAAAGCTGCTTTTAACCACTGAATAGTAACATTTTTTTTTTTCCCCTCGTTGGACAATTCCATGATCAAAACTGCACTCACTAAACATGTACCAAGAGACTACGAAAAGACCTCCCTTATTTTCAGTAAATTAAACATTGTTAGATGGAGTATTAAGATTGAGTCTGAGTTATCAAATGCAGAAGCCTCTAGCTCCAAACACATAGATCAAGGGACAAAAGCTATTGGTACAGCTTTGAGTCAATGGAAACACTGGCGTTATTTCTACCAGCACTGGTGAGAGCACAGACAGGTTATAATGCAACAGACATTCCTGAACCCCAAATTTCTTGAAAGAAGGAAATGGTCCTTAGACCAGGCTTGAAGTTTTCTAGTGAAGAGACACAAAAGTTTGTCCTGCTGCCACACAGACTTTGTTTGGTGACTAAGTATGCCTGAGTATCTTGTTAACATGCCCTACAATCTTGAAAGCTGACCCTTTGCAATAAGAAGTGTGACAAAGAAACAAGCTCTTGAATGGGGAAAAAAAAAGCTGTATGCCCCAAGCACTGTAACCTGAATAAGGGGCTTTCTGAAGGAACAAAGCTGCTTGTACACAGGTGCCTGCTCCTTGAGTCAGCGGGTAAAGTGCAAGCCAGCAACACTGCTGGGAATTGGGCAGCCCAGGAGCTTGAAGCAAAGAGGCTGGTCTGCTTTGCCTCTCGATGTCACAACAGTTCCTGAAAATTTCAGAGTTCCAGGAGAGCTGCCCGACTTCCTCTGAGCCGCTGCCTCCAAGCTGCATTCGCAACACTGGCGGCCAGTGTATTTCAGGAATGCAAAAAACTGGCACAGTGAGGTCTATGATTCAGCCAAGATGATGTGTTGGGACATGACTGAAGTTAATTAAAAGGAGCTTAAGACAGACAGACAAAAAAAAAGAGTTTGCAAGACTTCTTAAAGAGCCAATTAATTATTATTTGTGGTTGCACACGCCAGCTGGGCCACAACATGGAATCTCCCCAGCCCTTACCACTCACCTCAGAGTCTTTATACAATGCCAAAGAAAACCCACATGCAGGTCAGCCTTTGGGAGCTCTGGGCCAAACTCCCTCCACTAGAGCTGAGTAGAACTTTACAATCAGCAGAGAAGTCTCATTTACACCCATAGATACATGCTTGTTCTAAGTAGTGGACACAGAGCAAGAAATGAATGATGTCTTGGTTGATACATAAAAAAAGCACGGGCTCTGCAGAGCAGGATGACCCAGTGACAATTGTCTTTGTAAGCATGGACCGGAAAAGGAAGGACTGGCTCCACCTGGAGCCAGGGTGGGGGAAGAGAGAATCAATGAGAATAATTTCAGCCTCTCTGCAGCATGATAGTGACCATTTTCACAGCTGCACAAGGTACCCACACTTAAAGAAGCATAGTTTCCCTGAACGCACTTCCAGACTAGTTTCCTGTAAGAAATTCATTGCCTCCTTAGCAATTCCCTAAGACTCTTAAATTCCTTGAAATTCCCAAAGACTAAATTCCAAGTCCCAAGTCTGTGGACCTAAACCCTTCATTACCTTCCTGAGGACAGCAAAGCAATGCTCACATGTGTGAGCAACCTCCTCGCTTTCAGTTCTTCTGTACATTCAGCCAGCACTGTCCCAGAGGCACAGCTGAGCAAAGACAGGAGTGGGCCTTGCCCAGCCTTGGGAACTCAGAGCCACATCACTGCACAAAGACAGAGCAGTCAGAGCCACCCACGGGCTGAGCACGCTACCCGTGCCTACTAAAACCTGCTCAAGAGGACAGACCCTACTAAGGTCTGTCAGTAGCTGACATGTGTGCGTAGCAGGAGGCTACAGATTTTAACAGGGGACTTTTTCCTTTGTCTCCCCGTCATTTCAGTGGCTGAGGGCGCCTGCAGTTTCCAAGGCTGCCGTGTGCGTGTGACTGGCACGGCCGGGCTGCTCCCGCGGCAGGGCCAGGAGCCTCCCAGCGCTGCAGGCCCCACACCTGCTCGCACAGCCCTACCTGCACGTAGACCTTGGCAGCCCCTGTGGCATTTGCTGGGGTGGGGGTGGGAAGACCATGGTGTCATTTACACACAGGTTGAGCAAACCAGGTGCAATCAGTTTGGGTTTGGCTGAAGAATCCTCCACCCTTCTCCAGCTATTTAACCCCTGCAGTGCCAAACCTTGATGCATGCCCAGGGCAATGACAGGGCTGGTCTGCAAAGGAGGCATCTGTAGATCAGTCATCATTCTCATATTGCCAAAGGCAACGCAGGAGGGACAGGTCATATTAAAAGAAAGATAGCCAGCCCTCCAGCTACTGTAACTCTTAAAGTTATTTTAATCAAAGCAATGAATATACACAGTAAACATAAACCAAATTGTCATCTGAAAATGGTTTTGTTGTCCTGTCACCTGGCCTTGGACAAGCTAAAATGATGCTTGAGAACCCTTTGAAGAGCACAGCATAGGGACCAATACACTGGAGATGCAATGGGCAAGACGGTGTCAAAGAGACTGCTGGACAAGCCAAGCCTTCAGGACTGGGAAGTGATGCAGCACTGCCAGTGCACCGTCCTGGGACACAGCTGCGTGTTCAGTCCAGGTCTATCCCACGGTAGAGAGACAAGATCCCTGGGATCCATGGTCTGAAAACTGCTTTCTGGAACACCCACCTTTTGCCTTCACACCCACTGAGCTCTCTGGTTTGTGGGGTATACACCTTGCAGCTCTCCGACACAGCAAGATTTGGATATGCAGTTTGTAGGGGGTGGACATTTATCAGTCCCTGAGCTCAGGGGTTCGTAAAGTCAACTAAGGGCTGTTGACTCCCAGTCTGTTTGTTTCTCAAAATTAATTGTGTAATAACAAAGCCTTAATTTCCCTATGGGAAATTGCTGAGTGAAGATCATTCAGTCTGTGAGGGACATGTCTGCAAAAAGGCCGGGAAGAGCAGATTTTATTTGATTTTCTGTTTCCAGTCGTTCTTCTAAACCTTTCACAAAGGGTTGAAGAAACAGGGGAGGGACTTGGGGGGGGAAGTCCCGATTTAAAGTAGCTTAACACCTTGCTGGATCCCTGCCAAATGCAGTTTCAAATTAACAACTCCAAACTAGCAGGAAAAATGCTTCTCTCGACCCCCGGGGGGTCAGTGCAACACCCAAGCACTGGCACAAGGCAGAGCTCAGATTTGACACAAAAAGCCTGGGTTGCTCACCTCTCTCCGGGCTGAAGCCCGGAGAAAGGGGCACTGCTTCCAGGAAGGGACAAAGCCAGCCAACCCCACAACAAAGGCCACTTTTCAGCAGCACATAAAAGGAGGGTCTGGCTCTGCCCCTCCAGCCAGACCCCACCCCTCGCAGCGTGGAGGCCTTGCCCCAGCGCCAGCCAAATCTAATCAAGTCTGACACACAAGACAATACGGACAGACACTTGCCTTAGGCACCCCCCGCCTCTGCTCCTCACCCACGGACCTCCCCCCGACCCACAGGGCGCTTCCTTGCTCGAAGAGCTCAGGCCAGCCCACGGCCCTATCCCTGACCCTGCCGGCCATCACCCCTCCGGTCGGGCAGGCACCACCCCGCAGCCCCAGCGGCCTCCGAGAGGGTGAGGTGAGCTCCCTGCCACCACCTGCCTGGACCTTCGCTGCGCCGATGGAGTAGCTCTGCTCATGTGTGGGCAAAGGCAGCCCCCGGCCCTGCCGTAGTGGGGCACGAGCAGCCACAGCTTGCAGCCACAACTGCAGTTCCCTTTTCCCTAACACCCTCCATACCTCCGTGTACCTGGAGGAGTCTTTGCTCCCCCCAGCCCTTAGAGTTTAAAGCATAGCTGAGTGTTGATTAAAGCACACAGGAACTGGGCCAGATCCTCAACAATGCAAGTGTTCCTTCAGATAGGAGAAAAAACCACAAAGCTTTATAATAGTCCATTTAAGCATTGCTGGGATGATCAAGAAACAGCTGAAGGTAGAAAGCAGGTCAAAGCAGCCAGACCTGTCTCATAATAGCAGGGAAAGCCGAGTATTTCCTAAAATTGCCCCTCCTGCATTATCTACTCCACTCCTCAGGTCAGGACTCAGTATGCTCCAGAGTGGGCGAGAGTCTAGCAAGGAAAGCTGAATAAGCATTGCTTGAAAGGGAGGAGGCAGGAATTCACCAAAGTGAAGAGGAGGAGGAGAGAGCACAGGCTGTTTTTAGAAGTACTGGCACCACCTTAGTCTGCAGTGGCCAGGAAACCGGTTGGAAGCCCCATGACTTGAGCAAGACACCCAGACCTGGGAGCCAGAAGAGGAAGGGACTTGGCAGAAATTCCCCTGCAAAGCGAGGAATCATTTATGCAGCAGAATATTCAGCTTGGCCTCGCTGCAAAGAAACGTTGCCAGATACCTGATCGTGCCACCAGTATATTAGCACTCTACTCCCCTGCTCTAATATAGCCATGAATCTTCTTCATGCACTTCTATCTTCCATTTGATCAGTTTTGCACAGCTTCTCTCTAACCCCAGTCTTCCTGCACTGCCCTGGGGCTGTCACAGCGTTCTCCAAGAGCCACCGGTGTCCCATCCCCCTGGCTCCCAGCTGCCCAGCCTCATTCCTTCCACGCTTGCCCTCTGGGCACTGTTGTCCCACCCCCTCCTTTGAGAGGCTCAGAGCACATGGGAGGGTGAAAACCACCACTCTGGCCTTCCTAGGGTTAAAGACAAAGAGGCCAAGTATGAAAGAGCCAACTCAGGGAAATTTTGGCACCTGCAGGAAGCTGAGATAACCTGGCTGATGCATTGCTAAACCCACTGTTTCAGTTTATCTTTACCCTTCCTCTCTGAACTAGTTGCATGTGGCTCACTCCGTGGTGCAGTGTGGCATAAAGCCCTGGGTAGCCAGAATGTCTGCAGACAGGGGAATATTCTATCACTGCATTTATTTTCTTACTTGCTTGCACCACAAAAGGAGAGTGAAAGACTCAATACTAGGCAGCCGCAGCACCTGATACGGTATCACGATGGAATTAAAATGCACCTTTCCATACTGCAGAAAGTTGTCTGGGTCAAGGGTTGGTGGTGCCAGTGTACACCAATGGGCAAAGTCTGAGAGGTTTATACCCATGCCAGCCAGAACTTCAGAACAGAACAGTGCCACTTCAAATACATACAGACACCTAAAAGCTTCACGGAGCAAGCGATAGCCATGTCCTTGTTTTCTGAACGTGCTTGTCCCTTTTCTAATTTAAAAAAATGAAGCAGAACAGTTTTAACTGTTAGAGACTTTTTCAGGGCACAACTGTACACCAAATAATTTCCCTTTGCCATATTCCATGGAAACAAAAATAACCCTTTTAGAAAGACTATAATCAGCTGGTTAGAATGCATGTATCTCTCTTCCCAACAAACAGAGAAAACATAAATCTACACTTGAGTTGTAGTCCTGTTTTAACATGACATCTACTAAGATTGTCAATTCCAGTGTAGCTATGAAAATCTGTTGCTGGAGGACTAAAATCCTAGCTGAAAGTCTAGAGCTAAAACACAAAACATTTGTTAATGAACAAATGACTGTGTAAAACATACACTAGCATTGACAATTGTATTTTAATTATTCTCTGTGTTGAAAAGAAACATAAATGACCCAAATCCACTCGGTCAGTGCTAAAAAATGAGACAGAAGAAAGGAAAGTTCACTTTGGACCTGCTACTTGCCACACTGGGTTTGAAGTTACACAGAACTGGTTCCAGACCTTCTGTCCAAATATCCTGCTGCAGAGAGGACCCTGCATTCTTTCCCTTTCTGAATAAATGCTTGCACAGGGAAGGCCTCATGCCCACACAGCAAAGTGGGTGACACCAGCAGGTGTGGAGGGAACCACAGAAACAGATTTCTGATCATGGCTAACGGGGATGGCTGATAAGCGTAGAAGTACAAACTTTGTTCTTGGATACTTCAAATTAGAGTAAGTCTGTTCCTTTGGGTCCATGCCTAGTTTTTGCAAGTTAGCTGGATTACCATCCTGCCTTTCTTTCCACATACTCATTCGGGCCATGAGTTTAAGGCTCTCGAAAGGCACCAGATGTTGGGGGGAGGTAGGGTGTATTTGTTTGTTTGAACTCTCCTTGCAAAAACAACAATAAAAGAAGGGAAGAACATTGGATGACTTCAGATTTGCTTTCCAGCAGAGTATGACTAAGTCAGGGAGGCAGCCTGGTAAATACACTCAGTCAGGATTCTGGGGTGGGACAAAAACATACGGAGAAACTCAACAGAAAATAAACAAGAGAGATCGAAGTTTCCAGTCATTAGTAGAGTGAAGAAAACGGAGACCAAACAGGTGATCGGGAGGCAGTTTTTGCAGACACAGCCTGGAAGGGAGGAGAGCCAGGAGTTTAATCTGCAGGCATCTCCAGGCACAGTCTAATACGGACCCAGTGGACTGACAGACTGAAGTAATAGGTGGGAAAAGCAAGGGCAGGAGGCAGACCAGAGAACAAAGCTCACTTGGAGGTGAGCGGTCCAAATGCTGTGCTGGACCCTGTTTTGGTTAGTTGCTGTTGTGTAACTAGAGATTTCACATTGGCTTCCTGGAAGTTTACAGTATTCAGGAATCTCCTCCAGGAAACTTGCTGTGCCTGAATGGAAGAGCACAGTGACCAAGGTGAGCCACAAGCAGTTAGTGGGAGGTGTAACAGAAAAGGTGTGAGGATGAGGAGAGAAAGTATCTAAGAAATACAAATTGATGCTGGTTTGTGGGACAGGGAAAATCTGAAGAGGAAAGGATAACAGACAAAAGGAAGGTCCTAGGAGAGAACACGAGTTCTTTGAACTGAAATTCTGCTTTACTTTAAAACACACACATTGCAACAGAGATGCGCACACGCACACACAAACAAGTCAAATATCCACATGAACACAGTTGGTTCTGGATATCCCTTCTTTCTTTAATTGGTCCCAGGTGAGGCATCAACAATCACATCTGGAAATTTTTATACAAATGGCAGGAAAGCCAATGACTCGGGTCACAAATATTTCACGCTCTCTCTTTGCCAGAAACACGGGACAAATGTGGTTTACATCTGCCTCCCTATAAATACACACACTTGCGAGATTCTCTGCTATGGCAAATACTTGTGCATGTAGAAGCAGAGCTGGTCAGTGTTCCTCCCATCCACCCAACAGAGATTCAGTCGGAACTAAGAAACTGGATGCTGGGTGACACCTGCAGTCCAGGTCAGGTTTACTGTCGGGATAAGGATCAAGAGATGGCAAAGACATCCTTACTGACTGTAGAAGCAAAACACAGAATCAAATTACATGGATGAGCACTTTCAAAAGCTGCTGCAGCCCCTGCCTTCCAGACCCAGACTCTCCATGAGACCATAATGTCAGGCACACCCAGTTTCTGCCTGACATGCAAACTCAGCTTAACTTTCAAAAGCTCACCTTTCAAGAAGAAAAGCCACTGGGTCCTCCCTTAATCCCCTACTCTTCCTGCCTCAGGTGCCAGCTACCGTCTGAGTTTATCCATACGTAGTAAAGAAGAAACTGTAATAGTTTCTTGCCTGTGATGCACCAATTCAAGCAGAGCATTGCCTGACTTAATTAGTTCTACCCAGTGTGCACTGCTGCTGCAAAATGCTCTACAAATTCAACACATCTCAGCAGTAAGGACCAACCTCTTGGTCATCAGAGGATGAACTCAGATCAGGTTCTAACAGTAGCACTGTTTCCTAGCAGGAACACTGTGCTCAGCTTCTGCACAACTACTCTATGAGCATTATAGTTGCAAAAGATGGACACTATCTGTGTCGACAGTTCTCAGGAATGCAGGGAAGATGTATTTCTCTTCAGTACTAGCTAATTCTTAGAAGAACCATAATATCTTTACTCTTCTGAGATGTCCTGCTAGTGTAGGTGATGCTGTTGGTACTCGGCAGTAGAGGCTGGTTTAGGAGAACTGAGAGACCTGCTGGGTGCAACAGAGTGTGCACGGCAGGCAGAGCTGGGCAGGGACAGCTTACACACCCCTAATGAGCCAACTCCGATCCTATCTACGGCAACTTTGCGTTGCTCCAGGGGTAAAGAGACTGCAGAGGTGACTTAACTAGGTGTCAGAGGGAATCTCCTAACACCACCAAAGCAATCCAGTCAGCATTTTTTCATTCCCTCTGCCTGCCCTTGTGCTAGTACCTGTTTACAGAGCTCTGCCAACTTCTGGGTAGCAGGGTATGACAAGGCTCACCGCACTGCACCCCTAGAACAGCCTGGAGTCTGCAGCTCTCAACTCCAGGATGATGAAGCTGCTTCACAGACTTAGATAAAAAATAACTTTCCCTCACTGAGGAGACTGTCTAAAGCTAAAGGTGCAACTTTACCTACCTCTGAATGTCCACTGTTATGCTTCCTGCCATCAGAATTTGTAATGGACAAGAGTCAACAGCACCCGGCTATTGTATCTCTCGGGTTTGATCTTTTCCCTTAATCTGTGGCATTTCGCTAGAGCACCTGACCATATTTTCTCTCATCTAAAGCTTTAAAACAAATTGGAAAGTTCCATATATGTTCAAGTTAGGAGTTGATCACTCAGGCAGAACAGCACAGCAAGATACACATTCTCTTAAAGTCAGTAGAATTCCAAAGGCAAAGCACTTAAAATTGACAAAATGTCATCATTTTTTATTCAGTGTTTAATTAACACATTCAATTTACCTCTACTCCCCCTGTTGCAAGAGAGATGAATAGCTGACTAATTTTAGATGGTTTTGTAAGGATTAAAGAAATTTGATTAAACATTTCATCTTTGGACTGTTAGATCTGTAGAGCACTCCATCAGCCAGGCTCAAATCTGTGATGCTGCTGGAACCTGTCCTAGCCTCACAAGTCCAGAACAGGTACTGCCTTACCAGGTACCTCGTTAGCCTCATTCTCTTTGGACCCCCACAAGGGACACTGCTGGAAACAAGATCACTGAACTGATCGATGAATTTGTCGTGGATGGCTCACACCACTTCCTGGAGCTTTCCTGAAGCTTTCCTGAAGCCCTCACCAGGCTGGCCAGCATCCCTGCACAGGACTAAGGGAAACTGAACCAATTAGAAGCACAAATGTTGGGAGTCCTCGTTCCAAGTGCTGACAGACAGTGCAGCGCTCTGATTTATTCTCTGTAGCCTTTCTAAGGGCACACATTGAAATGACCTCCCCACGTGTCTCATCTGGTATGTCACAGGTGTGAGGCTGTTCCTGCTCTTAACATCTTTTAAGTGTTCCACCAGATGAAGAGATGAATTCCCTTTGTTCCTCGGAGATGGAGTTTCTTTCATTTCCTGCATAAGGATGCAGTCCACACTTCCAGTAGAGGGAACAGATGATGTAGGCCTGGAGGGTAGGGGTGCATTTGCATGGGATGGGCTATCAGGTGGGTTTGCACAATTAATCACTTACACCCATCGGGCTGTACAGGGCTGGTAACAGCAGAACTGTTCTGAGGGGGTGCTCTGTTTCACAAGAGCTCCAGAGAAGAAAACCATCATTTCAAACCTCTTTGCTCTCAACCCGTGGAAGGAGTCCCCTTAAAACCAAAGCTGAATGAAAGGACCCTGATTTAGCTTATTTGCATATGTGATTATGTAAATCAACCTACTGCTTCTTATCCCATGGCAGCAGACCTGCCTGCAGAAAAGCCTCCAGGTCTGTGCCACAGTGGAGAAGATTGGATTATGGAAAGGGACATATGCGTGGAAACAGGTCCTAGCCGCATATTTAGAGTTCATCAGCAAGCACGTGGAAAAAAAGTGGGATTTAACCCTTCACTGTCAGAGAGACAGGACAGAGGAAAACAGTGCAACAACCATGGAGAATGCTTAGATATAATGCAGCAGCCTTTATTGGAACATGTTTAAGGAAGTATTCTGATCACTTGGACTGCTGTGTGCAAAAGGATTAATGATCATAAGGCAACAGAAATCAAAATGGTGAAATATTTCTATCTCCAGGATCATCACGAGAAGAGCCATCTCATTCACATGTCATTGTCACCTTGTGATGTGCACACAGTACCTACTAGTTGCTCACCAGCGTGCCCAGTACCCACCTCCTGAGATGCATGTTCTGCATTACCATACAGCCATCCTGCATCCCCCACTGCTAGTCTAGACTGCCATCTGCTCCAGCCTTCCAGCTGCATCCTACAGATGCAGCATCCAAACCAGTGCTAGCTGCACTGCCCAGGACATGCCACGGCCCCGTAACGCCTTACCCTTTTATTGTGGATCTGCCTGCCTAGCACCCCACTAACTCCCAGGGGTGCCCAGGGCAGTAACAAAGCAGCTTCTTATCACTGAGAGGCTCGACAGGCTCCGTCGGTGTAGAAGCACTGCTGGGGTTAACACAACCCCGGTCCAGCATATCAAAGCATCTGTACGAAGTGGAACGTTTTTAATCCTGTGAAGAAACTGCTGCACGGATGACAGAAGCAAAGAGACCAGGCCATCTCCATCTAGAGGAAATAGGAGCAGTGTTCAGGGATGAATGGAAAGTGCTATGTAGTATTTTGCAAGCTCCAATAATCTCTTACGAGGGTTAATAGGGCATGTCTCACAAAAACCCCCAAACAAACAACCAAAAACCAACAACGACCAAAGAACTCATTAAAAGTAACAAAAGGAAGAAGAACTGGCACTTCTAAAGAACATGACTAATATGAATCAGCCATCTCACAAGTACTAATTTTAAACTGACTACAGGAATAAGTGACAATAACTTTAGGATTCCAAGAAATGTCCCAAAGCAAAACTAAATATGTCTCTGGATTTCTCTTTGTTCTGAGATTTGAATCAGGATGGTTTTGGCCAAGAGTCACTCAGCTTTTAAAGCCAACTTTGACCAATTTAAAGTTTCTAAACCAAGACAAATAAAGTCGATTTGGCTGAGTTTTCTTTGGAGGAATTTTGCATATGTGACACAAGTTCAAAGCAAAAGGTGTTGGGCGGGGGAAGGGTTGGTTTTGTTTTGTTAATCCTACCAAGACTGGCAAAACAAGGGAGGATTGTAGCAATACTTTAGGTTGACCCATACCAGCAACATCTCTTCAAGTTATTCTGCTGTTACCTACCCTGGGTCAGCCGCCCTAACCTATCCTTTATGAATATATGGAAAAGCACATACAGTAGCTGACACTGGCTAACTCTGGCTCCTTTTTCTGCTGTAAGCAGGACTGAGGTGAGATCAAACAGTGCTGAGTCAAAACCAAACTTTGTAAAATGGCAGTGTTATGCAGAGCCCTGGTAGTCCCAGAGGACCCACTTAAATATCTGCAGTTTGAAGTGTAAATGAATAAAAGAAAATTCCTTCACTTACAGGATTCCTCATCCTCTTAGCTTCCTCATGATCATCAGATTTGATGCCCTCAAGGACAAGATCAAATTCAAAATGCTGGGGCATCTGGATTGTATCTGTGCTTGAATCCTGCAGTTTAGATGCCAGCTTCCTCTTCTGTAGTGGCAGTGCCTCTGCAAATCATGTTCAGAATCAGGGGAACGACCAAACGTGTGTTTGTTTTCACTACCTTCAAAATTGAGAGAGGGGATTAGGTGTGGGGTTTCTTGCACCCCAGCTGCACTGCTTTAGCCATAGCACTGTACTGATTCTGTGGTAGAAAGGATGACACCATAGGAACAACATCCGTCCAGCTCCAACAAAAGTATTCTGGCAACTTGCAAGATAATTACTAAACTTCCACTCATTTTCGGTTTTTTCCTCAGAGTGGAATTCAGGGTATGTGGTGGTTGGAGTCCAAACAGCCCTAGAGGCTTGTATGGGAGGGACTGCCAGTCATGGTCACTCCAGAGAGGAAGGAGAGAGCAACAGAAAGGAAGGAATCTAGCTGAGGGAAGGAACGTGCATATGGACAAACCCATCCCACTGAGCATTGCAAGGAGGAGCAGGGTACCGAGTTCAACACATCCTGAGGGACAGAGCTTGGAAGCATTGAGAAGGTCTCTTGGATGCAGTCAACAACAGCAGTATGAGCTGGCTGCTGGCAAGGGCTATCGATGGCAGCATTCACATTCTGCTGCTTTTTCCCATTTTGAATGCCCCCCGTCGGGCTTGTACCACTGCAAAGTACCAAGACCATAAGTACACTAAACCTCTTCAGTCTCTTCAAGGTTGGCCATGGACCTGTGCTGTTACCCGTATTTGAGAAGGCCTGGGAACAGCTCCTGACAACCACTGATCTCTGCAGTCAGGAACTGACAAACACGTGGCAAATGTACCCTGCAGAGACAGCCTGGCACGTTTAACCTACACCAGCTGGAAAAGTGACTGCTGAATACTGGAAACTGCTTTATCTGCAGGGTTGGTCTAAGGCAGCTCTTGTCAAACTGACCAAGAGCTTTGTGCCCTAACAGTAGGGTATTCTGCACCCGCTGCTCCTCCATGTGCCTGCAGCAGATAAAACAGCCCAAGGTCCGGGCATGCTCTCAGTGCAGCTGCTGGAGCACTGGCAGTGCCCCGGCCCCAGCCTGAGTGCCAGGATCACCACCATGAGGCAGCCAGCCCCAGCCTCAGAGGTTCGACTCCAGCAATGCCTTCCCAGCCCCGTCTGGCTGTCTCCCATGTGGCGACGCATAGCACTATTCACCCGACTATTGGCCCAGCCCAGAACTGTTTTTATTAGAAAACACTAAGGCAAGCCCTTCCAAGCCTCAGAAGAATCATCTTGTAAAGATCTGGGCTTGAGATGCCAAATGATTGCTGCTTTGGCGGAGTCTGCACATTCATTTTTTATTGGTCACAAACGCTTTCCAGATGCTGGCATCCTGGCTGCAGATTGCAACTCTGGGGACTTGGCTCCCAGCCCCAGTCACTTTGTTAAACTCTTGACCTGCTGTGGGTTAAAAGAAGTGGGGAATGGGACTGAGTCACCATGAGGGCATTGCTAAGAGAGAGTTCGCACTACACAGCAGAGACCCATTTCAGCAGCTTTCTGTGCTCAGCTGGCATGGAAAACATTTAAGGTGGTCCACAGCAATCCAGCTCAGCTGCCAAAGCTGGTGAGAACTGCAGCATAGCACCAGCCCAGGCTTTAGGAGCAGGGGCAGAGAGGCTGCCCTGCAGCTGGATTTTCCACACTGCAGCCCATACACTTTCCATCTTTTTTTTCCTCTGCACAAGTGGATTTCCCATCCCTGCTCCAATACTAAAGCAATCCTCTGAGCCAGAGCCATGTGCAACATCAGACTGAAAGCTGAAGCCTGGAAACCTTCCTTGGGTTCAGGTTTCATGACAAGCCTGAAGCTTGTTCATCAAGAAGGTTTGCAAACCTTTGGGGAAAAAAAGACTTTCTGGATCCTCAGTTGTTACATGGTGTCCCAAGTAAGGGGCAAAAATAAAACAAAAAAAGAAAAGGAGATGTGAACAAACAGAAGGAAACACAGTTTTGATAGAGCTGTTTGATATTTTTCTGAATGGAAAAAAATTCCCTTTGAAAAACATAGCTGTTACAAATCATGGGGTTTTTTTCTCTCCCTCAATAGGGCAATTTTTAAAAAACTAGTATTTTGCACTTTTGGATAGATTTCCTAACTGAAATTCTGCAGCTGATGACTTTCTTTAATCTCCGTTTTCAAGAAGAAAAAGTTCTCTCAAAACCTCAGTTCAAAGAGAACACTTTTAGCTGAAATGAAATTTTTCATGCTGCTTTGAAATATGCAGCCAAAAGCAGTATTTCAGAAAATGTATTTCCATTCAGAACTTCTGGACAGGAAGGAAAACAGTTCTCGATAAGATCAATTGACCTGAGCTTTGGTGCAGTTTCCCCCTCCCCTGTGCGCGGACCCTGCTGGGGCAGGGGCTGCTCAGGGAGCAGAGCCCCTGTACAGGTCCTCTGCCCACGGCATCACCTCAAGGCTCTCATCCTGCTCTCCCACCCACTCCTGTTACAAAATGCTGCCTAAACCACAGCCCTGAGGAGCTCCTGGGCTCTGTGCTTGGGCAGATGGCGAACTGCGCTGGATGCCAGGCAGGACACGGACTGAACGGGAGGGTGGTGCAGGAATGCACAGCAGGGCTGGAGATCAGCTGCTGCACCACTCGCTCGGCTCGGTGGTGCTGGGAAGGGCTGGTCACCCTTCAGCTGGGGGAAACTGCCAGCAGAGGTCTGCTCGCTCCCCTCCACCCCACAGCTGGGGACAGACACTTTCCAAGATGCTGATAGAAGCAGGATGCTGAGGGACAGCTGGGTGCCTCACACTGCTCTGGGTGTTGACTTCTAACCTTCCTTCAGACCTTCATGGAAGCCCAATGTCACCCACAGGCTGTTCATTAGAGCAGGCAGGGCCACAGGGTCTTGAGCAAAAAGGAGAGAGTGAATGAGGTAGTCCTTCTGCTTAAGCCTTCAACAGCCACCACACAGGGAAGAGAAGCCACAGGAAGAGGTTTCAGTGAGAGCTGGGATCTAAGTCTTTGTACTTCTCCTCCTCAACAGAGGCCTGCCCACGGCTCTCCTGCCCATGTTTGCAAGCAATGCATGATCCCTTCAGCATTACTTGCGCAAATAGAAAGCTCTGCAGTCCAGAGGGAGTATTGGGGGAAGGTTTTATCCAATGGATCTGGTCCAGTGGTGCTAATTAAATCATCACATTAGAGCTGGGGGCTTTCTTGAGTAAGTGTTACCACTTGAGCTGAATCGCACCTCAGATCACAGCCAGGTGTGCTCCCTGGATCCAGAGAGCCCTGCCAAACTCATTTCACTTGTGATGCTAAGGCCAACTCCAGCACAATCTCCAGAGATGAATAAAACAGGGGAACAATCCAGTGTAAACCTGAAATCTTTTAGATTCAGCCAAGTGGAAATCCAGCCTGACTCCCCACCCAAAACCAAACAACTGAGAAAAAGAAAGTTTTTCGTAATAATCTCTCCAATGTTGCAGCAGACAGTGTTTCTCCGAGGACATTATGTAATGTCTCGTAAGGGCTTTTAGCTGAATTATCAGGTGACTTGCACAATTACTAAAGAGAAAAACAGAGTCACAGGTGACCAGTGGGTGTGAGAATACACATCTGCCTGTTGTACATTAGCGGCTGGAGAAATGATTCAGATTCAACGAGATGTCACTGGAGATAGGCTCATACTACAGACCTCAGATTCAGAGGACCTAGAGCTGTTTCCATCTGACTTTCTGGCCCAGGCCTATCTTCCTCCAGCATGAGGGAGGACCTCTGCACAATCCTTTGTAGGGGGACAGACCCTCCAGGGTGAATTTTCCTGCCACCTCAGATCTTCAGGTCTTTACAACAGGAATCCCTGTTCTGAGACTGACTGACTGTGTCACAGTGACAAAAAAAGGAGCTCTTGGCTATTTCTTCTCCCACGGTCCAAGGATGGGAAGGATGAAAACATTCCAGATGAATTCACACTACGTAGGCACTGATGTTTACTTCCAGGCTGTTCTCTCCCTTGCCTGTTCTGCTCACTGAGAGCTGTAGGGGTACAGGAGGAAGAACATGTGCAAACAGAGCCAGTACATCAGATGATATAACCCCTCATGCCAGCTTACTGACTTCTGTCTCACAGCAAGAAGTAGGGAAAAAAAAGCCCTAACAGCAAATTCTGCTCCAGAATCTCTCCCTTTTGATGGTTAGGAACCTTCTAATTACCAGCTAAAGTTACTACTGGCTTGATGATGCCCATCTGTTCATGTGCCAGTATTGCCTTTAGTCTAAGCAGTTGTTCTCCCTCGTATTTACCTCTCCTTTTTCTCCTGTTCTGTGTATTTATAGAATTTCTCGCAGCCTTCACCAGATTAAAGTTTTATTGAGGGCAGATTTATCTAATGGGTTTTACATTTGCTTTTGCCATACGTTGGTCTGCATTTGTCCAGCTTCACTCTTTGAATGAGGCAGCTTTGTTTTCAGATCAGCATTGTCCTTTTAGCACATTGCTGAAGAGGTAACTTACAGATTCATGAAAGCAATGAATCCTCTATTGCTATGCAGAGTGCTTTGCAACAGAATAAATATTCACATGAAGACAAATCTACAAAGTACTATCAACATGGTAGTAATTATTGAAGCAAGGGGTGGATATTAGCACACAGAAGGCAAGAGAAGAATAAGCTGGATGGTACTGACTCATCTACTGTTGTTTGAAAGAGAAAAGGCCCTTCGCAGAATGAAGAATTAACTTCCAGAGAAATTGAGAGACTGAGTACTGCTCTTCGGCAAGCCCCTAGGAAACAAATTGATAAACTTCTCCTAAAGAAGAGGAAAAAACAAGTGTTGCCAAATTTTTTACATTTCAATGTATTTTCTGTAGACAGTTCTAGTAATAGCAGAGTAATTTTGCAATTGGAATCATAGAATTTTACCACAGGAAACATAAACCCTTAATAATCTCCCACTTGCACCATAATCAAACTGCTGGTATCATAACCCTTTTTTGGTAGAACCAGCCAGACCAGCAAAGGCGAATGCCTCTTGAGTGAGTACATGCCACTCTCACATGATGTTGGGATGAGATAGGAACGCTTTGTCCTGTCTGGTTTTGTGTTCCATAATGCTTTCCAGGGTAGTAATACAGTTTACATGCATACTGTCCTCTCTCCTGTGAGTGCAACCCGGAGATGTATATGTGATATGTGATGCATTGAAGCCAGTGTGCAGCTGGTTTAAATACACCTGTGACCTGCATTCCCAGCAGAAATCGCCTTAGATTCCATTTTCTGGCCAAATTATTGCTAACATTTTGATGCAGTTTCTACCGGAGACATTTTAAAGGATGGATTTTGTACATGTGTATAACCAAAACAATTCCATTGACAGCTGACAGAATGATTTCAGATTTCACTAGGACAGCTGATATAAAATCTCAGCATTTCGTGTCCCTCTCGAACTCTGCTGTGAAGTCTTGTTGGTTAACTAACTTTTGTATTTCACCCCCGAGGCAGCTGCATTAGTGTAGAGAGTGACTAACTCTGAGTTAATCCGTTACACTGCGTGGCTTCCTACCGAGAGAGCAGCGCTACACAAGAACGTAGCCTCATGTAACTGAAGGTAAATGCAACTCATTAGGTGGAATTCTAGGAGATACGGTCAATCACCCGGGAAGCTTTAAAACACGTTCATGTCTGTCTGAAATGCATTTGGTTCTACATTCTCTAGACGGAAGGACTGTTCCCCCCACGGCAGCACCACCCCTCCCGGCTGAGGATGGGAATCCTACCAGCGGCTCTCCCGCGCCCCCTGGCACCCGCTCCCTTTATTGCAGAGCATCTCTAGGATTGCCAGTGACCACCGACTTGACATGTTCTGATTGCAAAGCACACGGAGCCTGTGGGGAGGGAGGATGGGTCAAAGGAGAGTCGTAGAAGATTCCCGTGAATCAACCTGGGAAGAGCTGGTTTCAGCTCACCCTACTCACACTACTCACTACTCCTGCACTCAAAGAGTCGAAGTCAATCAAGGTCCACTTGCAGGCCAGAAAGCTCCTTCATTTTGCTTCCATTCTGGAATTTCATCCTTCTTGTGTTCCACTTTAGAGTGGGGAAAAAGTATGGCTCTATTGTTTGTGCCTGGATTTGCACTCCAGACTTATCCACACCTTCATGTCAACACATACACACAACATATAGCAAGAGTAAGAGATTCATGGCAGATGTCCCTGAAATTCTCCCACTTTGAACTCTGCCAGGTATCATCGTCATCATTATTATTATTGCTACAACTATCTTAGCAAGTTTGGAGGACACATCACTGCTAACTCATGGACCCAGTGGATCTCAAGCCTCAGCTCTGGTGCCTCTGCACAAAGGGACCGTAGCTCCCTTTAGCAGCCACTGAGACACAGCACCTCCCTAGAGCAACGGGACCTTCCAGCAGGAGCTCCTTGGTGCATGCAGCACACTGCCTTTGGACCAGGGCATCCACTGCTCCGACATCAGCACCTCGCATCTCATTGCTCACTCCTGTCCTCTGTGACTCACCGTCTCTTCTCACATTCACATCTGGTTCTTGGCAAGCATTTAATCAGGAATAAATAAATGTATGTATACAGCCATAGGCAAATATCCAAACCTTTATCTGATACCACCATGCCAACAGGGATCAAGGAAAGAACAGTGGGTTTGGGGCCCCTTATGAAGAGGCAAAGATTGATGTTGATAATGTGTCATCCTTAACTAAAATGGGAACAGGCGAGAAGAAGAGAAAGATCCCCTAGATGGATTCTAGGGGACAATATTTGAAAAGAAATCTCACAATTCCCCTCCGGACATCCCATTTAGGATTCCTGGGGTTATGGAGAGAGAAGGCTGCCCAGAACACCCCCCTAGATTAGGGAAATGGAAGTATGACTAATTCTAGTCCATCATACCTCCCTACCTCTGGAAAATAAGGAATAAACATTGACTGTCAGGGAGCAGCTAGCAGCTTGGGACTGAGACTTCATCCAGGAATTTCTTTCTCTCATCTCTTTGCTGACAAAGAAACAAATTTCTCTCTTAAACATTTCTTGCTTGCTTTCTCTATCACTCCCTTCCTCTGAAAGTGTAAAATGAGTCAATTGGGTAGCGAATCAAGAAAGAAAAAGAAGAAACATTCATTAGAAGCTGGAGAGAGCAGATATCTACCTTCAGTTGTGGGGATTGGCACGGATTCCTACCCATAAAGATAAGCCTCCACAGCTGTAGTTCTAGGAGGTTAGATCTTCCTCCAAGCATGATAAGCCTCAATCCAGTGGATAGTACAAAGGGAACAGGGATTTCCCCAATACTGGTACATACTGCGTTATATTCCACCTTCAGGCAATATATAATGGATGAATTATAAACCCTTGAAATCTAGTTTTCTAGTACAAACATGGGTAGATCCTTGAAACGGTTGTATTGATATAGTAATTACACCAGACAGTGTTGTTTACTAACTGCAATAATACACCATAATAAACGATAACCTACCTTGATATTATAATACTGTACTGTGATTACAGCGAAAACAAATATTTTGCTAAGCTAATGCAACTAATTTAGTACATATAAAAATCTTAGCTTAATTTCAGGTTTCACAATTGCAGAAAGTGCCAAGACAATTTGAAATCCATAGGCATAACAAAAGGAACCAGCAGATTATACAACCAGCAGTCTTGAAAAAGAGAAAAAAAGAAAAAAAACCAGAAAAGATAAGCAAAGGGAATCACATTGCAGAATCTGAAGGAAAATAATGTTGGAAGTGTTATAAAACAATGTGGTTGAAATGGTCACAAGAATGTTTAAATTACCTTTCCTGTGTAGGATTAACAAACTCAGCAAACTGCACACGTGCAGTGACAAGTTATTTGGTCACTTTTGTTTCATACACATACACCTGAAGAACACTCTAACTAGGGTAAACCTCTGAGAGGAAACCATGCTGCAGTCCCTGCTGTAACAGCAAGAAGCATTGTAGCGTGAGAGTGATCTGCTGTGTCCTGCAGAGGAACATTCTGACTATTCCACACCCTCCTCTAATGCCCTTTGGAGCTTTAAGGAACGGTGAGAAAACTCACAGAGCCATGACAAAGCTGTTCACACCTAGATCATCACTCAGGTGCCCTGGGTAACAGTCACTGCTAGCAGCGCTTCATAACCCTCACGAGTTGTGTAGTTTCTAAACAGTCAGGTGGTAGGCGTGTTAAAGCAGGAAAATAAATTTGTGTTCAGGTAGAAATGAAAACATTTCCATTTGCTAACCCTAAACCACATGTGTGTGTGTACAAACACACTTGTACACCCCCCCACCCCCCCGCCCCTTTATCATAATGCTTTCCAAACACAGCCTTGCTGCACAGTGCATCACAGCTTAGGGGTAACTGCTCTGAATGCTTTAGGACAAGGATTGTTTTGTCCACTCTCCAGTCTAAGATTAACTATATTTTGCTCCTGGCTGATTTTGTTCAATGACTGTCAGTTCTAATATTTGCAGCTATATGTAAGTCAGACTTTTCAAAATGGTGCTGAGTTCTTCTAGTTATCTAATAATTACAGTGAGCAGGCTGGACAGGTCTTCCTGGCCTTCAGAAAGGACTGAATATGCCATCTCTGGGTTCCACTCCTAACCCTTCCTTCAACAGCTTTTTCATTTGCTTATTTCAGTGCTGGATCCACCCTATACATAAAAGGCTTAGCAAGCCATCATGCAAACCAGCAGAGGTTTTCAAAAAAGCCTTACATGCAGGCAGAGCTACAGTTAACATGGTTTGGGGTAACCCCACAAAACCAACATTTCCAATTTCACAAGAAGAGCAATGACTCTTCCTCTACCACCCCACACTGTCATAGTTGGAATGAAGATGTAAAACCAATTTTCATCCACCCCAGCCTCACCCCATTCAGCACAGATGTATGAGAAACACCAATGGCTCGAGTCATAAGACTGAAAATCGGGGTGTTCATTTTGGAGCCGGGGGGCACATAGACACTTAGCCTGGAATACCATAAGCACAGTTTGCCCTGAAATCACCTTGTAAGTGACCCTGCCGTTGCTTTCCACTGCCACTCAAAGCACTGTATTACAGGTGTGGAAGTGTCACTGGGCCATGAGCTCTACATCCTTCCTTTGGAGTGAGAGGAGCAGGGTAGGGTCTCCCAGTGCTGAGCTTCGAGCTGCTGCAGGTAGATTTCTACCATCAAAGTGGATCCTCTATCTCTGCGTTACATTGCAGTCGTTCTAAATTAAGAAGAGAGGAAGGAAAAAAAAACCCAACATGATTGGAGACTGATGTTTTATGAAAGCTGAGATTCTCCCTCTCTGCATGATACCATCTCCCACATCAGAGGAAGCCTAATAGCCGTGGGCTTCCCATCCAGCTCTGGCTCCTAAATGGCAAAGCTGCAAACAAACTCTAAATTAGGCAGTGACTTCAAGGTAAAAGTAGAATTACCACACACTTGTCAAGCAGCCAATTCAAAGCAGCAAGACCTGAGGAGGAGGCTGAATGTTTGATGGCTTTGCTGGCTTGATTGGCTGCCACAATGCCCAAGATGACCGATGACACTTTCTTGGGCAAGAGCCATCTCCTGCAGGGCCCACACCCTGAGCAGAGGCTGCTCTCTGTCAGAGCAGCTGGCTCCTGCAATGGGTGTACTGGCTGGATGTTTGCTCCTTCCCAACTTCTAAAACAGGTCCTACTTGTAGGGGGGTGGTGGGGAGCTTGGTGTGTCTCTGGTATTTATAATTACACATTTATTGAGCTTGTGCAATCCTAACTCCAGCTTCAGGCCAGAAGTTCATTGCTAGAGGGGTTCAATAAAGAATTTCCTCCTGAGAATGGAGAATTACATCACTTGCCAAGTGTGTCAGGCGGTTTTCCAGCCTCCTGTTTGGTCACACCCATTTTGACTACTCTAGTGGATGGATACTGTACATGCCTGGCTGTATCCTTAAGTTCCATTGGCTTAATCGTGTCTGTGTGCTCCACACATCAGAAAAATGAGTAAGGTTGTCATGAAGCCCTTCCTATCATGGACCTCAGGATCCTGAAAAAACTGAAGCAAGTCAATGCATAAGGACCAAAACGGGTTTCCAAGCAGCAGACAGCCAACTGTTGAATACTTTGCATGTATAACCCTAAAAAAATCAGGCTTTTCTTTGCAAATCTCATCACACAGGCCTTGGTGACAATAATTACATTTTTCTGATGGAATGCTTAATAATCTCAGGGACACGTCGCTTACCGTGCTGGAGACAGTGCCTACATTTAAAGAGTGATGGTTCCTGCCCCAAAGAGTTCAGTCCCTGTTCAGCACGATGCCCTGCTTCTTTCGTATTATTCCTGTGGCACCATGAAGAGCTGAATACATGATAATGTATTAACATCTTTCACTCAAGGAAATACAAATACTGCTCCTTCCATATGCCACTAAAAGATCATTGCCTGGCTCTCCATATACAAAACACATGCCCGAAGACCCCAAAGAGAAGAAAACAGTTCACCTCTCGTGCTCTTAGGTGATATTGCACCACGCTGCCATGATGATTAACAGAATAATCCCAGTGAAAACAGATAAAACAGAACTCTTTCACAGACAGTTTTAGTTTATTATGGAGTCTGATACTACTGTTGGCAGCAAACCAGGGGAGCGAGACTAATTTTGTTGGCAATATCGAGGTTCATGTGAGTATAGATACTCTTCCTTAGCCATTCCATATCAGCTCTCTCGATGGCCTTACTGCATTAAGCCTTGCAATGCAATAAACAATTTTTCAGATGGGGAAACTGGGGCAAAAAGCCATACGTCTCTCAGGGGATCACATGGTGAGTGAAAATGAAGGCATGAACACCTACCTGTTGCTAGTCTATAAATTCCATTTGCTGACCACTGGGCTAAATGTTTTCCACCTCACAGGTGTATGGGCTGACTATGAGAAGCAAATTACAGGAAGACATGGATTTTAGTAGAAGAACAGACTGAAGTGGAGGGATTAATGTGATTTAATGGGTCACTTGGGGAGGAGAATTGGCAAACGTAAAAACAATCCTATTCAAAGAAATTCAGCAGATGAACTAGGCCCTAATTGTAGACAGATAGCTACACTGCTGTAGATACCAGGTGCCTTTTCTCCCAAAGAAACTATCAGCTCAGTGCTCACAAGCCTCAGAGATCCTGCACGCAAAAAGGAGCAAGGAACAGACAAATATTATCTGAGGATATAAAAGCAGCACAGTCTGGTGATTTCTTTTATAGCCAAGTCTGCCAGAATCCACACAACCTTCCCGGCTCAAATCCTGATGAAAGAGCACCCTCAGCTCCCACTGCCCAGAGGGAAAACTGCACACACTAAGAGCCCGGCAGTATGAGGCATATGAGTATGGGTATGTTAAGGATTACTCTAACATCAGGACCTTCAATCAATTCAAGGATCTCGTGCGGTTTCAAAGTTCCTGGAGCCAAAAGCCCAAAATAATACAGTTTTTCATTCCCCATGTTGCACAGCCTGGAGCCAGTCTGGTGTCTGGGATAATGGCCAGTAATGTTTCTGAATGTTTTTCGGGTCCTGCCAGAGGTTTTGAGCTCAGCAGATCCCCGTGACATCTTCTTGTGACTTGAGACTGGCTTACTGCAGCTAAGGCGGGCAGCAGCACCTGCCATGTCAGCCCCCTAACACAGGGCACATCGGCCATGTCAGACACCCATCTGGTCTAAAGAAAATGGTCACTGAAACGTTCTGTCAGTCTTTTAAACATACTCACTGTGGCACAGCTTAGCTGCAGAACCCCTTGAAATCCATGGTAATGTTTTCAGAGACAGACACATATGCAAACTCAAGAGAAAAACGGGGGCTGGAAGGAGCCTCCAAATAAAAATCACATTGTTGCTGACCAACTGTGCCAGACCACCTTAAATGGACACTGTGCCCATCTGCTCTTCCCCTCTCCTCCCCCACACCTCCTCCCTCAGGGTTGTAAACCATCCTGCAATATTTAAAGTAGCATTGTTCACCTCCCTTCTGAAGCCCCTGGACCATCTGAGCGGCTATATATTCTCTCTGTGCTGTTTGTTATTCCTGAGGACATGCACATTGCTGAACATACTAATAAAAATTTCATAAAAGAGGTTGCCAAAGGGGTGTCTATGAGGGGATTTGTAAAGCTTGCTCACACACACACGCACACCCACACTCACTCGTTCTCCATTCACCATTAAGAAAGGGCTGCAGCAGGCAAAAGCAAGTACCTCTGTACAACAAAAAGAAACGTCTCTGCTCCTGAATGGGACCAGGCAGGCTTAGGTAACAAAGATCTGTATCATCCAGTGATTCAATATAAGCAAACACAGAAGTGTGTTCCTTCGCAATCCCCAGCAAGTTAAGTGAAAGGCAAGAAGAACTAGCAAGAAAATGCCTGCACGAGGCATGCCAGTGTGATAGTGCTGCATGTGCATGTTGGTGTACTGCCTGCTCACTCATCCACAGCGTGCCTGCTTGTACCTTTCCCGAGTGCAGATGGAAAGGACAAGTAAGAGCACTGACTGGAAATGTACTCCGGAAGAGTGCACTCCCCTCCCAGGATGCTGTCTGCATCCCAGGACTCAGCAGAGTAGCACTGGGGCTGGTACTTGAGTCTGAGCATATACAGATTTTAAAAAGAGCTATATAATAGTTTGAAGCACTGAGCAAATCCATTAGCCACAGACTGTCCTGCCTCAAAGCTAATCAGAATTATGTCTCATAGGATGGAAGGCATCTAGGAAAGCTGAAGTGCTAAGGAATGCTTTTTGGTGATTTGATTACTTTTTCTCTTTGCATCTTTCCCTAGATGATCAGGCCTCTGCTTAGCGGACCTAACAGCCAATTTCAACAGCCCTCGATTGTTAGCTCAGATTTTCTGTGCAGGGCATGGATTTAAAACATCTCTTAAAACTCTTTAAACTGGTATGTGTGCAGCATTCACCAGATGCTCTGCTCCGCTTCTGTGTTGGTGGGGAAGTCACATACATTTTTATCTGAGCTGTATCTCTGCCTCCTGGATGTAAAATACACTATAAATGTATGTCATTATAATCAAATACAACAAGAAAAGAAACAAAACCCCAATAACATACACCAGTGCATGTTTTGACTGTACTAAATAGGTAGAGCATCTATAGAATTGTAAATAAATGACCTCGAGAAGTCAGGGTCCTTATAAAGGCAGACGTTAAGAAATTATTACAACGCAGGTTACTGCCCTCACAGCGACTAACAGCCCATGTGGAATGATTATGGCAGAGCATTCAGTTACACATTAGGGATGGTTTTATTATAACACATATTTACAGGCTTCATGATCTCTCTTGTAAATTCATATTAAGGAAACCTAAGTAGTCGGCTTTCGGAGCCAGGCCTTGAATAGTACCTTGGATGCACAGGGACAGTCTCACAGGATGGAGAGCTTTCTTTGTAGTTGCCACAATGGGAAGCACTCAGAAAGGGAAACACCCAGCAAGTATTTAAGCAAGCAGCAAGTTTAAAGGAACCAACTCTCTTAACACTTAGGAAAGAGGACTTCAAGCACAAAAAGATGGATGTTCCAGCGATGAGGCCTGCTCCACTGGTATATAGTTATACAGACGTGGACATTTGGGTGGGCCGGTGGTCAGGTGCCTGAATCTCCAAGGATAGCTGTTACCTTAGGTAACACCAGGATGCTATTTCTGCTTCAGTTTTCCACCCAAGAAGTCTCATGCGCAACCTATTGCTGTACCATAGCAAGCATCGATAATTATTACAAGGCAAACAGATTCACGCTGTGTGAGGTGCCTTGGCCACAATTTGACTCATGTACAAAAATATATTTGGTAAGAAGAACAATTCTTTTCTAGATTAGAATCTGTATGTGCTGAATATTCCATACCCATTCAACAGCTCAGCAAGCTCCACGTGTGTATATTTAAACACAAAATGTACAGATGTTCACGGTAATTTGCCTTGCTGAACATCATGCCTATTTAATCCATTTTGAAGGTCAAATATATTTTAATATTTTGGCAAATGCCTTTGGAACCAACTTAATTAAACACAGTTAAATTGGGCAGTAAGTTTTCCTCAAAAATGCTTACAACAACTAGCCTGAACAATTAGCTACAGGCTGAGACGGATGCAGCTGGAGAACTGGAGCTGGGGTGGCTGTGCTCTGCCAGACCTGCGCTGGCTCTGAGCGAGATCTGTGTGGGTGCCTGCGCCGCACTCCTGGCAGCACGCTGCACGCTGGGGACAAGGAGCAGCAGCACAAGGCACCAAGGCAGAGCACAGCAAAAGAAGTAAGAACTGCAGATTTTAGAACGTGAAAAAGCAAGGAAGCTCAGCAATGCTCTAAACCTAAGGGCAGCTCATCTACAAAACCTCTGAGGATCCCTGTCAAGAGCATCACACATTAAGGTAAATGAAGGATTAGTGCTCCCAGGAAGGGAGCCAGGGACTGAGACTGGAACCCAGTTGTTCTACTTAGAAGAAACCACCTTCATGTGAGATAGATACAGAGAAAATACATGCTCATCCCATGGTATGTATATGTAACAGTGCAGATGCTCTGCTTTGCTACCCGAGTGCTCAAGCAGACACCTTTTGCATGTCAGCAGGAGTTTATGCGGGGTTTTCACGTGGAATGTACATCTTATTTTCACACGTCAGCTCAACAGCATGCATGAACGCCAGATTGCAGGCACATGTGCACATGCATGTGTTCTTGTGAAATACTCTGGCAAGTATGCAAGCTTTAGGAAAATGTTCTGTGAGACATTATGTTGACAGATGTAGATGCAATGCCTCTTCCAACTTACAGAAACCAATCCAGACATCATCTTTCCATACTCAAAGCCAAAACTGGAGTGCTAAAATTCAGCATTGACATCACATCCAGTATTTTAATTGATATCACTTGACCCTTTGGTCCATGCTTGTTCAAGACAGCTTCCTTTTTATTAATATCTCAGCACACTGTATGACACAACTTGAGTGTGTCCTAATTTAATTTTAATTAGTGCAGACTTTTGCTTTCCTCACTAATGAAACAGTGCTCATTACGAAGTGTAATTGAAGACCCCTAGAGGGAGGGGCGCCTGGAGACCTCATTGTGTTGGTACCCGGCATCCTGCCCAATAAAATTCCCTTCTGAACAAAAGCAGTTTTATCATTAATTCATACTGCAGGGGGGCTAACTTGCTGCCAGCCGCTGAGTTCATACTGCTCTTAGGAAGAGCCCAGAGCCTGTTTGTTTTCTCCCAAGAAACAATTCCAATTTCTAATGACTAAAACACTTACATCATAAATCCTTCCGTCTCGTTGTTAAAAGTATCTTTGAAAAGCGGCTGTTATGAAAGTATGCCTCTCCATTAGAAGCAGACTATTCATGAACTTTTTTGTGTGTGCTTTTAATTGAGCTTGAATGATACAAATATTGAGTTGTGGTTAACTCCATTTAAAAAAAAAGAGAGAGAGAGTGAGAGAGAGAGGGAGAAAGAGAGAGTGAGAGAGGGAAACATGCTCTGTTTACAAGCACTCCAATATGACCCGGGCAATCACAGTAAGAAGCAAATGAGCTCAGAAGAGCAGGCCAAGCAGGTGGTTAAGTGACCACCTTTGGATGCACACGTGGAGTGCCACAAGAAAGGAGGTCTGCATGCCTAGAACACCCCCAGACTCTCAGCTTCTTTGCTCCATAGGTGTGAAATCACGGTAGCTGTAGAGAAAAGTTCTTCAGATGACTGCACTTACATTTGTTTATGGCAGACTTAGGGCTTTTTGTAATGTTGACTTTAAAATTTTCCCCTCTCAGTTACCAGACAGAACATCGAACTGCCATTGCGTTCTCTGGGTAATGACAGGGTATTGACTGCAGGGATTTGTTCAGAAATAGTAATCGCGCTTCAGATTCACCTTCTGCATCATTCCAAGCCAAGGCTGGAGCATGCCAAGCCTCTACACCAGGACAGGACAGAGCAAACTGGGCCTCCAAGTTTATCGGAGCTGTCACCACACCAAACATTGGAATCGGTAGATTTTTCCTGGCACCAGTGAGGGTCTTGAGTCTGGGCAGTCAGCACCATGTCTTGTGAGAGCTGAGGGGCCTGTGCCAACAGACACGCAAATCTGTCCAGCGAAGGGGAAGGATTAACATACAAAAGGGAAGGGGATTCAGATTAACACACAAAACTGATCTGATGTTGCACTAAAACCTTCACCAGTATGGGATTAGCATGTTTTAGCAAACACGCTCTGGGGTTAGAGACATTTATCTAGTGTTAACCCAAACAGTATTTGTCTGAAAAAGGCACCTCCCGCAAACAGGGGATCTGAAAAATGCACAGTCTTTTTGCCAGCACAGATCATAAAAAGTCACTGATTGTGATTTTCCTCAAAACCAGCAGCAAAAAGGCATATATTTCACCTAGAGCAGCGGGGACTTAAAGGTCTTTTCCCTCTCGTGTTGTAAACAACACCATAGCTTGTATTCTAATATATATCTCTGAAATGACAGCAAAGTGACCTCTTTTGGTTTCTAACCCTACAGTGCTTCTCAGAGCAAAAGCCTCCCCCTCCCAGTCAGGTCTGGTACATGCTGATTTGTAACACTCCCTGCCATCCCATTCCAGGTCAACAATTGCCAACAAAGGTGACCGTTTTCCAAATTTGTGCTGCCGAAGTTTCGAGGCTGAGGTACAGTTTAATATCACTGAGAACCTTGCCAATGTATAGCGTGCTCAAAACATGAAAGAAAAATGGCATGTTTGCACAAATCCAGTCCCCCTCCTTAACCTCAAATTAATGACTCTTCATTAACATTCCTGATATGACCTTTTATAAAGCAGCAGCAAAATTAAAAGATCCATGGACAATTGTGCATTCAGATGACTCCATTTCCAGTGTAGTTTGGAAGGTGAACCACAATTTTATTGCATCGCCTAACAGAAAAATCTCTGTGTTCCTGTGTCCATTATAATCTTGGGCTTTGGTGATAAGAAAGTTAGGGGAGGCACAGGGAAGGGATTTTGCCTACTGACTCACAGCACCCATCACCAGCACAATACCATTAGTAAAACCCAGTTCCTTTAATAATGAAGTGTTTGATAGACACGGCTGCTCTGGTTCTGCTATTAATCTTGTCCTGATGCTGTTACATTAGGGGATGTAAACTATCTTTTCTCTCTACTCATTATGGAAACTGCAATTCACATCCTCCCAGGAGTGCTCCAATTAGCCAAGCCTGCATCACACTCAGCTTTCCATCAACTTGCTGCATTATGCTGCGCTGGAAAAGCTAACCTCCTACCACAGGCATGCACAGAAACAGCCTGCGGTAGCGTATCACTGCTGACTCTTCAGATACATTCTCTCTAAAGCTGCAGGTTTTGGTCTCATCAGCAATTCCTGAGTCTTTAGACAAAAGCAAATTCAACAATACAATATTTTTAAGTAGCAAAAAGACACATATGATTCTTGATCGTAGCAGATCTACGGAAAAAGGCAAAAGCTGTGTGTGACCTTAACCAAGCTACTTTTACCTATCAGGTAAGATTTTGTACTGTCCAGCACTGCTACTGAAAGAGATACTCTACAGTCTGAGTAATCCTCTCTTCCTTTCATGGCACAGTCAATTAGCAAATAGTTAACTCGGTGTTTTGTGCCTCTATATTATATTTTCGTGGGTTTTTAGCTCATCTCCTGCATTTTCCTGAATTGCACTTCAAAGTACACGTACCCCAGC
The DNA here is from genome assembly GCA_013398855.1 of Mohoua ochrocephala. Lineage (NCBI taxonomy): Eukaryota > Metazoa > Chordata > Aves > Passeriformes > Acanthizidae > Mohoua > Mohoua ochrocephala. The sequence goes on from VZTA01018097.1 coordinate 402,503, forward strand.
CTTGGTCTTTTACATGAACGAGTGGGTTCTGAGATTAGACTTGGTTTTGCTTTGTTTTGCATCTTCTAGTTTAAAAGCAAACTATTTCTGCAGTGTCTCCATAGTTAATGTCATTTTGGATAGCACTTACAAAATTCTTGTGGCTGTCTTAGGTGAGATCAAGTAGAGGTTATGGATTTTGCTTCACAAGTGAACTGTCTTCTCCATGGGAACTAAAACTGCTTCACCAGAGGATGGTTACAGTGGCTGGAAATGTCTCCCCTTCTCTCTGCTCACAGCTCTTGTAAAACTCTGCCACTGCCTTTCTGATCTGCGAGCCGGCCTGCAGCTGCTCCCTAACTCGCTGCTGCTTGTTGAGGAGCTGGTCTGGGGACAGCAGAGGCTTTCCTGCTGCTTCCAGGGGCCTAACAACAGCTACAGCAAGACATGCAAATGTAACCCACGGCTCCTGGCTGCTTTTGGTTGTTGCCGTCGCTTTAAGCTGTTTGGGGGAGAGCAGAATGAAGTACATACAGTATTTAAGATTTCAATCTTCAGAAATTAGTTTCAAGCTCTCCTGAAAGTAGGAAGAAGCAACTCTTCGTGCAAAGCGATGCAGAGCTGTTGATTCCAGAGCCTGCAGCTGCTGGGCACGGAGCAGCCGAGTCAGAGCGCGCACGGAGAGCGGCTCTGGGTCTGCGTGAGCCGCGCAGCCCCGTTCAGCAGCGCACGCTGTAGCAGCGGGGAAGCAGAAAGAGTGCTGCAAAGGGAGCTGCAGAAACTCAGCAGCCCACAGACATTACTGAACGTGCATCCTCTGGTGCACTCCAGAAAGAGCAAGAGGGTTGTTTTGTTCGTGGGGTGGTTTGTTTGTTTGTTTGTTTGTTTGTTTTTAATAAAACATCCTCCCAGCAACTTGTAACTTTTTAAGCAAGTTTTCATCCTGCTGCCACTTCACATAACCCAGGCATGTAGAGCCCAGATCGGAGAGGCTTTTCTCGGGGAATAGTTATTGCTAGCATTTTCTAAGCTCTCAGCTTTCCTTAGTTTGAAATGCAAACTCTGCATATGTGCATTAGCAAAATGGCACATTCCAGTGCCTGGGAGTGAACCACTGTGGAGGTGACATTGGGCAGGGGTTACATGTGTATGGAGCAGCCAGCTGATGTGTGAATCCATTACTGTTATCAGCAATGCATTCAAATGACCTACTTTTTAACACTGTCACAACTGCCCGACAGAAGAATTCAGTAAACTGCTGGCATGGAATTCTCCCTTTAGAGCGATAGAAGACTAACCCGTGCAGATCCACAGCAGCTAATCCTCCTCAGGTACACCTACATTTTTCTACGCAAAGCTATCAAAGAAAGGTAGGGGAAACCAAGAAAGACCTTTAAAATCCTCTGAGTGCTCTTTTCCTGCATGGAGTCACCAGGTCACCATACAAGATGGTGCTGTAAATGGCAAGTGCCAGAGATCTCAGGCTCTCATATCAGCAGAGGATGCAGAAATTCATTCAGCAGCATCTAAGTGGCACAGAGAGTTTATCACTGTTCCTCTCCTTTGCTATTCATTGTGCGTTTCCATGAATGAACTTTCTGCATAAACAGCAACTGTCTTGGTTCTCAGTGAGCACAGCCTGCTGAAAAAAATACTACAGAGCTCCATTGCTACAAGGATGTTATTGTTTGTTATATTCCTTACATGTCCCTATTTGAAAGAATGAAGTTCCCTTTCATCTGTAGAAATGTTTAAATGCAGCCACATGCTTTTAAGCATACCTAGCGTTAGACATAATGCCAATATTGTGACTGTCCCATTTAAATTTAATCAATAAAAAGTATTCAAAATTAAAAAGTATTAAATCATAGCATTTTGTCATCTTAAAATTAGAATAATTGTACTGACCATAGAAGGGCAATAATAAAACAGTAGTCCTATTGGAAGTATGTTGCAAATGCATTAAGAATATGCTGAAAGACTATTACAAATCTTCAGCATTTGCCAGAGATGAGTTTAAGTAATGAACTCAAATACAGCAATCCCACTGATTTCAACAGAGCCAAATTTTGATCCAGATCTTATTGAGATTTGGTCCTGTACACATCACACACACACATCTGAGCCAGAGAGGCACAATCCTGGTCATTTTCCAGCCACATCTGAGCAAACATGACTCCTGCCTTCTGTTCTAAAGGTACAGGACAAGAGGCACTCGAGTGGGAGACTGTCACTGTGAGGGGCTGATCCAAGCCACCCTTGGCTTACCAAGGAACCGAGTGCCTGAAACAGATACAGCACCTCCAGACTGAAGTCAGAAAGGGTAGGAAAATACAAACAGAGGAGATGACTCAAAAACCTGCTTTTCCTAAGTAATGCCATGCCAGTAAGCATCTCCTCTCCTCTGCCCCAGCATTTGAAGGAACAGAGTGCTTTTGGAAATCAAAATCAATCTGTCCACTACTTATTTGGGAGCCAGGGCAGGGACACAGACTGTAGCACTCTGGCTGTAATGACGGTAAGGCAATGGTGCATCTGCCTCTCCACTCTCCTGAACACATCTGCTGTAAGCAGGACAGATTACAGAGGGCTGAGATGTCTTTGCCAATAAGCACTAATCACAGTGGAAAAAAATAATCAAGCTTTTTTTTCTTTAGAGAAAAATAACCAAAGCATACAACTGCAGCAAACAGTATGTAGGATACTGAAAAGTCCTTTGTCCTCATTGGTCCCCTGAAGGCTGTAGGCACATAAACATATCTATGTACCATCTACCTGGCCAAGCATGTTTACTGGCATGAGCATGCACAAAAACTAGAGCTAACAGCAGCAGGAGAAAGCAAATGCTTAGCTCCAGCATAATAAATAAAAATATTCAAACAGAAACAATGAAGACCTTCAAGCATGTTAGTGCACACATCCATCTTCACTACCACACGTACACATACCACCCCTCCCAATAACAGAAATCCTTCTCTTCCCTGTATGTCCCTTTCCTGTTCTTGTTCTCAGAGTTGCACACACAGCTTAGCAAATGGCCATTTCAGACCAGACCACCCCTCTGTGGTGTGATGTTTCACTCCCTAGAGCTGCTAAAATTCAACAAACACATGCAAGAAGGGGTTCAGCTCACCTGTGAACAGGGCACTGACACTTGCATAAAGTGGTGGAAGAGATAAAGGGACTTTGCAGTCCTGCAAGGCCCTGCAGTTACACACAAGAGGCTGGTGGTGTGGGAAGGCTTGTCACTCGGGAATTAGGCAGACTGTGTCAGGTACTAGCAGTACAGTAGCGTCAGCTTGCTTTGAGTTGGTTATCTGAGTGAAAGACCCAGTTGCTACAACTGCAGTAGGAAAGCAAACTTTGAGAGTACAGTTTACTCCAAGTTTAGGAACAGCCCTCCACATAAAGGGCCTGCTTTGGAGGCTGTTTGTTATCTTGTCCTCCAGACAGCTGTTCATGAACCAAAATTTGGGAGCCTGCCTTACTGTGCTGATCAGATTTGAATTAGTGACCTAAGGTTGCAAGGCCACTTACAAAGGGATTTTTCCACAAGGATTCTTAAAATTAGATCATAAGCAAAAAATGCAGCTTAGTCCTTCAAAAGCTGCAATTTGCTAAGGCCCTGAGGGCATTTTGGCAACTTCACTCAAGTATTATCTACCTCTCTGTGCTGCCAAATTTGAAGATAAACTTCTTTTCCACGAGCTCCTTGATGTCAGTACAAGCTTGGTAGTAAAACTGTAGTGTGCAAACCAGGTCAGAAAGCTCAGCTCCTCCCACCAAGGCCACTGGAACTGCTCAGGTCAGGGCTGGGAAGAAGACAGAGACTTCTGGTGATTCAATGGAGGCTGCAGAGCTGGAGTATGTAGATTCCCAGAGTTCAACATTCAGATGGCAGGAAGCTTGCTCGCCTCTCAGAGCTCTGCTATTTCACCAGGCAGTTCTTGTCCTCTACACTCACTAATGTTGGTTTCAAATTAAAGAGCACTTTGTTGTGTTCTGCACAACGAGGACCTCCTTTTATTAGAAGGGGGATATGCCCTTCTACTTAACTCAGGTTTTCCATACAACCCCATTACACCTGTGATTTTAGTGCTTGTTTTATGGCAGGAACTTAGGTGTTTTCTACACATCTGTTCATCCTTCTGGGATGCTGAAAATGCCCAGGACTTAAGAAAACTCTGGAAACATAATTCTTTACTGTATGATTCTCATCTTTCACAATATACATTTTTCCCAGAAGCATCACACACTTTCCAGTTTCACGCTACTTCTCCTCAACTTCTATTGCGAACCTCTAATTTTTGTAGGTAATCAGGATTAACATTCATTAAGACTTTCACTATTATAAATATGTAATCCAGAATGGTTTTCTCTTCCTTTCCAAATCTAACTCTCATTTCAAAATGAGTCATTCAAATTCAATTTCTGTAAGTTGTGTTCCAAGTTCCTCATGCCTCTAGTATTGTTACTTAATGAAACTGCATTGGTTTTGCACCAAACCCAGATAGGAATATGTTAATAAACTTCACATACAGGCATTTCAGTTCTTAAATTCCCCTTTGTGCTCCTTTTAGCTTTTATAGTGACTATAATTCACTCTACATGAAAAGAAGATTAAAATGGCCAGTTCACACAGTGGGACTTGCTCTGGCATGAGCCAGCTTTGGAAATGATATGAGCACAGAGCAAGAGTCAGCTTTGAAGATGACATAAAAAAGCGAGGCTGTATTAGAAGTAGCTGTATCTTCCTAGTGGTAAATCCCATTCCTTTTTTCTTGATAAATGAAGGCTGCTTCTTTCTATCAAATTGTCACTGCACAACCAAACAGTGGCAGAGCATCTATGAAGCTTCCTCTGGTTATGCCCCCTGACTTGTCTAAATGTTTTTTAAAGCAAAGGGGGAGGAGATAAACATATCCAGATCTTTACATGCTCCCTAAACAAATGTGTAATGTGCAACCCCAAGACATATGCATGCACTCACCTAACCCACAACATCCAGAGAATGCGTCTTTATTCTCTCCACAACCTATTTTCCAAGTGATGGAAGATTTAAAGTTTCTAATTTTTTTCCTTTTTCTTGATGAAGGATTTTCACTTTCTTAACCTCCTGGGGAGGCAGAGTCACAGAAACAGCAGCAGGGCACTGTAAATCTTTGAAACTAATAATTATTAAACACATAAATCTGTTTAATACGTAGAGCTTCCAAACACGCTGACTAGATAATATGAGAGAGAGAGATCCACACATACCAAAAGGGCCTTGCCATCTTTCCAGACACAAGGCTGGAGCTGTATTTCAGTTACAAGGCTTCATTTGCCAGAACAGTTACTGGGCAGGAGCCTTGGGAAACCTTGGGCTTCCAGCTTTTCATTCTACACTACCAGCAGCTCAGCTGGAGTCCCTGGTAGGGAGCTGTAAGCAGAAGGTGGGAACCAGACCTCCTGAGGTGTTTCAATGACCACAGCTCCCCCCCCATTCCAAACCTTTAGCAATTTTGTGCCCCTGAATGGGAAACAAGGGAACTGCCATGCCCAAGGCAATAGCAGAGACACTTGACTCAGGGCTCTACACCAACTCTCTGCTGGAAGCTTGGATCCCATCTCTGTGACAGGAGCAAATCTGTATCTCCACAAGGTAGAGTTAGGTATTTCTGGATGGTTTTCTGTTCCTGTCTTTATTTGGGTTCCTTTAAAGTTTTATCTCAATTCTGAATTCCCTGGCTACATTAGTGCACAATTCTGGGATGATACATATTGCAGTGTTTTAAATTACTGACATGTAATCTGAATTTCAGCTCCATTTTAGCACAGACCTGTCCTGTGATTATGATTCTGAATGTAGATCGGTATTTTGCATTTGAAGACTATATCTTACTATATGCAATAAAAAGAAATGTCAAGAATGTGAGATCCTCTAAGCAGAACTGCACTTAGAAAGAAGAAAAGAAGAAAGCTACCCATGGGATTTTGGTAAATGTTCAGGAAGAAAAAAAGTGCAGAAATGTGACAGTGAGGTCTAGGATAACAAAATTCAAATATATCTGATGAGGAAGTGGAGGAGAAGACTGGACAAAACCACCTTCAGTGGCTTCCTCTAACTCAAAGTATTCCCTGATTTATGAGAATATCTTTTGTTTTGGCCATTAAAGAAACTGGTTTTGTTTATTTCTCTGCCTATCAGTCCTGTCATCTCAGCAGATGGAAACGAATCAGATGTCCCACGTTGCTCTGAATGCCACCACTGGAGAAGCTGTAGATGGTGTGGCCTGGGCACTTGTCCTGTCTGTAATGGAAACATGCTGACTGCAACCGCTGCGCTGTGAACGCGCACATCAAACGCACTGAGTGACAGGTTGAGCAAATGAAACAATCATCTCCATATTTTGTTGTAGGAGTTTTTCCTCAGAAAATAAGAAAGCAAAATGTGGTGGACAGGTCCGAGGAGACTGAATTTAATCTGCTTTTGAAGTTTTTTGTGGATAATGAGAAAAAATGTGAGAAGGATTTTTGGATGGATCTCCTTCCATTTTGTAGGCTAATGGAATTTGCTGAAACAAGACCGCCAGCTGCTTTGCTTATAACAGCTTGCACTAGATTTCAATATATTCATTTCCTTCTGATAGGTGCCGACACGAATCCATACTGAAGATGGGCCTTGTCCAGTGCTCCAGATGCAAACATCCCTTTACTGTAATGGTACTCAAAATTAGAAGTTACATTTTTCAATATGGAGATTCTGATGAATCAAATAATTCTTCAAATCAATGACTGCTGCCTTCTGAGTGGGTGTAATGAAATCTTGATTAGAATTTTGTGACTTGGAATCATGAAAAATAAATCATGAAGGGCAAGATAAGAAAGATATTTGCTAATTTTTCTTTAAAAAAGCATTTCTAATGTCTAGTTTTAAGCAGAAATTTCTTGGAAGTTTGAGAATGTTCAGTTCCTTCTTTCCAAACTATCCATTACTTATCAGCTGGTTTCCTGAGAAAACAAATCTTACACAATCTCGTTGTATGTTTAAGTACATGTTTGTCCACGTTTCCCCGTTAATAATTGTGTGATTTATTAATATTTATTACGATACCATACACGACATTTTGTTGAGTAGTTATAAGTCATTGGCCAATGTCAGCTAAATTCAACAGATATGGAGACCTCAAAGATATTAAATCTGGTTTTAGCAAAAACTGGTTTTGCCAATTCTGCATAGTTTTGCACATAAGTGCTTTGTAGTGTCCATACATCTCTCTTTTCTGATTCAAGTCCAGATTTTCCATGAAAATACGTAGGGATGGGTCTGTCTCCAAGCTGTTTTCCCAGCAAGCTGTGAGCAAACCCCCCAGAGTGTGGGACTGGAACATCCAGTGTAGTTTCCATTTCTGCTACACATCACTTGCAGCACCACAGATGCACAGAATCATTTAGGTTGGAAAAGATCTTTAAGTCCAACCATTAGCACAGCACTGCCACCACTAAACCGTGTTCCCAAGTCCCACATCTTCACATCTTTTAAGTACCTCCAGGGATGGTGACTCCACCACTGCCCTGGGCAGCCTGTTCCAATGCTTGAGCATCCTTTCAGTGAAGAAATTTTTCCTGATATCCAATCGAAACCTCCCTTGGCACAACTTGAGGCCATAACCACGTTGTAACCGGGAACGGGGGCACCGTGTTTCTTGGTGCGATGGGCGGTGAGTCCGAAGTCCCAGCCCTGCGCGGGTACCTTGGGGCCTCCCGGAGCGAGGGAGCTGGAGATGCTCGTTTTGCACATCAAGATGCTGCCACCCCATGGCCAGAGAGGACGAGCGGCGCCCGCCTAAATCGCCGACTGCCATTTGCAAGCTGGCAGAGGTTCTCCTGGCTTTTCTTCGCACACGCAGAAAGATGCCTTGACTTTGCACAAACACTGCCGGAAATCCCATGCAGTCTTCCCCCACTGCTGCACCTTCTAGTGAGCACAAGGATCTTTGAATACCATCCTTCCCTCACTGTTATTTATTTGTCACATGGTAAGTTATTATTATTGCCTCCAACTCTGTCCCTTCCACACATCCTGGCCAGTAAAACTTCCACTGCCGTGTCACATACACATTAAATATCCATCCGTGTGATCCACGCATGATCGATCTCCCCATCCCACATTACAGTCATGATTAACCTTCTCCCACTACGTCACATATTCAATACACCTCCTTTGCCTCCTTCACTCAGACAAAATGAATCTCCTTAGTATTGTCAATAATAATTTTCTTTATATCCTGCATAACAACATGAGGCAACCTGACAGAGCACTCGGGCAATAATTCAATCTTAGCTTCCCACTGACGTTCATTAAACTGAATATAACTTCACCAGAGCTGCCATTGAATTATACCCTCATATCCTTGTGCGAATTGTATATTATTCCCTGGGGAACAGCAGCAATGCAGTTGAAGATGAAATAATTTGTTTTAAAAACCCCAGGATTGTATCTGATAGCACATTATTTCTTCATCTTGTTACTCACTTTGCATATTAGTAATTAGCAGAGGTCATTTCCTCCATTCCCCCCACCTTTTTGTTTCATTTCATGTCTGATAACATTAATCCATGTGAGATAAGATGCTGGAAGATTTTAATACAGCTGAAATGACTGAGATCTTCACTAGAGGCAGGCAAACCCTAAGAAATTCAAATTCATTGTGGCAAACAACAAAATACTTCTCATCACCCTCCCCTGTATTTTGGCATCTGTCCCTTCCCCTTGAGAACAAGCCTCCCCTGGCCCTACTCTGCAGTTGGACAGGGCAAAGCTCAGGTGGTCTCTGTGCAAACACTGTGCTTGCTGCTCCTACTGCTGCACCTCCAGCCCAAATTTCTCTTGTTTGCTTTTGAAGAGAGTCTCATGATTCACCAAAACCTAATGATAAGCACAAGATTTTTCCTGTGGTGGGTCCTTGTGATGGCTTTGGAAGCTGTTCTGGGATGCTGCTGTGCTGGGGATGGGGTGAGTTTGCAACGTGCCACAGAGGTTGTACCAGTACACAGTGAAAAGAAAACCAAGAAATGCAACTGCAGTTGCATTCCTGCCTTGTGCTGCTTCCTCTGATCTCCCTGGCCTCTGAGGAGTTTCCTTTAGCCAGCACATGTGACCCCATTTTCTCAGTGGTTCTATGTTGCCTTCAGCAAGATGGCCACTGGTCACAAAGCAACTGAAGGCCACTCTCAAATGTGAGAGCTGGCATGAGCTCTGATCACAGAGCTGCCTCCCAGTCTCCACCGCAGCAGACAAGCTAAAGAGCCCATCGGTGCCTGTGCCAGGCCAGGAGCAGCAACCGCCAGGCTCTGCCTTTCACTTCTTTTTCACGGGCTGTCTGTTCCTGTCATGTTTGGGGACAGAGCCCAAACATTCTCCCCCCACGTCACTCTCCCGCTCCTGCACAAGTTGCCTGCTGTTAAACCTTATCCTGCTGAATACCATGTGTTTGATATTAATTACATGTCCGAGCCCCATGAAAGTCATTGAAATTTAATGAGATGCAGGGATGGAACCACTGAGCCAATGGCATTCATTAAGGGTTGCCATGGAGATCAGTTTGCCAGGCTTGACCCACATTAAGTGCCACTGGTCACCTCCCAAACAGACAAAAACATGAAATTAAAAAAAAAAATTGTAGCCAATTCCTGAGGGGTCTGAGCACTATGGGGCTCTGACTGCCTTTAGTCACAGCAGCTGGGGCTCAGCCGAGTTCAGCACATGGCCCGTGGCCCTGTCAGGGAACGGGGCTCTAATAGAAATCAGGAGGTGCTCCTGTGTGGCATCTAGAGAGAGGAGAAACAACCCCACCAACTCACTGACACAAAGAGGCCAGTGAGCTCTTTCCACTCCCCTTCCACCCCTTACAAGTGGTGCAGCTGAACAGAGCTATCACTTGAAATGCATTTTGTGCTGTTTCCAAAATGATGCTGTTCCTAGCAAATATCAGTATTTGACTCTGAGTATAAGGAGATGGGGTGAGAGAGCGAGAGACAGGAAAGGTGGGGGCGTGGGTGGAGAAAAGAGGTTGTAGCTTAGCATGGAAACACTAAGATGGAGAAAAGACAAAGCTTTGATGAGAGCCAAGGATGGCCTGCACAGGGGTAGGGAAAAGCTGGTATTACTTCCTGGCTCAGCCAGAGTCTCTTCACAGCCTTGGTCAAATTGCTTACTTTCCATCTCCCTCGTTCCCCCTCTGCAAAATCAGGGTCACAACACGCCCTTCTTCCCTACCCTGGTCTCGCAAGATAGAAACCAAATCAAAGTCCTGCCCGTGTGCTTTTCCAGAGCCTAGTGAATGGGGCAGCATGACCTCTGACAGCTCTTTGTAGTCTTTCAGTATAAATAATAATATTAAAACAGAATTAATTAACCAGCTCACCAATCTGCCTACTTTCCAGCCCACCAGTAATCTGTAAGAATCAGACTAAGATGCAGCTGCAGGAGTGGCTGGGTGGCAGTGGGGTCCCAGGGGGAGGCAGGAGGCTGGCTGTGCAGTGGTACACACACAGCTCTGACACCCAGGCACTGTCTTTATCTCTCAAGCAAACTAGGTCCCATTACAGAGCAGACCCTTACACAGAGCTTGCTGCAGGTAATACAGTACAGCAGCAGCAGAGCTGCCTCTGATTTCCAAAATATTTTAATACTTTCTTTTTCATCCTTAGTCCAAGTACATACCAGCAAACACATCACACCCCAAGTTCTAGAAAGGAATCTACAAGAACATAATAGTTTAAGCCAGGTTTCAATGAAATGAAAAGTACCCTCATCACAAAGGCAAAAATAAAAGTTACAATTTATAAGGCAACTAACCCCTAAGCGCAGAGGCCATCCTTTGAAGCACAACCCAAAAACCAGATAGAAATTGCAACAAACTTATCTGAGTACATCTGGTTCACCTAACCCATCTGCAGCCCTGGGAAAGAACCCCATTGCCAAAAATGGCTGAAACCTTATCCTCACAGCCTACGGGGGTTCAGATAATTATATCTGACATGAAAACTTGTAGCACATACAGAAAACTGGAGGGGGAAGAAAAGGTCAACTGTATAAAGATGCAATCACTGTGGAAGGGGCCAAGTTACAGCATGGTGAGCTGTTTAAACAGCCAAGATAAATAAGATACAATTAGGGTTACATTGGCTCACCCTTTTGAGATCCCATATGTGGGTGTATGAACCTTGGAAAAAAAGGGCCAAGTTATCAGGACTCGCTGCTTATTTAACTTGGCCCACTTCAAGGCTCAGCCTGTTCTAACTTCATCCCATTTTTTGCAGCAAACATCCCATTTCCAGTATTTTTGTACTTGTCAAGTGCTTTCTGATCACATCTCTCTTCTTTTTATTGTTTTCTTTTTAAAGAGAAAAGTGCTGAGAAAGGGATGTGAATCTGAACTCGGGGCCTCCTACACCAAAGTCAGCAAACCTTATCCCTTTGTGCCAGCCAGCCTAGGGTCTTTGGTCAAAAATGAAAGCACAAGAATTTCCAGCATGTTTAATTACCAACCACAGGGAGCCTGGTACAGCCCCACAAATGGAATAACATATTGAAACTAGCAAAGAAAAGTCAACTGAAAGTATTTTGTAGAAGGGCTGTAGAGCTGAAACCCACTTCTGGAAGGTTGCAGAATTTCATGGGAACATGACGTTGGCAATCAAAGACTGACTCCTGGCAGAGTTCCTCAGACTCAAGCCTTGGGATCAGCATTCCCCAGCCTTTGCAGAGGTTCAGAGACCAATCTAGTGTTTTACATAGCTACCACACGGAAAGGGGCTTGTGTGCAGCAGTAAGGTTAATTCTGAACACTTGTTACAGGTCTGCCCTCCTCAACACACGTTAGAAACTGTTAGAAACCCTAGTTATAAATTTATGTAGTTGTTACTAATCTGTGTAGTTGAGATGTTTCCTGCTATCATAATGTTACCAATACCACCTCTGTAACAGACAGGAGGCTGACCTCATCGCCTGCTTTAGCCCCTACATGCCACTCCTCTAATGCATTTCTGCAAATATTCAAAGTGTTCTCATACCCACGTAACATGATGGTGGGAGGACCAGCAGAGTTCAATAATTTATACAGATAGCTGTGTTTCATGGCAGAGCAGGTCTGCCTCTTTCTCCAGCATTCACTGTCACCTGTTCCACTCTGGAAACTTGCTCCTGTATCAGGTTTGTGTCTCTGCACCTGATTTTAAGATGCTGCCTGGTGACTGAGTGCTTTGCCCTGCCTATAAAAATGTGTTGGTTTAACACAGTGGTGTCTCTTCTGGGTGAAGGGCAAAATTCTCATTGCTTGTGCACCAATGCAATCCCGTGGGAGTCTGCGCTCAGTAAAGCACAGGTAATAAAGACAGGCAAATTGGGAAAGGCTCCTGGAGCTCTTCAGAGGGCACTGGCTGTCATACTCTCTGTGCCAAGCTCCAAGAGGCCTCAGCCTAGGACTACAGCTAGATACACACGCCCGTGAGACTCCTCTGTACATGGCACATCTGGGCTCACCCAGTTCATCCCACAGACCAGCAAGACAAAAGTACCCATGAGTTTTTAATGGCAGTACCAGGTTCAAATGGTTCTCGATAAACCAGATATCGCCCATTTGCTGGGAGGAGAAAAGCAGAGATAAAGGAGCTGAAAAGGTCTGAGGCAGAGGGTCGTGTAGAGTGAGCCCTTAAAGGACCATCTGGCCCTAACAGCAGCACCAAACTCCCCCCCACACACTCCCCTCCTCCTTCTCTGGCAAAAAGGCCTGTTCCTTCCAGTTGTGGGGAGGGGGAAGTGCCATACGGGCTTGTGGCTGGGAGACTGGAGGGACATCCAGTATAGGAGAGATGAAGGGGAAGACAAAGCCAAGTAGGCTGGGGAAAATTTATATATCCTCCCCACCTCATTGCCCCCTCTGCCAGATATTTAGGAACCAACATCTCTATTCTGTTTTATTGAACAGAAAAGGCCTACCCTATTGCCAGCTGGCCCTGCCCCATGCCAGACAGGCATTTTTCTTCTGTTAGGCTCCCCTCTTCTGCCCAGCACTCCCCAGAGCCACCAGCACAGGGATGCGGCTCAGACCAACCAGAACAGAAGTACCCAGACGATGAACCCAGCCATGCATCCCCTCTTCCCCTCTCCATTCATCACTGTCAAGCTGCAATAATTGAACATTTGCATCCCCAATTTCACACAGCCATCTCCCCATGTCCCTGCAAATTAGCAATCCACCTATATTTACAGACACACGTGTCTGCTGGATATCTGCTTGTGGTGAGGGCTGCAGAGATGGGGGAGCAGAAGAATGAGAGTTTTCTATCCTGCTGGTGCATGACAAAAAGCTCTGGCTCTGAGGCTGGCCAGCAATACCGTGCTTCATTCCTTATATTCTTTCATCCCATCTCACAGTATAACACATCCACATGGTGCTACTGCTGTTGTTTGGAGTTTCTCCTGTTTGTTTGCATCATTTACACTTTTATCTCCTTCCCCTGTGAGCCCTCATGGAGGTGTCTTCCTTTAGTATGCAGGCCTGGTTGGCCAGTTGCCATAGCAATCCATTGCAGTCCTCATAATATTGCAGGAAGCAAGATCAAAAAGGCAGGATTGTATTAACGCAAAAAAAAAAAAAAAAACCAAAAAAAAAAACACCAGGGAGAGAGGGAAAGAAGAAGGAGGTATATTTCCCACTCTTCTTCTGCCCTACCACACACAGAGGCACTTTGCAAGAGCCCATCATTTTAGGACTGGAGTGAAAGATGAATACAGTTTCAACAGCCCCACTGCCAAAAAGCCAGATACCCACAGGGAAGAAGCCATTTAGAAGGGTGGCAGCATGCACACAGCCTCCATCCCCTACAACACTTTGTATACCACTTTTTCTCTCTCTGCTAAATTCTGTACTATTTGCCTAGTGACACAACTCCTTGTTCTAATGACAGCTAATGCCTGAACCTAGAGTTTGCAGAGGCTGACATTGGCCCTCGGTGACTGGAGGCCAAGCTAAACAACCTTTTCCCTTTATTTGACTACAGCAATCTCATTTGCTGCTTTTCTGGAACGTGTTTGAGATGCCCATTTGAATCCAGTCTATTCTGTTGTACAAATAACTACTAATCCAGACCTTTACACAGTGGCCTCCAAAGTGGTCCACAGATAGTGCAGCCAAACCACTGCCATGAACAGCTGAGTCCCAGACAAACAAGCCTGTGCTATGAAGGAGTTCAGCACAGGAATACGACAAAAAGAGACCAAAACATCCGATTTGACAACAGTCCCAAAACAAAGATTAGTGTGCCTGGCCTTGGGGACGCTGCAGCTGATGCCTATGTCGGCACAAAAGCTGTTTAGTGCTGTTCCAACATTTGCTCTTAACCACACGCGTGCCACGGATTTGTGAGGTTATAGGTACCTACACGAAAGGAGAATACAGCCAGTGCTACCTGAAAAAGAGTCCTGGACTCCACCAAGACCAGGCTCTCAGCCCTGCCTCCCCTGAGACCAAAGCTGCCACCCATGTCTTCCCTCCTCCATTTTGAACATTTTGATTTACCTACAAAAATATTAAAAGGAGATTTTTTTTTTTTTTATTCCACATTTTATAAGCAGCTTTAGGAGGCAAGGAGATGAAGAATCCATCCCCAGTGGAAAACACGTGGCTAACGGGTAGATTTAATTTATATGAAGCACACTGCTCTCTCGTAAGCCCTGCTTGGCATATTAAACTGGTGTCTTACATCTGCTTCCAGTGCCAGAAATATTCATTTCCCACATCATAAAGACCCATCCATGAATAATAATATTAATAATTAAGCACCGACTCTAGGGCTATACTTTGAGCATCATAACACTCTAATCATTTGCTTATCCCATGATAATTACACTCCTCCATCCTATTTCTATGCTCTGCCTTATTGGTTAACCATTTATTTGCTAGGGTGTTTCTTGAGACCCCACCCAAGTTTTCAGAGCCCAAGTCTCACCTTCCTAGCAAACTGATGAGGTACGTGCTCAGTATCAGGAGCACTTTTCTTAAAGACAAGCTGCAGTCCCAAGGCTCTGCTGACAACCATCATTGTCATCAGGCTCACAAAGAAGAGTGGCTCAGCAATACAGGGCAGTATGGATGTCCCAGCAACCTGTGCTGGCACAAAGCCACACTCATTTCATCTCTTCCTGAAAGGAGAAGTAACCAAAGCAGTGGGAAGCTAGGAGGATGAATCTCTGCCACAGAGAGCCAGGCAGATAATTCCAGCTAAGCTTGCTCAGCACTAGGGAAGAACTAGAAGCAGTACAGCTGTGTTAGGATGGCATTCTGCCTGGACCAATTAGGTTTGCTGAGAAGCATGGTCTCTCCTGCACAGGCCCACCTGAAGCGGCCAGTAGGGGTTGTTTGGCTCAGTGCTGTTTTTTTCAAGCCCATTACTGTAAAAATTATGGTCCCAGTTCTGCCACCTCTCCCATGCCATGTATAAATTCACTTGCTACTGCACTGATTTCAACTAAAAATACTGTTACGTGCAACTCAAGACAAGGAAAGGCGTACTGCCTGCTTTCACACACACACTCCTTTGCCATGCAACTCACCTTCCACGTTTTCCCCACCAAAGCCCGCAACCGCAGCACAAACATCCAAGATTCTTGACCATCTCCTTAACCAGGACATTCCTGCAAACCCCAGCCACGAATGCGTCCCATGGAGATAGAAACCTCTGGACAGGCAAAGATTCTTCATTACATGTAATCTCACAACATATAATGCATCATTTCTGAAGGAGCTTCAGAAAGGGAGAAGTTTCATAAAAAGCCAGAGGATACAAGGCTGCAAGACCATCAATAAGAAAACAACAGCAGAGAAGCCAAAACAAAACGGGAAATAATAACTAGTACTTCAAGAGCTGAATATATCAAAAAGTTTAGGGTCAGCAAAGAGGGCTTATGAAAATAACATGAAAGCAGCAGGACCACAAAAGAAAGTCTGTTAAGACAAAAAGGCTGGTATGTCAGGAAAGATCTCTAACGTTGGAAAAAACTACTTTTGGGATTGTTTCCAACTCCACGCAACAAACACAAAACCCACAAACACTGACTTTTATGGCTAAATTAAATCAGAGATTGGTGCTATGGCTTGTTTCCTTTGTCTGTTAAAAAAAGTACCAAAAAAACCCTGCTTCCTGCTGATATCTCAAAACCAGGGAGCAGGAACACATACTCCAAAGATGATGGGATTCTGTATGCTTACTTGGGTAGAACTTTATTTATCAAAGAGTTATTAGTTACATATGGATGAAGACAAGTCAGATCCTGCAAACTTCAGCGATATAAAGAATGTCTTCTGCAAAGTCTGTTGAAATCAAGAGCAGCCAAAAACAGCGGATGCCAGTGTAGGATGATGCATTTGAGGAGACCATGCTTTCATCAGCAACAAAAAAAAGCAAGCAAGGGAAGAAAAAAAAGATTTTTCAAGAAGTCATGAAAATAAGAGAGGCCAGCTGTATAAAACCACGGCATGTCAGACTCCAGCACTGGTACTAACAGACAAGTATCAGAGCAAATTCTCATCAGATTTTAGTGCCTTGAGGAACTGAACGTACACAGAAATGATTCACCCTGTTCACTGGTGTCACACAGAGCACATCAGGTTTCATGAAGGAAGCAAGTGCCCATCCAGCTCGTGGTTCCCCACAGCTCTAAAAGCAAGTCACACAGCGTCAAACAGGAACACGACAGCTCCTGTCTGGAGCTTTGCCTGGGGCCTCAAGTCTGCGCTGCAAAGCTGCACGTCTTTGTTACATCAAGATACCTACAAACCTCCCCAGCCAAGCAGACCTTGTCTTAAAGGCATTCTATGCAGATTTCCCTATTCCTTCAGGGAAAATGGGACAGTCACCTCTTGCAGCACTGCCTAAAGCACAGTGATATGCAGAGGCATGCTCCCCTTTTTTCCCCCTTTGCAACACTGCTATGCCATCCCTCCACTCTTTTTAGTCAAACAGCTGCACACAAATGCCTGGAAGGACCTCACAGGGGCTGCAGTTTCACACAGAAGCAAAGCACCACCCATCAGCTGCAGGAAGTCAGAGGCAGGAGCTGAGCAGCTGCTCATTGGAAGCAGCTGATGGCAGAATCTTGCCTCGCTGCAGGGCAATCCTCCCTGACTCTTCCTGAGCTTAGGCAGGATCCTCATCTCCTCCAGCCTGGCTTGGAATACAGCCTACTAATAACCAATATCATTATACCTGCCTTTGTGCCGTGACTTCTTACCACTGCAACCGAACCGACTAAAAATCATATTTGCCTAACCACAATTAGTTAAGTCATTAAAATCTCAAATCCTTCAAGTCAAAACCATTAAAAAAACCTCCAACAAATAACCAGAAACAGATACTTCCAATCATCATTTTAACAGTGGAACATCTGATGGTTTATGCAAACACACTGCACACCAGAATACTTGCAATACTTCCTGGAATACCTTACTTATCTGGAATATTTGCAAACAACTTGGCACAGCTATTGACTTTGAGTGGTTTTTGTTGAGTTTATTATCTGCCCAGTGTGACTAATTTGTACACCATGTTCCTGAAGTTGCTGCTTAACTAGACACCTCCCAGAACCAAAATCAGTCTTCATAGTAGCTATTGACCAATTCAGTGTGAATACTTCTGTATGTCCGTAACTCGTGGAAGCATCTACAAGAGTCTCCTTTTCCCAGCATCTCTATGAACTAAACTGTGTTGGTCAGAGTAACCAGGGGAAGCCAGCAGAGGAAGTCAGAGATAGCATGGGGGTGATATTGTGATAATTCATACTAGATTATGTCATGAAACTGGGTCAGGGCACAGAAAACCATCAACTGTCCATCAGTGGCTTTTGTCAGCAGCCATTCGAGCTCTGTCTGGCACAGGACAGTGCCCCACCAGTTATCTTGGGCTTCTTGTCTCATTCAAGCTCTGCACTAAAACTATGCTTTACACCATTTAAACACAAACCAACATATATACACTTTCATAAACGATACACAAGCAGGTCTGCCCCACTGCATCCTGGAGAAGGCAACCCTGAACATAACCACAAGACTGGCACCTGAGAGCTATGAGGACCTGAGGCTAAAACCCAACTGTTGCTTTATACTTTTAATTGTCTGGCAATATTCATTCATTGCAACAGTCTGCTGTCTCATGTATGCAAGACTGCAAGAGCTTCAGGGCAGAGGCCATCATCAGTTTTTGTATGTTTATACAGTGCCTACAACAACAACACAGTAGCAACCGGAAATCTAATAATTAAGTTATTATAGTAACAATGACAGAGCTGAGCAGCAGTGATTCTGGCTGTGTCAAAGCTGCATAAATCCATTTAACGCTCACACAGATATTCTAACCTCCCTGGCCTATTACAGAACCTAGCTCTTGAGAGCAGAAAATTGGGAGATAAACTAATGCACTGAAGGTTAGCAGTCCTAGTACGCAGCTGCTAGTCAGGGTAATACAATGGGTCAGTCAAGGAAGCAAATGAATCCACTTCAAAATCCCTACTCTGAATGCTGTGGGTTAAATTCCTGTAGCCTACAGAGTGTAGAATTGAGTATGAGAAAGATGAATGGGATTTTCTTTTCATGAATGGAGGAACTGGTGACAGAAACTCCTCAGACCTGCAAGCTAAGTCAGCCTTGGTACCCTCATCACTGCCATTGCACGACACCTTTCCTCCGTATGACGTTAAAACCTCAACGCTTCCTTGGGAGGCTCCTTCTATTCAGTTAAAATCAAGAGCATAGGGCTCCACATAGCTGTCTTCCAGAACCAGAGTGTAAACACAATTAGTTTTCAGACCAAAAGTCAGTGAGGCAAACTCAGCCACACGGTCCTCTCTGACTCTGACTGGTGTTTCAACTCCATTAATAAAAGATCCTTCAGTCTAAGGTGCCACAAGACTGTGACCATCACTCTCAGTGGGACTCAGGCCAGAGAGGACAGACCCTATAATCTGTCTGCTGATAATTTTTAAGCAGACCACAGCCCAGATTCATAGATAATGCAGAGATGAGAAGAGAGAGTAAAAACCTCTGTTGCTTCTTTTAGCTAGTATTGTCAATAAAAGTAGTAATATGATGTCTGTTATGCCAGAAATTCTATGAACATTTATGTCTGCTTTTTAAACAACAACTGCTCTGAAGTGATCGTACTCTCAGTTAATGACAGGCACAACAGGTGGGTGGAACAGAAGGAGACAAGCGATGAATAAAATAAGAACATTTTGCATTCTAAGCACATTTCTCTACATCTCAAGAGTTAAGGCACCCTTTCTGCAGCGCTCCTCTGTGGGACCTGTTTGTCATTTTTATGACAACACCTGCAGACATGTTAGAGAACTGCTTGCTGCAATGCTTGGCACTGCAAGAGATATGGACTCACACCCAGACAGGATATGGTGTTTTAAAACAAACCAGATAGGTTATCAAATACTGATCCCATTTGCACCTGACCTAAAAACTCCGAAGACTAAAGCTCTACCTACCCCATTAGATGTCACACTATCCTCTTACTGTCTTTGGCTCTGAAATCTTATAATTTCACCAGACAGGTAGGGAATGAGGCATACAGTTGAGGAGTTAAGGCAATAGAACAGATGAAATGTGTCTGGGAAAGAGCTCAAGCCTCTTGTGTTCTAGCTCAGGGTTTTGCCAAGATACCACACAAGGGTAAGATCATACCGTGCTTCCTGCACTGTTTTCTCCAACCAGTCCAGCCTGTGTTTTGGCATTGAGTGCCTCTAGGAAATGGAAAAGGAGGCAAATCCTCTCCTGTATGAAGCACCAGGGAACATGAAGTATCAGTCACCAGGTTTGAGACTGTTGTTTCGATAGTTGGTCACCTATGGGAGGACCAAGTTCCCAGGAAGAATCAGCAGCTTATACAATCCTGAAATTCAAAGACCAAAAGATCACAAGGCTCAAAGAAAGACCCTCTCCTGAAGGGGTCAGATACGGGACCCGGTAGCCATCCAATTAAATTCTGGCACATTCATTATTTATGGAATCATTAGTAAGTGGCTGTTGGCCACCCTGGCCTACCACAGAGCAAACAGCCCCAAAGCAGGATGCAGCTAGAGGCACAAAACCCATGTGCAGAAGTGCTTCTGGGCAGGTGACAAGACCCTGGACACAGGTTTAGCAGGGCCTTTGCTTGTTCCCCTGTGAGCCCCAGCCTCCCACAGAGCCACCCACATTGCCAGTGGGTGCTGAGAGAGGCACTCATTCCTGACTCCTTCCACTCAGGGAGGCACAACACTCAGCAGAGCTCTAGGACAACAGGGCAAAGGTTGCTTCCCCTTGCAAAGAGAAATCTGTCTGTTCCACACCCTTACCATGAGCCTCCCTGCAACATTTGCCATGCAAGAGAACTGCAAAGTCAGGTGGAAAGTGTGAGAAGAAAATTGCCATTCCTCCTTGAATGAACAAGCATGAAAATCCTGCAGCCATCCAGGGTGGCTGCAGATGAAGCTGGCTTACCCCTGCCACTCAGAGCTGCTTTAGCAGCTGCGAATTTAACAAGAGTAGTATTAAAATAACCTCACTTATTTATAAAAGCAGCCAGGCTGAGTGACATTTCTATTACAGAGCACACACCACCGGGAGATTCCCTGACGCTGCAGCAAACCAATGTAATCTGCATTACGATGCACTATTCTCTCTGCAGCACACACAGGCTGGCTGTGCTCTCCCAGTATAACAGCAGGTCTGATTCTCCTCCCCCTAGAGCTGGGGGAAGATTTGTCACAGGCATTGGTGGTAGTAAGATCAAGTACTACATCCATGAGTAACCACTAATGTTACTTGCACTCACTATAGCCTATTTATCTTGTATAATCAGCATTATATATCTTGTGCATCATTCCGTCTCTGCAATCCTGCAGCATGCTCACAGCTCCGTCAGAAATGGGGGCATTCTCTTTCAGTTTTTGGATAAAACTGCATTATAACATCATTTCCGTTTTACACTGAGATGGCTGAGATGTTCAGACACTTAAACATGGGATAACTAAAGTGAATGAAAGACTCATGTTAATTATTTGGACTCCTTCAAAAATCTTAGCAATGTATTGGAATCTCTTATATAGATTCCTGTCCTGCCCACTACAAAGACTGCTGCTGTAAAGTATCGTGTGTATTAACAAACATAACAAAACAACGAGGTCAGATGCCCTTAATTACACCAGTTTAAATAGAGAGTTACTTTGATAAAATCAATTGGATTATTGATGTTTACAGTGGTATACTGAGGAGCAGAATTTGACCCTTAATCTCTCTCACATGGGTTGCTGCCCTGCAGCAAACTGCAGGTCCTAGTAATTTGTTCAGATGCCATCAATGTAATCTGTAGCAACTGCTCTGCATCTAGCAAATTAGTATAATGATCTAACACTGAGCAGTAACAACAATTAATGCTTGCAGCCAAGGCGTGCACTGTCCTCTACAGCAATGTAACGTGCACAGAACCTCTGCAGTAGATTGCACAAACCAGCTGTACATGTCAACAGAAGCAGCAGAAGCAAGATCCTGTCCTTGCAATACCACTGGCTTTATTCTGCCTCTCAGCGTTCACTGGGCCTGATTCTGCCTGTCTCACCTAAGGTATGGGCACGATGATATGCTCACTTCCCTCTAGTTGGACAGTCAGGGTTGTCCTGGAACACACTGGTACCCACGGCTGCAGAATCATGCACACAAATGGAAATTGTGAAATGCATTCATCTACCTTTTGTGCCCCTTTCTAGTAATGTCATTTACCAAACTTTCCGAAGCGTTCCTTGAATGTACATAGGCTTCATCTGTACCAAAACTTCTTTTTTACAATGACTATAGATTTTGAAACATAACACTTTCTTGCCTTTTTCTAAGAAATAAATTATCAAAAATTCCAGTCTTTTCACTGTGACTCAAGAGAGAAAAAATTGTAAATCAAAGCCATGAAGAAAAAAAGTACATTCTAATAAAGACACTAAGCTCTACTCTAGATGCCTTTGGCTTCTGACTGTGCCCATCAGTACAAAGATGGCAGCAGCACGTGTTCAATCAGAACATACTTTAAAGCTATTCTGTGCCACAGTAAAAAGGAATACATGGTGTAAATCATAATCCCAAAGGCTGACGCTAAAATTGCTTCAGATGTCTCACAACTGGATATAGCTCAGCTTTTACATATTAATTTGGCCAAAAAAGCCCTGCTTTTCTAGTATTCAAACTGCAGGCAAGATGCAGGGGGATGACTTTTGTGCAGGTAGGTGGGCTCCTTTTTCATCCTGGACCTCTGCTGAGTTAAAGGTTTATAAACCACAGCAAGCTTGCCACTATCGCTATTCAAAAATGATGCCATCTTAAAATAGCACAAAGGCAGATCTCAAAGAAAATGGCACCATTTCCTTTCCTGCAGTCAGCTGTGTATATGCCATTCTCATGTTACACAGATGGACTGAACAATGCTCTTACAGCCTTGTCATTTATCTACAGATACAAATGCCGTACCTAAATACTGTTACTACTTGGCTGCAGTGCCTCCATTGTAACCGTTGCCTTTTCAGCCCTCGCTCATCATAAATTACTTCCTAAATGAGAATATGTTCATTTAGCTTGTATGCAAGAGGCTTGTGCTTTGAAAGAAATCCTTCTCTAAGAGATTTAGGTACTGGGAAAGGCCGGTCTGGGTCAGTGCAGATTGTTTCACTAACTATTGGAGAAGAAAAGCTTCCAGATCCTCAAGTATTTATCACAAAACATGAAAAATTAACATCAACATTCAAACAAGTTCGGAAAAGTAATTTCCCCTTCAAGTACGTTCAGCTTTCCTTCCCATTCCCAATCCAAGTGGGAGTGCCAGGTGGGAGGGCCACAGACAATGCAGCACAGCTCCACCCGTGCGCACGGCGCTGCCTTTGCCGCGCTTCTGAACGGCTGAAGTTCTGTTCAGCAGCTTAGGATTTCATTCACTCCGCGATTTCAGTGCTTCATAAACTGGAATTTTTTTTTTTTTTTTTGCTTGTTTTCCTTTTTGTTAAACAATCCCTTGCAAAGATGTAAACTTGTGGAGCTTCACAGCAGGCAAATTACAGACCAGTCTGCTCAGAGGGAAAGCTCCTTCCTAGCGGGCACAAGGCAGAGGTTTATGCCTTGACATACAGGGTTCTTGTACCTTTATCATTCTATTTCACTTCATCCTTTTTTATCCATCTGTTGATGTTCTCAGCATTTAAAGACAATGATCAGATCTCAAGATCAAAAATGCAGCTTCAACATTCAATTGATTTCCACGGGGAATTTGATGCCCACCTTGTTTTTTCTGCCTTAGAAAATTCTCCTTACTTGTTTGGATCCTGCTGAACTCCTTGCCAAGTGCTACATTTTGTCAAGATGTTCTGAAGCATGTGACTCTAGAACATTTTCTTTAGCTGTTTTAAACATGTTACACCTACCAAAGACAACATTTATAATCCACTATCTCCTTCCTCTTTTTCTGTAAAATGCAGAGAGGAGAGTTCCTTACCATCATCATACTAGTCCTCCTTTCACATGCTTCTGGAATTTTTTTGAAATTCTCTGGAATTGAAATAATTCTCCATTATTGCCCCCCTCTCCAACTTAAATAATCTTTTTCCGTGTAAGCTGCCTCATGTTTCTAAGAATAATCACTTCTCCCTGGACACTTTTTATTTTTATAATGCTTTTGTGAACACAGAATGCCTGAGAACAGACCCAGAACCCCATGTAAAGGCTGGAGAGGAAATGTCCAGATCTTAACCGGGAGCAGCTCTGGCTGCTGAGACTGCTGACAGTCTAAATCAACAGTTATCAACCTTTTCCAGGTTACAGATGCAAAAAAACTTCCCATTGGCTGTCCTAGGCTTTTTATAGCAAATCTCAGCACACTGTCAACAGGCTCACTTTCCTTTTGGCACTTTCAGAAGAACCTCTGGGAGCCTCCAGACTGCAGATTATAAATCATTAAATCAATTGCCTTAAAAAGAGGTGCAAATTTCTCATTCAGCTCAACAAGGTGTTAACAGTACAGTGCAGCAACAGCAACGCAGGTGTCAGCACTCCCAAGCAGCCTGACAGAATGATGACCGACAGACGTTAGATAATTTTGCCATTGTGCAAAGATTTGGACAAAACAGCTGGTATCAACATCTGTATTCTCCCGCCCAACCTCTGACACTGGTGTCCTAATTCAAAGCAAGAAGTTTAAGGAAATTCTGTTTCTCTTCCTTTGTCCCTGATTACCATTAATATATGTAAATTTTTATGCAAATACATGACATTTAAAGGTAAAAACTCTGTTCTATATAATAATTACATACAATTTTAAAAAGGTTTTTAAAGACCTATAATTATGAGATAAAAGAGAGAGCATATAACTATTATACTTAAACGTCCTACATAAGTTAAAATGAGTATTGTAGCTAAGATAAGAAAAGATTCATCTTCTAAAGTTCTGATTCAGCAAGACACTTAAGCATGTAAGTAATTTTAAACACATAAATAAAACTGTTTGAGAAATATTGGTTCCTTTTCTAAAGAAAATGTTGAGGGAGTTTTTAATTTCCATTAAAATACTTTATTTCACTAATTATAAATCAGATGTTTAAACAAAGCATTTTCAAAACGATAAAATTTCTTTCCCCAAAAAATAATTTTTTTTCATTTTTTCCTTCGAAAGGGAAGAGACAGATCAGAAAGTTTCAGCGAATAAAAATTCAGCACAAAATTCTATTTTTTCCATTTTTCCCCTGCAAGCTCTGCAGTAAATGTGAAGCTTAACTACGCTTAAATGCTCTGCTGAAACAAAGGCTGGATGGGTTTCCTCACATCGGCGTGTTCGGGCTGGTCCCCGCGGTCTCAGCTCTGACACTGCGGGCTGGCTCCCGGTCTGCAGCACAGCATCCCCAGGGCACTCGGGAATTGCCGAGAGCCGCAGCCCAGCCCCTGCGCGGGGTCCCAGCTGCTGTTCCCCTCCAGTTCATTTGTGCCTGACCGAACCCACGCTGCGGCGCGGGGCTCGCTCCCGTCACCGGGGCACGCCGGGAGCCGCTGCCCCGTGCTCCGTATCATACGGATAACGGGGACAGACACGAGGGGCACACCAGGCCCCAGCCCAGCTGCAGATAGCTGATATTTGCCTAAAAGGATGGGTAAATCCATGGGCAAATCGTCAAGTAATATCTTAACAAGAAGAGAATGACGATGATATAGATGCGCTAGAGGAAGCGGAGAGTGTGACCAGCCTTGCTCCCATCGGCCCCGATGAGCCTCTCTCTTTATTGGGGCACCACAACCGGGGCACCAGGCAGCCACAGAGCCATCAGGCTGCAGAGGCTTCAGTCAGGTCGCACACCTTCCCTTCCTGGATTAACACCTACCAGGCTCAGCTTTACTTTAAACTTGAACAGAGAATTAGGCAATCCCCTCCTCAAGAAGCAGCTAGGGAAGGAATATGAAAAACGTNCAATAGCCACAGAGAAAAGAAATGCTCTCTTGCCTCTCCTCAGGGACTTGAATTGAATTCCCAGGGCTGCCAATCAGATCAAGAATTTAACACCATTTATTCTGTGGGGAGCCTGTCTGGAGCCAGTGTGTCAGCATCTGGATGATGCCCTGAGCCTGCACAAGCAGAGCAGCCAGAATCATGGATCTGCCTGGCTTGCCATGCAGTGAGAGATTCTGGACACATGCACAGAGAAACAGTTTCTCTCTCATTTATGGCAACATAAAGCTGGAGAGTCAGGGAAGCCTGTATTATTTAATTAAAACTCAAATGGTAGAACACAACTTTCAGACCAGAAATCATTGGTATTGCTGTAGATGACACTCCCACAAACCGGGATCTTGGCTCAGGCTCAACGACTAGCAACAGACTGCTTGAAGTGGTTCCCATTTGAAATAGTTTTGTACCAATGCAGGCAGGAAAAGAGACCCAGCATGTTATGAGGCTGACTTTTCTTCTGGGACAGTTTGCAAAGAGTTAAACTGCAGCTTATGTGACTTTTAGCCACTGATTGCAAAATTAATTCATGTTTCAGGCTGCAGAGAACCATGAACCACTCAGACTGCCATGGGGATGATAAGCTCTTAGGTCAATTACTGCACAGATGTGCCCCAGTTTGGCTGCCTCTCATTTTAGTAATAATGCTACATATATATTTCTATATATTTAGTCTATACAGATTTGTTGCAGAGAAAGCTGTAATCTACAACCCAAATATTCCCAAATTTGTATATTTGTTATACAAAGTTTGCATGGCTGTTTCTACAGAAACAAACAGGACAATATGGGTATTTCTGTCACCAGCAGTTCCATCTTTCCCTCACTGCAGTTTCATTTCTTCCACTGTGGTTAAATGCTCAACAAGAAAAAAATAACAGTGCAAAGAATGCCAAGTCCCCTTTTGTTCTTTCCTGGAGCATTTCTAGCTGTGGCATTTTCAGATGTTGCTTAAAGCATGGCACAGCCAATGCAAGACACCATATTCTACCGAAAGTCCTGGAAAGACTTCCTGCCAGTAAGAGACTGCTTCAAATTTCCTCAGAAACTGAAGAGCTGAGGGAAGGATCTCCCACTGCAAACGTGAAACCTAGTCTTAGACTGAAAAACACTCGGGCAGAATTTCAGGAGACAACTAGTTGTCAAGAACTGGCAAGTACAGCACGCAGTGAATGACACAGGTATCATGTGCAAAGGTACCATTGGCATCGCCTCATCTTTCCAGGGCATCATCGCTAAACCAGAATATAAGAAGACTTCATATCCCATCTGGTGCAGGAAAATTTTCAGCTACTACCAAGGACTCCAGTGATTAGTACTAGTGATGAGAATGGACGCCATAACTTATGTTGCTTATTTGCCTATATTAAGCTCAAATTATTTTGATAACATCTATAAATGGGTGCATACCATGCATTGGGAAATCCTCATCTTTCTTTTTTAAGGAAAGAATGTTTCTGTGTAGAAATTAAGAGTTGGAGAGGCAATGTTTCATTGAAAGCACCACGGAAAAGATTATGCAAATATCTGCCAGAAAGGCAGGCTGTATTTTGCTGCAACTTACAGACTGATCCAACTGAGAACTCTGTATTATTGTTATTCACCCATTTAAGGTCCTATTTTCACTTCAGTTTCCATAGAAACCTGTTGTCCTAAATCTGCAGCACTTATAGCCTTTTAGTGTCATGGGTTCTTTCTTTACAGCTCTAATTACACCATCATCCACAAGGGGAAATGGCTGGGATACTTTTCCCACCACAGAAACATTCAGGAAGTGCTGCTCTGTAGACAGAGGGAACATAAAACCTAATCATAAACCTTCAGACATAGTCCTTTTTGGACAATTCCCCTATGTCACAGCTGTATGTTTTATTGTTTGGGTTTTGAACATGGGCCATGGCAGAAATAAGAGTGGAATTTGCAAAGAAAAAAAAAAAAAATTTGGGTTTCTGCCTTCTCTCTGTCTTTTCTGGTCTATGGTAAAGAACAATTATATACAACCGAAGAAAATGGAAAAAATATTTGTAAATTAACTACACTGGTGTCACATGGATATTAAATACATAAGGTTGAACAAAGCTGTCAAGGCATATGGTCCAGAAAGACCTCCCACTGCCAAAGGAATGAAGCTCGTGCCCTTTTATTAATTTACTTCAGCTCTCAGGTCTGCATACAATTTTCTTCTCAGCATACGAGGGGTTAAGGTTCCCACCTATGCATTCCAGATAGACTCAATAAGACTTTTTCACTGTGCTAATATAAAACACACAGAGACCTTTGTCTTCCTGCATGCTGGTAAAATGCCCGTTGTGCTATGCAGATTATTATTGTTATTATTATTTCTGGCGCTGTCACTTCTAGCTATGGTGCTTCAAAGCAATGATATTAAAAACATAAAGGCAGGCAGCCGTTTGGAAATAAGGAATTGCAACAGCAACGCAAAGAACTTTTTATAGCACCCCTTATTAAAACATCTGGAGGAAGTATCATCTAATGGTTAGTGAAGACAGCTAAAGAGCCAGGACTCCTATGTTCTGTTTCGAGGTCTGTCACTGTCACTGACTTCCCATAACCTTGGGCAGGTACCTCAAAAGTTAGATAAAAGTGGTACCTACCCGACCCTGCTTCTTTATGAGAGGTAAAGAAGTAATCTAAGATTTGCTGAAACTTTCCTTTATTAGCAATAACAAAAGAGGTGTCTACCTGCAGACAATTTTCTGCTATCCTGCAGTGGTACAAACGTGCTCAAGGACACAGCCAGCCCTCATCACCCAGAGCCAGCACTCGCCTCCCACAGCTGCTCACTTACTCCTCCCATCTCTTCTGTCCTTACTGAGGCCGTGTTTCCACCGGTTTGCAAAAGGAACGCTTCTTGTGAGCACTCCCTAATTTTCTCCACAGCCAACAATTTTGCTGTGGCCAGCAACTGAAACGGCCTAAACAGACACTCAGCTTAGCCTGGGGCTCTTCCGATGACCAGTGCAGAGAGTAACATCAGTTGGTGAGGTAACATCTTTTACTAGCACAGCTAAGTTTGGAAGACAATGTTTTCCTCCAATCTAACTGTGATGCATTTTCTTTAGGGGAAGAGAATAATGTTAATGAATTAACATCTGAATGACTCCCTGCAAAGCCCTGACTCAGTAATGGTGTCTCCAGCACTGAGGTTACTGTGCAGATATAGAACTTCTACTGTGGTCTTTCCAACAAGGTCTTTTGACATTATTTACTCTGGGTAAAGAGTGTTTGAGAAAAATTAAAAAGTGAGGCCCATAAAATGAGAGTCTTTCTAAAGGACATCTTATCTATTGGCAGTTTGGAGTGCTCTACCAAACAGCTCCACACAGGCCAAAGGACATTGTGAGCAGCAGCTGGAGTACTGAAGCACTGCTGTTTTTTTTTTTTTTTTTTTATTTAGGAGGTGCTCCACGCTCAGACTGTGCCTGCTTCAGGGGAAAAGCAAGAGAGAAAAATGAGAAGACAAGAAAAAAGATTATCTGTGGCATTCTTGACATCAAAAATAGTAGCATCATGTATGGGGTAACTGCAGTTGTGTTTACTGGCTCCATAACAATCAGAAAAATACCTAGATTTCCAAATCTACTTCACCTGGCATCTCAAATAAAATGATTTAAAAATAGAAGTTGTTGAGACAAAGGTAATCCTAAGGTGGCAGGTGGAGAGGATACAAAACACAACCCTGTTTTTTTGTTATGTTCACAACACAGTGTGGTCCTCACTTAGAGTTTATCACCACACAGACCTCAAGCCAAAACAGCAGAAATATAAAAATCATGACATCCTGGCCGTACACACACTGCTCCGAGCAAATGCAGCAAAAGAAACATCGCGAATATTTATTTGGCTCTTTTTGTCATTGTTGTGCTCTTGCCATAATTTCTGTGAATAATGAAGCTTCATGCTTTCCATGATTGTCTGCATCAGCAAAAAGCCACTTGCCTAAGATTGTTACAGAAACAGAACAACTAAACTAATCCCAGCAAAATCTGCACCACAACTCTTTTCATTGTTAGGGAATGTAAAATATTAGTCATTTAACCACAGTGACCGCAGTTACCAAGTGCAGGCAGCTGTTTAAAAGTCAGCCTATGACAAAACAAAAAACTCATTCCCTCCCCTTCGAAATGGTACGGAAACCCAACTTTTGAAAAATGAGCAAATTCAAGAAATTTCCATGGAGTAGAGCAGCATTTGTCAGGTAAATTATCTTTTTGTTTGGTTTCATACATCCTGACACTCTCCAGAAGCAAGGAGCTGCCATGTTTTACCAATACTTCCTGAACAAAAGGGGCTTCCAAGCCAAACCAG
The DNA here is from genome assembly GCA_013398855.1 of Mohoua ochrocephala. NCBI lineage: Eukaryota > Metazoa > Chordata > Aves > Passeriformes > Acanthizidae > Mohoua > Mohoua ochrocephala. The sequence continues at coordinate 432,362 of VZTA01018097.1, forward strand.
AGGTCATGCTGACCCCACTAGCTAAGGCTTTTAATCCTCACTAGCCGTGTGTAGTCTGATACAACTTTGCCCTCATCAAACTGTTACCTGTTCCAAGTGTTTGCAGATGTTTTCCAGCTGTGTCAGAGGCTACCATTATGACTTTGTTGTTAATGACACTCGAATGGTTTCCTTTAAAAATAGTTCAGGCCTACTTATGCTCCAGCTGTGGGGGTGAGGCAGAAGGCAGGCTTAGTGTTCCCAGCCTGCTCTGCCAGTTGTTGCCATGCAAAACAAGTGAAGCTCTCACATAGGATGAGCAGGATGTGGGAACCAAATCACTGCTTGGGCGCTGGCAGCCCTTGCAAAGATATTTCTGAGCTATGCCTGGGGAGAAAAAGAGGTCACCAAATCGCTTGTTTCCAACCAGCTTATGCTTCAACATTGAAGCAGCCTGTGCTGTGGGGTACATGAGGGTACATTCTACAGGGACATAACACTGGCTGGAAACTACTCAGGAACAAAAGAAGAAAATATGCCTGTTTTCTGTTGGGAAAAGCAAGAATGTGGTAGTAACTTTTCATGCAGGAGGGGCGATACATAAACCAGGTACTACAGGTACAGGCAACAGCTCATCCTGTAGGGAAAGAAAGAGTGTGGGAGAAGCCCTTGTTTCTTGTTGCTGGAGTGACCATTAACGATACTGTTCTCCTTCGGGGTCAATAAGCCCCATTTTTACCCATGCCAGGTGGGGACATTAATCCCAGAATTAACAGAGGTGTGGGAGAGTCCTCTCTGCTCCCTTGGTCAACATGTCAGACTGAGCCTGAGCTCTGCACCGTACTGCAGATCTCAGTACTGCACTCATTGCCTGTGTCCACAAAGACTCGGTCTTCCTTTCATTTTGTCCCATTTCCTGACATGGCACACTGTGGAGAACACAACCATGGACAGGTGTTAGGGCAGGAGGGGTTGTGCTGTGTGTTAGGAGTGTGTGTGTGAAAACACCTAAGCTCACAACGGAAACTCAGCAGCTCCAAGATGGAGTTTTTCCTTCAGTATTCCAGTTAATTATGGCTTACCTCACTTCTCCCATCAGAAATCCCCTTTGTCCTTTCCACTGCCATGCTATTAAGTGTATCATGCTCAGCACTGACAGGTGACAAATGAAGCGTAAGTTGGTTCACCACACTGACCCTTCTTGGCAGGGTTTACCCAGCTGGGCCTGACCTTTTCTTGCAGGCTAAGCAAATTTCCCTTCTCTGAAATTCTGCTCACGGGGTGCTGCTTCGTGGCAAAGAACCAGAGTTGAAGCCACTCACTTCCCACTATGGGGTTCGGCGGAGTCCTCTCCTAGCACCTCAGTTAAAATCATCAAGAAAGCAGATACAGCAGAATGCGAAGAATATTCTTTTGATAAATGAATTATAATGATGAGATTTTTTTTCTAGCAGAAAGGGCCTGAGGGGAAAATGGACAATTGCTGCAATGCCATCCATCCCTCCAAGCAAAGGTAGCATGTCTCTCATTAAAATACTGACTTTTCTGTACAGCTGTCAGCAAGCACAAGTTTTCCAAATGAACTGGTCAGCAATAACCTGCTTTCATGACAACTTGCAAAGAAGGGAGCAGGAGGGGTGATTTGTGCCCAGTACAAAAATAAACCACAAAGACATCCCATGCAGCAGACACACAAAGCTGAGCTCTGCACATCAGAATGCTCCCCAGAGAAGGAGTCAAAGAATCAAAGCAAAGAAGCAGTGATACAAATAGCCTGACTTTTTCAAACACATCAAAGGCCAGAAAACAAGACCCTCCCAACCTCAGGGACCAAGACAGAAAAGATCTAATAAAGAATTCAAATGCCATAATCACATAATCCAATAAGCTACAGTTAAACCAAAACACCTCTTTAGCAAACATCTGTAAGTGGGACAGGAAAGGCTCCGAAATGCTAGGCATGGATGGCTCCCTTTACTTCTCCCCGTTAACACATCACCTCCTGTCAGCGAGACAGACCTGAAAGGTTCATTCAAATTCCCACACAGGAAAATAGGAAAAGGGAGAAGAGCATCTCAACAAAAACAGCCAGAACAGATCGACCAGTCTCTGAGAGCTGAGCAGTGCAGAATGTGTGCTGGACTGACTTGCCATGGTGAAAGCTGGTTAAGATATGTGTGGGATAGATGAGAAGGGGTAGAGGTTGAGAAGCACAAAGAGAAAAAAAACATCCTCTCCAGACTGCTGCCAAGGTAAGTCCCTTTCTCTATCCTCCAACAATACTCCACCCCTTGTTTTCATTTTATTCTGGGATACATTCCTTCCTCTCCTCCAGTCCCACATGGTATTTTCTTCCTTGTCATCTCTGAATCTCTCCCTCTTGTATTATCCATCAGTCATTCTGCCCAAGTACCTGCTTCCCCAGGTGTGTCTCTTCCATCACCTCCCTGCCAAGTCTGCCAAACAGGGAAATGGCTCACTTTGCCATTGTACAGCGGTGGCAGCTGCACTGATTATTGTGAGTCTGAGGCAGGCTGACTCTGATGCTCTCATACAGCAATCATACATGTCACAGAAAGAAGCTTTCCATTCCACACTGGCATCAGTCAGGAACTTTGTCTCTCCTTTTACGTGCTGGGTAGGACTATCCCCTTCTCCTTCCACGCTCAGACATGTGGACAGGAGCAGTCTTAGGGGACAATTCTGACCTCATCTGAGTAAGCAGATCCAGACTTATAAACCTTCCTTTAACAGAAGGGCCATCCGTGGCCTAACCGGAGTAATCAGGAAGAACAAGTTTTGCTGACGTACGCATCCCTTAGGTATTTGCTTTTATACCAGCTCCCGAGTACAGTCAGTGAGCAGAGAGCAGTAAATCTCTGTGAAACACAGCAGGGGATGGCAGCACCAGAAAGGGTCATTTCCTCTTGCAGAGACTAGAGCAGGCAAGTGCTGTTCAGTGGGTATAAAGGCAAAGGAAAAGGGGCCCCCAGCTCCTCTGATACGCTTCTATGTACAGATGCTTCTGCAGAATCCCAATATTGTCCAGTGAATCTGTACTTAAGTAGTAGAATTAACATTTGTAAATACATCAACCTTGTACTGGAAGAATTCCACTCTTATGACTTTCCTTCCTGTGCAGCCTCCTGTCATTAGCCTCTCTTCTACTGTACAAGCCATGTGCTAATCCCTGTTTTCTCTGAGTACAATATTCCTATGAGATACCTTACAAAGTGCTTTGCTGAAATCTAGCTAGATGATGTCTGCTGATGAATCAAGACAGTTAAGCTTTCTTATTAAAGAAATACATTAAATTAATTGTAGACATGAGAACAGTATAGAACTGGTGGACTCAAATGTTGCTGCAGAGCCTTAGAACACAACATGTATGCTCATGCTAGCAGCAGTTTTGGACATGATGCCTCAGTTTTCACAGCAAGGGTAAAGTGTAGGCACCTACACAAAATTCTGGCAAGGCATGAGGAGGAATGCTGGAGTTCAGGGAAAAAGCACTTCTTCTTTTCTGTAAGTAATCATTATGGAGAGGAGCACAACTCAATGCAGCCATTACAATTCTAAGAGTGGGAATTAACTTCCTGGAAAAGGTTGGGCAGTAACCCAGACACAACTCCCATCTGGAACTAGGCCAAAAAGGGTCATCAGCTCTTTTAAACTCCTTGCTTTATGCTATATGAAATCACTTTTTGTTGATGCAAAACATGACAGTACTTGCTAGGGTATTCAAGAAAAATCCATTACCTCGATGTGCCACATACACATCTCTGCAACAGAGCAGAATGCGTGAGCACGCTCGCACCAATCGTATAGTGAATTTCAGAAAGAGGGTTACAGCAGAAATGGGAGGGAAGTGCTGAATTGTTGTTTATGATCTTTTACATGGTGAGTTATCAGTTGATTTATGTAGCAAGTCCCACAGAGTTAGTTCATGATAAATTCATGAGGCATGTGCTTTTGATCGTGCAGTGCTCTTCTCATGTCTTGCCGTTTTCAGCTCCCTCTTTATCCACCTTCTGGAGACATTATTCTACCTCATGTGGTAAACTGGTGCTATAGACAATAAGGACTAGTCTGCATTGGTTGCCTCTGCTGACATGCCACATCCTGGAAGGGAAGAGATACTTTAAGAAGTCAGAAGTCCAGGAGATAGAAGTGCAAGCAGGCTGCTTGGAGGGGTTAAGTCTCTCTTAACATACTCAAGCATGTACATCCATATGAGGAATTAGGAGCTGATGGGGACCAGTTTTCAATCAGCTGACCTTAGTCAAAGGTGCTCTGTACTGTACATGCACAAAAGCACTCCCAGCTTCACCAGGCACTTAGTGGACAGATGACTTTCCCTGCTAAACTGGGTGAGATGAACTCTTTCAAGGAAGAGAGAAGCAGTCTGTAGATTTAAAAGGTGTATCAGCTCTTGTTTAAGCCTCAGATGTCATAAATTCTTCAGTCTACACTCACTCCCAGTTCATAATTACTCTGCATAAGCATGGCTACACCTAAGGAGTAACCAGAGGCATTGCAGCCATGGAGCCCTGCACAGGTCAGCCACCAGATACCAGCCAGACTTTTGGAAAGGTTGTGCAGCCCACATACCGGTACTGTACCGCTTTGAAGAGGCACCTTTTGGATCAGCATTAAAGATGACTTGGAAAACACTGGTGCATTCCCCCATCCTTAGCCTTAGATCTGCTCCCACTGAAGCCAGCAATAATCCTGGTGAACGCTGCATGTGAGCCCATGGAAGCAGGGAAGATAACTCTACTCAAGCCCCATACTGCTTTATAGTTTGCAATTGCTCAGTATCCAGAAATAACGTTCCATAGCTAGTTTTAGGGCACAAAGGCATCCTTGGGTTATTTTTATTGGGACAACTACACAGTAGGAATAGTGTAGTCATGCCACTACAGTGGCATGACAGGAACAGTTGCATGACAAAGTGATGCAACCTAGAGAGCAGCCCAAACCAGCTACAAATATCAACCTACAAATCACAATCTGCTTTTGCACCTTGGCAAATAGTGACCTGTGGGAAGATTTCTGCTTTACAGCACAGACAGAACTTGATGGGAAGAACAAAGTCGCAGAAAGATCTCTGGCATCTAAACCAACTGCTGTGGTCTGAAGAACTGTCATGAGAGCATGTTTCAGAGTCAAAAGGCTGTGTCCGCCATGGGGTAAGGAGCACTGGCTTGGAGCAAGCAACCACACTGGAGCATGCATGCTTTAGTGAGAGAATACCCAGACCTGATATGTAACAGAAAGATCTATGTCTCACTTTCCCCCTCTATAAGATTAAACAGCTGAGACACATAGGCGAGGAACTGCATGAGCTAAGGATTGTGCGTTAAGCTTGAAGATTCCTGCTGGAAGGGATATGCCAACTGGGACGCATTTCCTGACATCAAACACCCAGTACACCTCCGTTTGATAAAGTGAGGTCCTTTGGAGTCCAGGTACTTGGGTCTGATTTAGTGCGTATGGTATAAGAACCCCCTGTCCTTTTAAACATCCTCAGTAATGTGGCACTTTGGAAGACACAATAATTAGCATAATTGTCAATTCAGCCTCTAATAACGTACAATGCGCTCATTAACCCAATTAACCCCACACAGCACAACAACCATCACAAACAACACAACTGATGCGGTGATGGGGAATGGATGCTTGACAGCCCTGCCACATCCCAGCACAATGAGCTGACACTGGCAAGGGCTGAAGGCAACTCCCAGAGGCACGACCCCCACCCAGCTCGGAGATGGGGCACGCTGCCACCTGAGCTGGTGCATCAGCCACGTACTCAGCTCTCTTCAGCCCCGTCTCAGGGCAATAGAGGAGTTTCTCCTCCCACAAGGTTTTTCCTGGTACATTTAATTAAGCACTATGTATCAACACCCACATACGCACACCCCACTTCTTCAACCCCCCCTCTTGCTGGAAGAGTCTCAGGTGGGATTCACTCGCCTGCTTTTGCTGCTGCTTAATTCAGTCAGGCTGGTAAATAATTCAGCAAGCACTCAGCCAACAAACAAACAGGCAGGCAGCACAAATGGCCAGACATGGAGATAGAAGAATGAGAGACAGAAAGAAAAACCAAATGGGAGAGTGACAGCTTTTGCTGGAGCTCCTTTTCTACAGGCAGGACTTGAAGCTGTGCCTACTTCTTCATTCCCTGTGGTTACACTCTCATCCCATAAAGAAGCAGGGAAGTTTGTCCAACTGACACTGCCATGACCTACTGACAGCTCACTGGTTGGGGCCTCACTGAGTGACCACAGAGCCTTTTGGTTAAAGTTTAGGAAGAGCTTCAGTGCCTTGCTTATGCTCTTCAGCTTTGAAATCCTTCAAGACGGGGACCAGCAGCTCTTGGGCTGTAGGAGTCTGCATCATTGACTCAAGTCTTTTTAGGCTTCTGTTTTCCCAGCTATAGAAGAGAAGATGAAAATCCTTCCCCACTGGCATCCCAGCAGGCCCAACAAACAGAAGCAATGCTAGGGGCCCGAGAGTCCTTCAGATGAAATGCCAAGGCTTGGCAGAACCTTTAGAATTCTCTGTCTGCATCAGTGAATATAGCAAAAGACGGTATAATCAAGCACCAAAAATATTAATTCCAGCCTTCCATAAAAACCGATAACCATAAAAAATATATCCCGGTCAATGCAAAGGTTTGGGATGATTCGAGGTAAACACTCCACTATTCTGTCTATAAAAACAAACAGTAACCCAAAACATTTGGAGTAGAATTTTCTGTGATGCTTAACCTTACAATAGTAATGAAGCTTTAACGAATGATATTTTGAAAATGTTTTCCACGCACATAATAAATTAGCATAAGACAACCTTACTAATACAGCTAGTTTGAGCTAGCTATGTGAGCATCCTATGAGAAAAATCATTGTATGAAGCTAATAAGGAAACTTCTATGCAACACGAGTTTACTAAAACAGAATCCAAATCAGCAAGCACTATTGGGAGCTACAGTGATAACAAGACCACCCACCTCTCAAACTGCCGGGACCCCTCTAGGCCAGGACTAGTGAGGGACACAATGACAACTGGCATTTAGGGGTAGCTTGCACACAATGTGCTCATTAGGTAAATGCCCTGACTCTGTGCTGACTCCTTGCTACAAGATATTTAACAAGTTTGCATGTGAGGATTGTCCTGAAGTGGCAGTGGAAAGACATGAATTTCAAAGGAGGTGACAAAGCATTGTACAAACATCTCTTAGATTATCAATTCCCTCAGTCTATCATTGGAGCCACATAATTACATGATAGGTGCCAAATTTCAGCATGCAGAAATATTCTTTGCAAGAGCAGAAGACAAGCAGGTTGGTTTATTAACATGCTTCATGTGAACATCCTCTGAGTCTCATTGAAAGGGATAAAAAGAGCAACAGAAGGATAACTTGAGTAGGTGTACATAGAAAGTAATTACAGCAGAATGAAGTTTTTTCAGGCTGTGAAATGGCGAAGCTTTTCCTCTGCCAAAATAGAGAATGAAGTAGCAAGCAAGAGCCACAGCTCAATGACCAGTTGCAGAGGTTTACATGCTGGACCCTGTGCAATTTAGGGTGAGAGCCCAGAAAGACACCCTAGGGAGAAACAGGTCCCTTCTGCTGGTGGGTAACAAGTCAGTCAGACGATCAGAAAACCATGTGCCCTTGGAGAGAAGGTTGCCCAAGTAGTGGCTGAGCCACCATCACACTGTGGTGACTGTTAAGCCAGGTGTGGCAGCCCCATGGCAATGTGTGCTGGCTGACTCCTTGGCAGCTCTTTAGTTACCTTCCAGCCACAGAGAAAATGGGTTAAAAGAGAAGCAGGGCTACTGCTGACCAGGTCTGGATACTGCTCTTGAGTTCATGCCCAGATCCATGCTTGGGGTAAGTAGCGAAGTCATGTGAAACCTTCTTACAGCAGTTCTCAGCAGGGTCATGCAAACCCGTTCTGGTTTTGACTCAAGGAGGCTCCTATTGCCCAAACCTTGCTCTGAGATTTTGTTTCAACTACACACAGGTCCTCCAAGCATAACCATGGCCAAGATCAGCCTGGTTGCAAGTCAAATGTTCAGATGGTTTCCACCCCAAATCATAAATCCCACCCTGTCACTTGGAACTGAGCCCATTCTGCTCAAACCTCAGCTTGCATTTGGGGGAAACTTGACTCCAGTTCACGGAAAGGTTCGCAAATCCAGCCCGTGTTCTGGGTTTGTAACAAACCCTCCAAAACAGGCAAAATGGCCTTGGCTTTAGGGTTCATCTGGACCTTGTTGCCAGAGTCATGGTGTCATCTAGTGGTGACAGTTTGTATGGGCACACACGCGGTACCCACCTCCACTTCGCAAACATCCCCACAGAGCACGGTGCAATTGCAGGTCCGGTAAATGTCTTCCAAAGTACACCACCTTTTTCAAAGGCAGAACAGTTCCACCATTTCAGCAGAAGCCATTTGCACTTCGAGGAGAGCTTTTTGCAAAGGCTTCCAAATAAAGTGAAGGGCAAGCTTTGCATCCCCTATCACTTCTACACAACTAGTAGACAATCTCCTGGGGTAAGGGCAAGCGACGCTAACTTTGAGGGATAGCAGTCAGCAGCAGCCTCAGTTGTGAACGTGTTTTATATTTAAAAGTCATTCTCAGTATAGAAGTTGCATCTCTTGAAATGTTCCTTTTACCTACACTGTAATAATGCTCAAAAATCATAATAATAGATACAAGAGGAAAAAGGACTCCAATTTCAATTTGTACTTTGAGAGCCCTCTTGCACAGGCACACACGCCCAGTTCTCAAGAAAGGGCAGCTGATTTTTGGATTCCCAATTTATGTCCTACTGGGGGCAAGTTCAAGAACAGTGCAGCCGAAGCAGCTCCCAAAGCCACAGCACATCTTTTGCAAGAGATCAAGTACCTTAGGTCTCACTTCAAGCATTTCTGAAGGGATTTGACCCACCATATATTCTGTGTGACAGAGTTCTGGCAACATGAATTCCTTCTCCTCAGTGAAGCTGGGTACTGAGGTACCTGCTCTTAAGCCTACTCTCACTTTAATTCAATGAAATTTAAGCTTAAGAGTTTTACCTTTCAGCTAAGACAAAGCAGGAACACAAACATGATTGGTTTTCCAGGCTCAGCTGATGGGTAGGAATGGAGTCACCATCAGCCCTGTTCCCATAACCTCAGGCACTGCACTGAGTCACTTGTCCCACAAGCTGATAAGAGCTACATCTCAAAGGAAAGAAAACTCTGTTCAAATTGGAAGAAGGATCACAGTGTCAGCAGAGAGGCAAGAAAAAATTGCCGATTTCAGCACTGTCCTGGAAATGAAGTGGGTTTTCAGGTTCCTGAGGTCTATCTGAGGTTTCATCACGGATCCAGCTCAGGTGTTTCCTTGGCAGGTTTGTCTTCTAACCTAGAGCTTAATCCTTCCCTCTGATCTAGTCTTTCTGTCTGCAAGCTAATGAGCTTGAAATTACTGTATATTTATGTATCCCTCTGAGCTCTGCTCTGTGACACAACCACAGCTACAGCTGGACTTGTGTCTTTCTTTATTGTCTAGAGTTGCAGCGTAAAGGCCAGGCTTGATGCTAAAAACAATGAAATTCAAGTCCCAGTTTACATGTGGAGTAAGAGGGAGAAAGCGCTTTTCAGAACCCTGGTTTCTTTTGGGATCTATCCTGAGACACTGAATTTTAAGCCTAGTAACAGCACAGACCAGGGCTATCTTCATAGCAGCGGATTCCACACCCCCGTTCCACCTTGGCCACAGACAGCATAGGGAAGACTTTTAACTACTACTTGCCTGGACTCAAAATGACCGCAGGAATTATCCAAAATCAATGAACTCTTTATAGCTGCACCAAAGTGTTTTCTTCCCCCATCCTATCACCTGTGTTCCACTTATTCTATGAAGCTTCAAGACTTCATCGTGCGATCTACCCACGAGGTCTACCACAAAGGTGAAGCCCAAGGCAAGTTGCTCAAAGGTAAGAGAGAATGCTCAACTACTGTTATGTGGAGCAGGTTTTAATTTTTAGTACGTACACAAACCTAAAAATAACAGATAATTTACATCAGAGCCTGCATATAGAGTACCTTTCACCCCAAATAAGCTTTCCAAAAAACTTACATGCACAGAACCACAGAAATGTAGCCACCTCTGGAGCTGATTACAGCTGCTGCTCATCCAATACAGTGTGATAACAACAAGGAGAGCTACCTCAGTAAACCTCAGGGTTTTTGGTAAATGCACTATGGATTTCTGCACGCTTGCTATACCAGAGGACACCCATATATTTAAAGGCTTCACCTGAGACAACAATGCAGAGCCAGCAAAACGCATTTCCTTTTTGTCCCTTGGAAGGTCAAAAGCCTCCCCGGCAGAATACGCCGGAATACAAACAGCCAGGCTCTTGAGCAATTTCATATCTGATATTCAGGTACTCGCTAGCTCTACTACTCAGTGCGTGCCGTGACAGATATGTCACAACTAAAGGTCACGACAAGGTTTTCCCTGCCAGACTCGCCCGCCTTACAGGAAAGGCAGATTTGTGCCTGCTCAGTTGCTCTGTGTCCCAGGCACGGTGGCTTGTTTTGGAGTGCCCTCTGCCGCCCAGCCCACAGACCTGCGAGCCTGCGGGGAACGAGGCCGGGAACACGAGCGGGATCTCGGTTAAGGACGGACAGCGGTCAGCGCCATTCAGCTTCACGGGCCGGTCAGAGGCCCTCGCTAGAGCCGAGGCCTGAGCTCAGCGTCTGGGTCTGACTACCCGAGCTCTAAAGGCTTGCAAAGCGCTGCCACCCACCAGGGCTGCGGAGACAACTGATTTTCAGGTCTGTTTCCTGGGACAAGTCTACCTCAGCTCACCTCCCACACCTCAGAAAGCTCTTGCCCAGTTCTTCTCATCCGGGATCTGAGGCAAAAAAAAGCAGCACATGCCCCTTGCACTGGCACTGCTGAGATTCTTCCTTTGCAGCCATGGGAGGCAGCTTTACTCTTCACTTCTACCCAGCCCACCTCATCTAAGTGATGGGTAACGCCTGTCTCCAAAGGAAAATAGGAAAGCTGACTAGTCCAAGATGTGGAGCCAGGAATCCCTTTGGGGGTCAGCAGGCCTCTGAAAATGGCACAGTTTCTGTCTAGGTGGTAAGAGATCAGATATTCTAGAAAGTTCTATTAACTTACAACCAATAATACCAGGCAAAATTCTTTAGTCACTCCGTTATCCTCACAGCTCCAAAAAACCTTACCTTACCCTTACCCTTTTCTGTTCAAGCTGGTGCAAGCAGCTGGGCCTGACGCAAAGACTGAAGTTTCTGACTCCCAATGCCAGAACATAATGTGATTTTTACTTACCTAGGTTAATACAGTTCTTTCAATAAAGTTCTTTTAAGCACAAGACCCATAAGTATCTTTATTAGATCACTCACTCATGTCCAATCAGCTACACAGGCACGGCACTGCCCTGCACAAGAAATAACTTTGCAGTATGTATGGAATTCTCTGTGCAGTGAGGTCGGGTACTGCAAAGCTGTTTGGTCTGTGCTCCAGAGTCCTGTGAAGTTCTCAGCAAGAGAATGGTTTGCAGGTGTGCATGGCAAGATGCACACGTACAGCCTTCACCTGTGTGCTAACAGCAAGCATCTCAGAAAAGCTGAGATGTGGCAGTCAAAATGTAACTTGCACTGGGGAAGAGAACTACATGAGAGTAACATATGATTTTTTCTCTTTTATTTTTGTTATCCAGAGTCATATTCCTCTGAGAGGTATTGCTCCTATACCACTACAAGGATGGAATTCCATGACTCTTCCCTTCTTATATCTGGATCGAAGTTACCACCCCACATGTTCACTCTTAATCAATACACGCAGCTAGAATTGTCTCCTAGATTTGCTAAAATTCAGACATTTTTTTCTCTCCGACAGCAAAGCACAATTTATTTTGTCAGGCTTGTCACTGCAAAGTTGAGACTACTTGCTTAAGAAGAGACCAGGACACAGTCCTAATTCTGTCTGTTGTCCATGAAGGATTTTTAATTCCAAAAGGTGTATGTGGAGTGTCAGGGTATGTAGCAGTCTTTGTGTGGGCACTTATAATAAGAACTTCCAGTTCCCTTCCCCATTTGGCTGCCATGCTTTCCTTGGGAAGAGATACCTGAATGCAGTCAGGTAGGTAACCTCTTCCTGCAGTGAACTGCCAGCCATTGTTGTTTGCCTGGGTGATTACTGTGATTACTTATCTGTGTCACTGTGTCACCCCTGTCAGGCAGCAGAGCCACATTCATAAAACTTAACACAAGCCTGGTCACAGTTTTTTGCTGCCACAGTAAGCACTGAGGCTCCCCATGGCTGTGCTGACCCTGGAGAGGGCCGTGTTAGAGTAACATGACTCACAGCAAGACTATCACTGCCATTAGGCCACTGATATTGTACCAGAAATAAACACAAAGGCGTCACCTATAACTACAAAGCTCTAGTCACAGGGCTGCTGCAGCGGCAAGGGCCCAGCAGAAACCCACTCCTTCTGGGGAGGCTGTGCTAGTTACTAAAGCAGCCAGTGCCAGGGCTGCACGTTATCAGAGTTCACCTGCTCCTGCCAGATAAGTAGCTTATCTAATAATTACACTATGTCACCTTACAAATCTTGAGTCTTTAGGAGTATAACCCCTGTGCCCTCCCAAATGCAGAATCCTTACTGAAACAGATGAGGCACCAAAAAACCACAAACCAACCAACCTACATAGTGAAGGTAACAGTGTGAGGCAGGGATCCTTTGCATCCTTTGCACGTGTCAGTAACAAGGTTCTGTCAGAGAGCCTTTATCTAGAAAGGATCCCTTGTGCATGCTGCCTTTGAGCATGCCACATGCTGCCCAGCAGATTTTAGTCCTTGTTACATGGAACAAGCAAAACCGCCAGGTCTTAACACCAAACAGCACAGGCACAATACTTTTCATAAGGTCAAAGAATTAGTCAAGCTTGAAGCTGTATGTACATTCAGGACAAATTCTTTTGTTTACTGCCTTTTTTTTTGGGGGGGGGGGGNGGGGGGATAGCATTCATGTGGAAGCAAAGGGAAAGGATGGACATATTTATGATGAAAAGGAAAAAAAAAGTCCCATCCAAACCATTCTGTTGGCCACAACCCCTTCCCCCCCTCTTTCCAAAAAGAACTCCAGCTCCTCTTCCCACGTTGGCTCATTTCATTGGCTCCTCCATCGAGCTGCCATTCCCTGCCCACATCAACCCTGATGCCACGCAGCATGTGCTGGGTGTCTGCAGGGGGTAGCTCGACCCTGCGTACCAGCCAGAACATCACACAGGCACGTTGTGCTAACGGAGGTGGAGTGCTGAGCTTCAGTCTCTAACACACATAATGAGATTAGCATTTGAATAGTGCTGATCAAGTTACCAGTAGCTCTGAACCCCGGGTCCATCAGATGCAAATGAATCACTATAAATTTTGTTCCTTTCTTAAGGGCTCTTTATATGCATGGCCAATGCAGAAAGAACTGCAGTGGATATTGCCCTGGGAAGCCTGTCTCTCGCCAGGACTGGGAATTTCTGAGAGTGCAGAAACCATAGGAGCATCTTTCCTTAGTTGTTTTGGTTTTTTGGGTTTTTTTGGGGGTTTTTATGAGCAGTTTTTTCCCCTTTTTTGGTTTGTGTCTTTTCTCCCAGGGCTGTACAGGCATCAGGACATATTTTGGCATAAGGTTCCAAGACAAAACCCTTCACAATACCTTAATGTAAGTCTTAATTCTATCTGTTTTAATTACCTGAGTAACTTCTGAAAGTCCTGCCAGCCTCCTTGTGTCAAGGACATATCCTTCCCTGGTGGGAGGATGAAGGTGAGATAAGTCTGTGGTGTCTCCAACTGCATTGATTCAGTATCTCGGAAGCACTTGCAGTATTGTGGGGCGTCTTAGTATTCTCTCCTCCTCAGCCTCCCTGGAGGAATATACAGGACACAACCCAATTTAGGAAGCATCTTTAGGGTACTGCCTTGCATGATTAAATGTAAACTGCCTAATCCCCTCCGTATCTCGGTGGACACTCAATTACAGGGGAGTTTGCTCCCATGTCTGTGCTGTGGGAAGGAACACTGAGGGGAGGGGAAGGGAAGAAGGCACAGTCAGCTTGAGAAAATGAAATCTGCAGATGCCAGGTGAGCTCTGGCACACACCAGAGCTCACCTGACACTGCTGTGAGAAAAGAAATCACAGGAGCCTTTAATTTCTGCTAACATGGAGATTTAACACATTCACAACATTCTGCAAGATTCATAGCAGAACAAAATGATGCATCCATGATATCTCGAATGCAGCCATTTGAGTTTTTAGGACCATACTGCAAATGAGCTTGTTCTTACAGTAACTACGCTCAATTGACTTCAGCTGCTTTCGTTTCTCTGAACAAACTTGAGAGAAGAAACTAAGACCACATCAGCTCTCCAGACAGCCTGATTGAAGCAAGCACTGTGAAGAACACTCCAACTCATTCACTTCCCGATACAAAACCGTGGATGGCCTTAATTGCATTCCAGCAAATTCTGTGCATCCTATACTAGAATACACACAAATTGCTATGTGGTTTGAGATTTGTGATTAGGAGTGACTTTCTGATTACCAGAGCTCCATTTATTATTCCTAATATTATTATTCACCAGCTAATTACTCACTTTTAGCCCTAGATATTTTTAACACGGTACATTTATTTTGAGGTTCAGGAAAGTACATGCACATAAGCATTGACCTGAATTAACAAAATATCAGAACTCCTCACCACCTCCCCTGAGAAGAAGCCTTCACATCTCCTCACTTCACCTGCTCCTCGTTAAAGGAAAGGTGTGAGGAGGTTTTACCACAGCTCCTCTCCAATGGAGCCTAAATAGGTTCAACTAGCCGCTGGTAGAGAGCGCCAAAATTACTGCATGTCCCAGTTGGTTATATAATAAATCTGAATTAAACCAATAATTAAAGCAGTTCTTGCATACTTCTACTCCCTGACGAGCCTCCAAACCTTTTTAGAAAGCCAGTAGCGCTTCCCCAAAATGAGAAAAGGGGCTCAGAGCCCACTTTGCTGCGAGCCACCCACTGCACAGGCAAGAGACAAGACCCACTTTAACACCTATGGCAAAAGCAAGCATAAATTTTGAATGTAGCCCACACTGGAAAAGGGCCAGGCCGTCCACTGCACCACACACAAGAACCAACCTGAAGGCAGAGCCAAAACACACTGCCCTGGCTGCCCCCTCTCCAGCTCCCTGAGCTGTGAGCTCAGTGCAGCTCACTTCTCCTCAGTCACCCTGGCTTCGGGCTAAGGAGGTCCCTGGCCCCAGGGACACGCTGGGAGCTACCTCAGCAAAGCAGAAACTCGCTGGGGGACATAAAAGCTGACTCGGAGATGCTCCAAAATGCACACTGTCAAAGGGAAGATGTGGGCACAGCCGTATCATCGACCTACCATCCCGTCAGACAGAGACCACCCTGCACGGCTGGACCTGCCGCAACAGCCCAGCTCCTGAGGAACCCCCCGACCTGGGCAGCTATAGCCCCAAGCCATGCCCTTCGGGCCCACGGCAGCCTTTCGGAATGCGTGACCCTCATCAGAATGGCAACTCTTTGCTCCGGGGGCTGGGCGTTCCTCACGCGACAGAACCCCACCTCAGGGCTGGGCCCACCCCACGACAGAGCCCCGCCTCAAGGCTGGGCCCACCTCACGGCAAGGCCCGCCCCAGGTGTCCCTCAGGACACCTCCACCCTTCACGCGTCGGGGCTGTGTCCCCCTCGCCCCTCAGGGCTGGGTCTCCCTCAGGACACCTCCGCCCTTCACGCGTTGGGGCTGTGTCCCCCTCGCCCCTCGGGGCGATGCTCCGTGTCCCGCTCACCCCTCGGGGCGATGCTCCGTGTCCCCCTCACCCCTCGGGGCGATGTCCCGTGTCCCGCTCACCC